>JARGYA010000147.1:0-337212 GCA_029204335.1 Mycena vulgaris
TGTCAAGTGTTCGTGTACAGCGTCCCGATTGTATCCCTGACATCCTCATACTTCGCTCAAACGAGAGCGGGGCAGACATGGGAGCTACTCGTCCTGGCATTGAAAGTTTGGAAGCGGGAGCGGGTCGCACGACGCGCGATCGATCAGCACGATTATGTAAACACGGCCATAAAACGCCGACCCGACGCCACCCAGACGCCACCCCGACGCGGCGACATTTTGAGCCGTTTTGTATTCACCGAGTTCCAAGCCCCGTAGGCAACGGAAAGCCGCGTCGGGACGGATTACAGGAACGAACGTGGTTCTGGCCGTCAAACCTGGGTCCAGCATGCGTGCGACTCGGACCCGGCCGACTTTCGCCGCATTGCGACGGGCGGCGCGGGGAAACACGGGCCGCACAGGGCGGAACGGGAAACATGCGATTCTGATTTTCAAGGTCCCGTTTGTGTCGGCCTACAAGCACGTCCCGTTTAAAGATCGACACTGGAACGCCGGACCGTATATTTGCCGTCTCTTGGTTAGAAAATCGCTGGACCTTTCCTCCGAAATATGGCCACGATTCAACAAGCTTCATGGTCCAGGGTACATCGCTCCTCGAGCTCAAAATGAAACTCTAGACGGCATTGCTGTTGTCCGCTCATCCATTTCCCAAAGGGCGGGCGGTGCGCCTGAACACATCACCCTTCTCAATGATTCAGCCACCCTGGCGCCTTCCTTTCATTGTCGGTCCAAATCGCGGTGCCTATCATATCATCCCAGCAGCCTGGATTTTGGAGGCAGGATTTACAACCTGAGCCTTTTTCTTCTGAAACTGCACCACAGCATAACGAAATACGATGCGTCAAATGGAATTGATGGGAAGAGGAGGAGGAGGAGCTCGAGAGGAGGATCTGGAGAACCACTCAATCGCCGAAATGTCAGTGCCCTGTCCGATACAGACATTCTGGAATCTTCAATCCATCGACACGAGACTCTTCCAGACTTTTCAGCCTTCCATTTGTTCGACGACAGCAAGACGTGAGCGACATACCCCACAATTGCAAATTTCCCCAGATCTACAGTCGACTGGACGGAGATAGATGCTGATGGATGTATTGGTTTTACTGACGGACGCGGGGACACTGACTTGATTTCTATTCGCCCAGCGATAAAGATTTCCGGATCCCACCGTCGCTGTCGGCTAAATCCCCCGGGGTAAAGCTGATTTCCTCCCGTGCAAAGATAGGCTATACAAGGTTTCTTCAACTCAAGAACCGGCTGCTGCTCCACCCGCCAATAATATCAACTCACTCTACGAATTTACACAAGACGTAGGTGGCGGACCTTTCAAGGCGGAAAATTGCATGGTTCCGCTACTTCTTCCCATGCTTTCCAGGCGGGGCCGGGCACAGCTCAGGTGGATCTGTTTACATATGCAGATCTCCGTGCAAATCGCGTTCACGCGTAGTGAATCTAATCTAATTAGCATGAATATCTAGCGAACTAGTTAGCGCCAAATGCTATCAGACGCTATTAGTTGCGCTGTTCTGTACTCGACGGACAATTTTCTTTATTGAACTTGCCTTCAGAGATGTACGTCGTAGCACCACATGTACATATGCCGGGATCTTGCTTTGAATGCTGTCCAATACGTACCTCGTACAGTACATACTCCGTGCCAGCTCTCACGAGAAGACTTGACGCCCAATAAACGCGCTATGATCATCACCATACAGAAGAACTCACCCGAACACGCTCGGCTCCGCGGTACAGTGGCGCAACCGTAGAACATTCCAAGTGCCACGCGACGGCGTCGTTCACCATTGATCGGAAGCACATTGAGTCACAGCATGGTTCTGTTCTATTACATGGGACTAGACTCTGTGGCGCGTCTTGTATTCGGCGACGGGGATGATCTTCAGATGACCTGTAACTATTTATTGTGGCGCTGACGTGCGATCCATGTGTGGATGTCTGCCTGTGTTTATGTAAAAATTATCTTGCGCAGAGGTGCAGGACGGAGGGAGACATGAATATGCCGAGGAGAATGCAGAAGCAAGGCTGAATGGTACTGAATGGAAGGACTCAAGGAACAATAATATTCTGCGCAGAAGGCACACTTTATTCGGCCCACAAGAGCCTCGTGCTCGGAGAGGAGAAGCGCAGTTAGAACGCCGACGGCCCACATTGAAGAGAAACGAGACCCAGCATACTGCAACGGCGAAGAAATCATAAAACTTGAAAGAGCAGCAAGAATCCAAGAGGGCAGGGAAATATTTACCTCTGGCGCAGAGAAAGCCGTGGAATTAGCGCCGCAGAAGAAGGTAGTATTTGGCCAGCATCGCGAATTCGAAGCCGATACAAGGCCCACGTTGATACACATGCATGCCGCTATCCAGAGAAGCAGGGAGGTTAATACTTAAACTCTAAATCTCGTTATATTTTCACGGCCGGACGACTAAGTAGTCGAGGTAATTCAGAGGCCGGGGAAAGGGCTGAGTGTAGGTTGAGATAGAGCTAAACGCTGCGAGGGGCCCAGAGGCACCTTGGGTACCTTCATGCTGTCCAGAGTGGATGCTCGAGAGAATAGGAATGAGGCATGGGTCCAGGGGAAACTGAAGTCTTCAGTTCAGGTACGCTGTCGACGTCTAATTCCCGTAGCATTCGCCACGCGGCGCCAGTGACGACTCCCCGTCGACTTGGATTTGTTATGTGATTGCCTCAGGTGGCGTATTGTTGTCCCCCGGAATCGTGGACTTGAAGTATATATGACGTTGAATCCTGCGTGCTTGGTTTGACCTGGAGGACTCTGTGAGCTTCAAGAAGGGGGAATCTAATCATAAGAGGCCCCCAGTTCTAGGGAGGGGTGTTTTACCCAGGAGTCGTGGGCGGCGTATATGTTTCACCTTAGTCTCGCAAACCGACTTTTTAGACTTGTGTGAAGATAATCGTAGACTCGTAGTTTCATCTTAGCCTTCCACTTGCGAACTTGAAGTGCACGCCAAGATATAAACTCGCCTAAGCCAGGGGCGCGGGGAGGGATTCAAGCCACCGTGTCCAGCAATTCCGTTGGAAGGAAGGTAAATGGATGATCTTTTGCACTAGTGGTTGACTAGCGGCGAAATAATAATGACGTTGGCGCCACCAGTGACTCATGGTCTCGGCGACGGATCGGGCAGAAGTTAGGCAGCAGGGACAAGGGCGCAGTATGGAACGAACGAAGACCGCCGAAGACGGTTGGCTGTTGTGGTTCATCGTTGGCCGCGGGCCAAAAATCGGTGGTTGTCGTGCGTGATAAGCGTCGCCGGGAGTTGCCGAACATAACTGCATCGCTTGATCCGGACCCAGCCGTCTCCCGGCACATCCAGGTTGAAACTCAACTATGAGCCCGGGCGCACATTCGGTTTCCCTCATTCCATTTAACGACGAGCTATATCTCCATGCAACGCAATGCAGCTCACGGAAATTAGATTTCCCCGGTCAAGTACGGCCTTCAACTCAAGGTCTTCTAGAAGTCGTATTGTGCGACAAATTAATCTGCATGCGTTGAGGCTCGGCATATGACAGGTTAAACTGGAGGGGATTTCACATCATTGAAATACGATCGCGATCACGATGCACATATCTGCTTCCGTCCACTCAATAGCAATCGCGCGATCGACTGCGACGGAACTATATTCAGTCCTCTCCGAAACCCTTGTATCGCGCTTAATTATCGAGTGGCAACTAACGGCGTGAATTGACTGTGAGCGAAGAATGAACAGCGACCGAGGTGCATTCTACGTAGTTATCGAGGCAGGAGCTCAATTGTAGACTTCGCCTCACTCACGCTCTCATGTCTCTCGCTATCAAAGGCCTCTCTGTTACTTGGTTGACTTTCGAACGTGAACATCTCTCGCACTTTGGTGTTACCCGCCTTCGCATCTCGTTTGCCTCCGCCCCGCCGTTCTGGTTACCTATTCACTGTATCTGATGTGTCCTATGAACCATTTTCGTTCTCGATACAATGCTTGTCAGCGCCCCCATCTGCGCACGACGTATCTTGGGCCTCGGCTGGGCTGTGCCTATCTACGGAACTCTCTCCTGCATTCCAGTCTACTTCTCGACTCTCACTTCAACTCTTGGGTGGTCTTCTCATCAAGTTCTCGAGCTGTAGATTCCATTCAGTTCAGGCTTATAATCAGACCTCCCTCCCGATTTTAGCCTCAACCGGCTGAGCATACTTATGCTAGTATGTGTGCCTCCTATTTCCCTCTCGATTTTACTGACTCCGTAACAGCTGCTCAACTTCTTCCGTGCAAAATATCCTGCTGATTTCGGCGGTAGTATATTCCTATCCTCGCGTCATATCCTCTATAGTACTCTCAGCACTTTCAATACAGTCTCTTCTCTCAAGTTTAACCTGACCCAACTTATCTCAACCGATTCAGTGGTTCCTTCGGCAACCTCGGGGGTTTCCTCCCCGCTCTCGTTTGGACTCTTACCTCTTCTGTCCGAAGGAGTGATTCCCTCCTACAGATATGCATACGCGGCTAGCACATCATTGTATATATGAATTTCAAGTTGTATTTTGAAGAGACGAGACCCAAGGCCAGAATATGCAAAGTGATTCGACTTGTTGGAGGGCAAAAGCCAGATAGCGGGCTCTGCCGTGCATCGGGCTACCCAGATTATTCACATATGACACCAGAGCCGTAATCGTGGGAACGCGTGAAATCGGCGAGGAATTTGAGCATGTGTGGTTGTGTCTGGTTCGGAAGTGATCAGATCGCTTCGGCATCTTCGGCGTGGAGCGGCACAAAGGCTGGAAACTGGGTGGGCCATGGGTAAATACCGCATGGTTCAGACCAGGAAGCAGAAATGATGACAAGCTTGTACCGATTGGCAAGTACTGACTTCCGACTTCGTCTCTAACATTTTATATAACATTTGGATACAGACTAGTATGCTGGGAATTTCCATTCCATAGTAGTATTAAATTGCGAAGAATAAATATGACATTTGTTATCGTCGTTTATTCCAGGTCGCAAAAGTTGTGCAACTCCCAACTTCGTGGTTCTGTTCGCCCGGATCACGTTTGGATAACGGGCCGAGCCTTGCCGATGCCCCAAACAGGAAATGGCCCCTATCTTAAACGGTCCAAAACCTCCAAGCTCTTCGCATCTGGCCCACGATGGCCAAAGCTAATTCAATAGGCGTCTGATGTCCCAAAATCACTTGGTTCTATGATCCTTCCGACTAAATGAATGGCGGGGCGGCGCCCGGCGCATAGGCATACGGCACATATCGCATAGGAAGCTGTTCGGGTGCAATATCATTGATGGGATGAATTGGGAACTTTTCCTCAAGCATACTAGAAGTTGATCCTGTTTTTTGTTGAATGTGTGCACTTGGAGTTCCGAGAGACGGCGGTGCACGGGTGCCGCAACGGGCGCATCAAAAGTGGGGCTATGCCGAGCGGCCGAGATTGATTGATCGAGATGTTGGATATGCTGGCAACAAACTGCGTTGTTGGACTTGGATCAGACCCCAAACCACGATGCAAGAAGTTGGATCATTCCCTATTCTACGCGCTTCTCAATTGGACTACGAATAAACAACGAAACCAACAATCATAAATAATCCCATGCTTGGCACGACAGGGAGGGTCCCGTCGCCAAGTCGCTAAAACCGGCTCACAACTATTCGCACGGTGATCATTATCATAGATAGTTAGCGCGCAACTATCATAGTTGTGCCCTTCGTGGATAGAGAAGTTCCGTCAAGTACGCACGGCCTACTGTACCGCTTTAGCCGGTTTCGATTCTCGAAAGATTGATTTCCGGGCATCATCCGGGATAACAGTTTCAATGATCTCGAGATGAGTATCCTGAGTCTTCCTCAGTCCTGAGAGTAGTTATTGGGGACGACTCACACTCGGATCCCTGAGTCCAGGCCCTCTGGCATCAAATGGCGGTGATACGAGAGGGCAGCCTGGACAGTTCTGTCGTTTGGGCGTAAACAATGTGGTCCAGGTCAACCATTCGGTCCGCTTTCGCCAGAAACAGTGAAATATGCGACGATCGCACAATATTCAAAGGGTACTTGAGAGGGTTCCAAGTCAAATTGCGGCACCGGTCATTTAGTCTCGCCGAATGGTTCAAAAAAACTCTCTTATTTTCTGGGAATCCGACTTGCACTAAACGGAGAACAGGCCATCGAGCGCCATTGTGCAAGTACGTAGTTAATTTTAGCTCTAGCTCCCAGAAAGCAACTGAGCCGGACAATAATGACGGATGCGAACAGTACCAAGGCAAGTTCTTCCCTTTCCAGAACCACGGGAAACTTTCGCCCGCAACATCACCCATCCGGACCCCGGGCCTAGAGTTAGATATGTAGACGGAATTAGCATGGGAGCTCTTTCAGTTCCCGATGTCGGACAACCGCACTGAGTAGTGATGGCCATTCTCCAGTGCAGTACCCCTGACATTCAATACAAGTACCTGTTCCCACGGAGCCAGAACTTGTCGGGGTCACCAAGCCTCCGATTTCGGGCAAATTTTTATCGGGATTGGAACAGGCCTGCACCCCATCCCGGCCAAATCAAAAATTTCGCCCCCGAAAGCATGATTTTCGTTTCTCCCGCTGAAGCCCCGTGGTGTCGGGATTCACGCCAGACATGCGGTCCATTTCGGAGAAAAATGTCCGGATTTGGCACAGGCAAAAGGTTTACCGACGGATCAGCTGGGTCCACATAACCGTCATGTGCCACAGCCATTGATAGCACCTAACTTGAGGTCGTCGCTCTCTGCTTTTTACTATGTCATAATTCATGAAAATATTCCCAGAGCAGTAGGACTATGTCATTACCGTGGCTGAGGTCCAAAATTGCATTACCAGGTGCGTTGAGCACCGTCAGAGCATATGAGCGGTTGATGGCTGGTCATGTGATCTGTGGCACAGAACAGTTATGTGCCATCCTCGCTCTTTTTGCTCCTGGTGGCCTCCCTCACCTCGGAGACACCTCTACGCCCACAGTACGTCACTTAGGAACATTCTAATCCTGTCAAACATTTTTTTCGTAGCTCGTGGACATCACAATTCCGAAAGGGCGCTCTTACTCGGAGAATGCGCGATGAGTGATCGTTTCAGGCTCTGCGCTCATGAAATTGAGCCCCGAAAATCTGGTGTTGCCTAGGGAGTCCTTTGGGACCTTCAGGAGGCCATGAATCGCACATTGAAGGGCTATCTTCCCCTGGAACCCTTTTTTATGGTTGTGAAATGATCTTTTTGTGGCAGTTCTTCCATTCCCGGGCATTCCGTCCTCCTCAAAACCAGATGTCCGTGGTCCAAGTGTGTATGGAAAATGTCGGGAGGCCGGTATCAGTTTTAAATCACACAATATTGCCCCTGTTGCCTTAAATCTCAAACTCACAAGCCAAGGCAAAGAAAGGGTCGACATGAACAAATTTCGAGTCTCCTATGAATTTCCTGAACTCCTTTCAATCCCTCCTTCTTGCAATTCTTTTTCGCTTTTCCCCCCTTTTGGGGACCCAGCACAATGGTCGGTAAACCAGGCAAAACACAATTCTTTTTTCAAACTTGTCAGGATTGGGATCAGGCATTTGAGCTGATTAACCGGGGTCCTTCCAGTGCCTATTGCATTGTTGTTTTGTACGTCACCGTTTCGGCGAAATAAAAGGGCCCAAGGAACTCCCAAGAGGCGCTGAAAGAGGCGCTGAGGGTTCCGCGACCGAGACAGCGAACCCGTGGTTCACGGAAGACGTAGTATATTGACAGCGTGGTATCGAAGCATCTGAACGATTGAACGTTCTTACATGGAGGAATGCGATGTTCAGGTTGGACCTAGTCGTACTTTGAATTGACCTCCGAGGGCTCTTGGCGCACACAACCAGGGATATAACAAATCAGACGCCCGCGAAGCACTTACCTGGGATATCTCCTGTTAATGATCTTTTGCGGTGCGCCGATCAAGTAGTGCCCTGTCATCGGGTAAATTTCGGATGTGGAGGGATTGGTATCTGCGTTGTATTTATGTCACACCCAGGGATATAGCACTTACCTGGAATATCTCCTGTTAAGGATCTGTTGCGCTGCGCCGATCAAATAGCGCCCTGTCACCGGGTAAATTCCCGGATTCTCCGCCGATTCCATTCGGATTCCGAATCCAAGCGGAGCGATTGGTGTCTGCGTTGTATTTATGACCACCTTTCTTCTTCTTCGACCAGCTAGTTATGGCGTCCATCCGTCTGCGCGCTCTATCAGGAGTATCCCTTCTCATTGTTCCAACCACCGCTGGTACCTCTTTTCACATGGAAAGCTCTGGCAGTGAAAATGGGGCCCATGGTGCGACATGTGTACTGCTAGGTCGACACTCTCACTGAATCAACACACAGATGCACCAGATACACCAGATATCGTGTTGACTTATCTCCCAGAAGGAGTCCGTGTTTCTGTCGTGCACCACGGCACCGGGAACAATGTAGCGTCCCCGACGTCCAATTTATTACCGCACGACGACGATCGGACACCTAGCTGGGGATTTCCTGAGCCGGAATCTTTCGATTTCGAAAGCGCCGTTGAAGGTTCGAGTTTTATCTAAGCGTCGCGGAGCCACATTAATATTCCAGCATTCAGAGGCAGCCGAATCATCTCGTAACCGAGAAATGCTCGACCAGCTCTCGATATTTCCTCCTGTTTTTCCAATGGCGACATCCGATTTTCTAATGAGTGCATTCGACGACACGAACCCCGAGTTTAACTCGGAAGATTTGAACGCAAACTGGAGCTATGTGACTGGTGAGCAGGTCCATATCTCCTCATTGCCCACTTGAACGCTTTGGTCAGATATGCTCTCCGGGGACTCGCCAGTGATAGTTAGCCGGTCCGAGTCTTCGCTTGGGGAAGTCAGTTTCAGCTCTGCAGCGGACTGCGACTCTCCAAGCCCCGCTACCGAGGGTGCTTCGCCATCACGGGCAGGGTCCCCAATCAGAGGGCTACCCTGCCGAATCCCTGGATGCGGTCGTCTATGTCTACGAGAACATACGCGAAGAAAGCACGAAGAAGCGCATACGTCCAAAGCACCGCTATCCTGCAGCGAGCCAGGCTGCAGTACCACTTTCTCGCGGCCGCATGATAAACTTCGGTGTGTTTCGTTGAATCTCCTGCTGCTGAACACTAAAATTCTCGAAGACACGAAGTGCGGAAACATGGTCATCCCTGCCATACGTGCAGCGTGTGCAACAACTTATTTTCGCACGCGAGAGGATTGGAGAAGCATAAATGTCAAACCACGAAAACCCGTGGGGGTCATCGTTCAACCTAGCAGCCATTTTATTTTCTAGACAATCATCAGCTCACACAGCTTAGAAGTGAAGCCTTATATCATATCTTGTTACATTGTAGTCCTACCGCACAAATACTTTCAGATGATCGGGGTTGGACCAGGACCAGGAGCTCAAGCCTACTGCGCGGAAAAGGTGAATTTCCAATTTGTATTTTCTTGCGAAATCCCTTTGTAGAATGACCGGTCACATTGTACTTTTATTATTTCCGAGTTATTTTATGGTTTTCCGAGTTATTTTGGTCAGATTTTGAACGAAAGAATGTCTCTTTTCAGACAACCAATATACTTTCTTGGGACCACTCAAATATTATGCCCCAGTGCATTGAAAACTTATGGCTGTAATAGTGGGACATTATTATTTAAATTTATTTTTAACACCACCTCTGGTTTTTCATGGAAAATTACACCAGTCAGAGTGTTTTTTCTGTTTCATACAAAGGCTAGCACTCGACATGGGGAATTACACAGCCCAGTAATCTCATGAATAGCACAGGTCTCGGTGTGTACCTTCAAGAAACACCACCACATCCCGCTCAAATATGCACAGGCTGATGCCTCCTCCAAGATGCACCGGTGTCAGATGGCTTGTATCACCGCCGGCAATTCTTAATCCACTCCTTAATTCCATTGTCTCTTCCACAGGCCTGATCTCATCTGGGTCTCCCTCGAAGGACCCTCGGCATTCTTGGTTGTGGGCGGATGTCTTTGAACTATGAATCCTGCTCAACCACGATCGATCCAGTGCCATTGAGACGTGCATTTTGGATCGAGTCGGATCGAGTGGATCGAGCCGCTCGAGCCCGTAGTTTAAACTGCATATATTTTCTATTACCAGACTGTAAGTATAATTCACTCGATCGGCTCGAGCCGGCTCGATCCAACTACGCTCGAGCTAAGTCCCCAGTCAAAAATAACCTGTGATTGGATGGATGGGTCTCCGAAAATATCAGTCACATCTGCTCAGGACTGAGTGAAGTACAGCCCATGAAATACGCGAGTTTTCTAGGCAATTGATGGACTAACCACAACGAAACTCACCCGCATGTCATCCGCCACCCACCATCCTTTTGTGCTGGACCTGCTCGAGCCACGTAAATCTAATGGTGTGGTTTGATGCAGAAGCACTGACCGGAGATCCTTAGGTGTTCCTCGCGGGTGAAGCTGACGTGGCTGCGGGTGGCCATGACAAGTTCCGGGATCAATTTGAAGTATGAGCGGTACTCACCCAGGCCGAGACGGCGCTACGATGAAATATGTCAGCATGGAATGGACAGATGGAATAAAAAGTAAACCCTCAACTCACTGGTATTCGTGTACACCAACCAGCGAGAGTAACTTGAAAGGGGGATGCGCCATGTGCCACTCTGAACTACAACAAACGAGGTACGAGTTGATATTGTTATAGCGTCTGTTTAGAAGAGACTAACTCTGAACAAACAGTTGGAACTTAGGAGATCTGTGTGAGGCGGACTCATAACAGAATTAACTTGAGTCATTGAACGTACCAAAAATGCGATGTGAGCCACATTTGGGGGTAATGATCCGAGAGCAATGAATGAGCGAAGGTGGGTGCGGTGACGTGTTGGTTGTCTGTGTTGCGTTTGACAAACATGTGATCGGGTTCTCGCAGCGAAACACCGCCAAACACTGTCAATAGGTCTTTGACTCTTTACTACGACACCACCACTCAGTCAGTGGCCACTCCCCACATTTTCATGGCCAAAAAGATCGATGCAACCTATTTTATCCACTCCCTTGCCTCCACCCTGGAGTCAACATCCTTCCCCCAGCTTGAAGAAAATTCAGACTTCGGACACGGCAGTGCCACCAACGCCCACCAGTGGCACATTTGCCTCGCTCTTGGCGCCAAAAATTGTTTTCTCAAATCCGTTTCAAGTTTGCGCGTCGGGTAAGTCGTTTAAATTTTGTTCCAGGTCAGAGCAATACTCATACTTCAAGGACATCAACTGATTTTGGTGTCGTTCGAACTCTCATTTAATATGCAGGTATTTAGTACTTGCGGAAAGGGGGATTCGCTCGTTTCAACCTCACTAACTCACTCCAATGTCTTTTTTTTCTTACCTCTGCTTGGATTGAGTCGGTGCACTTAGCTGGAGCAGGCGGACTGGGCTCGAGCGGCCCACTGGGATCGAGCGGGCACACTGGGATCGAGCGGGCGCATTCGGATCGAGCGGGCGCATTCGGATCGAGCGGGTGCACTCGGATCGAGCAAGCACATTTGAATCAAGCGGACGGATTGAGATTGAGCGGGCGGGATTAGATCGAGCGAGGGGAGTTGAATCGAGCACCTTGAGTCTATGAGGGTCTAAGTGCACTTTAAATAAACCGACACTTTTTTTGGTTTTTGCGACACTTTTGTTGTCAAAATTCATCTTTGCGACACTTTCACCAGGTTTGAAGGGACCAATGTAAGTGTCGCTCAAACACACTTTTCGCGACACTTTCTTTGGTCGACAATCGGTTCCGACACTTACGTTGACGGCCATCAGATCGGCGACACTTTCATTGACATACAATCAGCGACACTTTCATTGACATACGGTCAGCGACACTTTCACTGACATTCTATCAGCGACACTTTTTTATTATTATTTCTACCTCCAACACATTTCTAGGTGGAAGAAAGAAAAAAACTACGAGGCCGGGCTGGTGGACCATCGCGCCCGCGGATGCGGTCATGCATGTCCTCTTGCGCCGCGCCATGCCGGATCGTCCAGAGAGGTTACACGGGCTCAAATTTTACATAGCCTCCTTAGACAGATCTGTACATTTTTTTTTTCTTCCACCTAGAAATGTGTTGGAGGTAGAAATAATAATAAAAAAGTGTCGCTGATCGAATGTCAGTGAAAGTATTGCTGATAGTATGTCAATGAAAGTGTCGCTGATTGTATGTCAATGAAAGTGTCGCCGATCTGATGGCCGTCAACGTAAGTGTCGGAACCGATTTTCGACCAAAGAAAGTGTCGCGAAAAGTGTGTTTGAGCGACACTTACATTGGTCCCTTCAAACCTGGTGAAAGTGTCGCAAAGATGAATTTTGACAACAAAAGTGTCGCAAAAACCAAAAAAAGTGTCGGTTTATTTAAAGTGCACTTAGACCCTCATATGAGTCGATCGAGCTGCTCGAGCGAGGTATAATGCCATGTGTGCGTAGTCTAAGTAATCTAAATTTGCACCCATACCATGTGTTTATACCAGTGGCTCGAGTGGCTCGATCTACTCGAGCTGGCTCGATCCCAAATCCCTGTCTCAACCACGGTGGATCGATCGTAGCTGAGCAGGTGACAGTTGAACTCATCATAGGGTACTACCATTATCTTGATGCAGATCCCTGAATCACTTGAACCTTGGGATGCAGTGAGTCGTGTTGTTTCGGCTACAACCAAAATCTGTATCTGACATCCGGTCAAACACAGTACAGCTCTTGATCCTGTGCTGAATGAATTGACAGTCATGGACCTGAAGCTGATCTGTATGGCTTGTTTAAGCGCATTGAACCATGTTCTGATGTTGTCATTGTTCAACCATGTTCCACCAAGCACACGTGATCAGCTATCTAGGAACTACAGGAGGTGATGGTAGTCCCTGGACCTGGCCCGCAAGTCAAAGGGGCGAGAATTGTAGCTTTAATTTCATGCGGTGAATTTTTGTTGATCTGACCTGTGCATTTTTCTGAGGGATTTTCGGCGGTGCAAATTTTCTAAAAGGTGTGTATTTTCAGTGTCAGACCAGAGGTGCAAATTCCTGGGGAGCCTGTGTACATTTTGGCAAAATTGACAATAATAATGTCCCAGTATTACCCCCATTGTGGCCAACCCCATCTGCTTGTTAAAAAATTCCCAAAAAATGTATTTAGGTTTATTTCTACCCTCTGAATCTGAATATGAACTCAGTTTTTTTGATTAAATGAAAATTCGAGCCATATAAAAATTGGGGCCTTTGATTGTCCCAGACTGTAGGTAGAAACAACTAAGGTGGCGAAACACGCAGCATGGACATCTACCTCTTTATAAAATTAGCATGTCTGTCTGTCTGTCTGAAGCCGTATCTGCATATGGTTACATTGCGCAACTGACATCTGTTATCTATCAACCGGCATGAAGCAATTGCTATATTAAGCTCTGCCTGATGCCAAGGGATGACCCGAACCGATTTGATGACCGCCATGGAATGTGCTGTTGATGCCAACAACTGCATGTGAAAGCGATCGTTATTGCTGAATGCCGAGTTATTGCTGACTGAATATTATACAAACAGACTCCGGCTCAATTTTATAGAGAGAGTGAAGATTATTTTCACAACACGACCTACAAAAGATGGAGTAAAGGCTGGTCAAGCTGAGCTCATTTAAAATAAAATAAAATAATAGACGCTCAGCTCCAACCCAACTAGCAAGGCCGAGGCCAGCAGCAAGTGGGAGCTGGCGCGAAGCGCGGGCAAGCACTTGTATATAGTAAAGGAAAATAGATGGCCTACATACAGCTGAGTGGATGTGGGCCCACACATGGGTATACCATACACCACCAGGTCTGAGGTCTCCTACAGCACTCCCCCAGACCCGGTGGCTACGAGCCTGATGTTGAGCTCAGTGAGATTAACCTTGTGTTTTTGGCGTGGGAGGGCTTTGGTGAATACATCGGCGGGGTTGGTGTCACCACAGATGTTGTTGACCTTGATCTCGCCCATAAGGACAAGTTGGTGGATGTAATGATGACAAATATCAATGTGCTTGACCTTGCTGTGGGACTTGGCCATCTTCATGAGGTCGACAGCACTGCAGTTGTTGCAGTGAAGAAGGCCGGGCAGAGGCTGCTCAAGGTCGGCCTCAGCCATCCATGCATACATCCACTTGAGCTGCTGTGTGGCGTGAGTGATGAAGATATGCTTGGTCTCAACAGTCGAGAGTGAGATGGTAGCTTGCCGCTTCGATGCCCACGACACAGGAGCACCTGCCATGACGAAGACCTGACCCAAGGTTGAGCGCCGAGTGTCAACACAGCCCATATAGTCTGTGTTGATGAAAATGACTGGAATGATGTCGCCAGCATCCTGCAAGTAGGTCAGGCCACAGTAAAGAGTATTACAGATGTACCCCATGACATGCATAAGCGTGCACCAGTGCTCAATGGCGAGGTTTGCCTGGAAATACAAGAGGACACTGACTGCTAAGGAGAGATTGGGGCGAGTAGCCAGTTGGCCCCACATCACGGATCCCAGCAGCGTCCGATAAGGTTTCTCGGTCAATTCCTGGCACTCCTCGGGGGTGGTGAGGGACATGGGAGAGCTGAGTGTGGTGCCAACAGGAAGAGACAGAGCAGAGGTTCATGTTCTCGAGACCATGATCTGTGAGCACCTTCTTGAAGTATGCACCCTGAGAAAGTGATACAGTCCCTGGCGTCAGGTCTTGGTCAACACACTGTGAGGGCTGGATATGCTCTGCATATGCCCTCATGCAGGAACAATGACACACTGGTGATTTCCCAAAATATCCCAATCCGGAAGCACCAGGAAATCCGATTCGGCACAACACCGCAATTCACCAAACAGCCATGCCCACTTCACACACACCCTGTGACAAGACCTTTTGAGGTCCTGAAACTCCTTCAATGGGGATGCAGACCAACAAGAGGCAACCCTACAATGACACGGCACTTGCACCAAACAACTCCAACCACTGGTTTGAAGGTGATTCCCTGAAGAGAGTTGTCACCTCCTCAAATTCCACAATCACCATGCACCAAGATACTCACGAGCGTAGCACCATCAGTTGCAGGAGAACTCTGGTCAAACACCGCATCCCCACCACTTTGTACCCCCGAAACAAGGGCACTGACACATCGTGGGAGCCCACACCCCATATACAGCTGGACCATGAAACAGGGTGTCCACTCCTTACGGTCTGGACCCTCGTGTTCAACCAAGTTGACCACCAAATTCAAATTGGCAGCTCACATTTGTGCAAATCTTCGGTTTTGCTCTCGTGTTCGCCCAGACACCAATACTGACCACATGGACGTGCCTGCCTCAAGGCAAGTAGCACATGTAGCAGGTGCCTTGAGGCAGCGTAGCAAGAAATAGTATAAAAAAGGACATATTTTAGACACACTAGTCAGTCAGCTTTGGGGCACTGTTGTCCACCCACTCACCCAAATGTACTTTACCCCACAAAATCTCAAGTTGATCACCACCTCCTCAGTTCACACTTGTCTCTGGAAATTCTACCTTCCTCCCCACCGCAGCTCTCCCCTAGAAGCTCACACCCATTACCATCGGATGTCCTACCTGTGCCACCTTCTTACGCAGACACACTGTCTGTCATGCAGTAGTGAGAGCCTTGTAAAGATATCGACTTCGGCAAATTGTCTGTGACCACATGGACATACCAAGCGACACGCTGACACCCCTCGCCATATTCCAACCCTCAACAATGTTAAAGTCACCTATGGAGCCCCCACTTGGCAGATTCCTACATCCCAGCTCACATCTCGCGCATTCAGGGAAAGGTGTTGAACTAGAGACAAAGTAGAGGGCTTTAGGAGTTGAGGAAGCTAGGAAACAGCTAGCCTGATGAGTATATTTCATCTTTGACCCCATTTTGCACTAACCATCCCGCATTTATCCAAGTGCCAACCAATAGGAACCACCAGAACACATATCCACCACTTCCTCCAACCAGATTTCATCTGTATCACCCCCTATAGGACGACTGAGCTACTAACTGAACACCATCCCATTCACACCCGTAGCACGGTGGTCCTTATCACAGTGGATGCAGGGAGTCAAACCCCATTCAACTTCATCATCTACTCACTCGCTCCTCATGCTCATCCATTGCAGCAGCAGTGCACTATACACCATGTCCGCTTCCCCTCTCCATTCCACTTCCACCCCGAAGATACCTTTCTACTCCTTATGGACAAAAGTGATGGACGGTCGATCATGTGATGTTGATCAACCAACACTTTCGTCGTGTCGTACCTCATCTGCTACTACATTTCTCTCCAATTCCTCATGCCGAGGGATGGGCCCTACCCCTACCATGACTCTGAGAAGAAAAACCAGTTCATTGGAGCCATGCTTGTTCATCCTAACATCAAAGAAAATGCTGCTACATTTGGCATCCCATACGAGACAGCGCGAAAGCTATGGAAGAAGTACAGAGACACCGGGAGCGCGGAAAATCGTCCCCGGAGCGGTCGACCCAAGACCATAACACCCCATATGGAATGCCAAGTCCATCAAAAGGCTCTGGGAAACCGGCGAAAACCATTCACCGACATTGGTAACGAAATCGAGCCGCCCATCAGCCACAAGTCTGTTGCGAGGGTCATGGGTGCTGAAGGATATCATCGGCGGGTTGCAAAGAAGGTGCCGTTCCTCACAGCAGCTCAAAAGAGACAGCGGAAGGCGTGGGGGGAGGAGCATAGGGACCACGACTGGACCTGGGTTGTCTGGTCCGACGAATGTTACGTGCATCTTGACGACGGGAAGGGCCAGATCTGGGTCACACGTCGCACAGACGAAGAATGGGAGGAGGAGTGCCTCGTACCGGCATTCAAGCAGTTGAACGTGCACGTAATGGTCTGGGGATGCGTCGCACACGAGTGGAAGGGACCACTGGTGGTTTTGGAGTACCCAGGCAGCAAAGGAGGGGGCATGACGGCGGCCAGGTATGAGGAACAGGTGCTCAAGAGGCACCTCATGCAGGTTATGAAGGAGCTGCGCAGGAAGCGCCATGGAATTGCGTTTCAGCAAGACGGCGCGCCATCACACAAAGCCAAAAGGACGCACCAATGGCTTTCTGACCATAAAATCCCCGTTTTCCCTCATCCTCCCAACTCTCCAGACCTCAATCCCATTGAGCTGGTCTGGCACGAGCTCAAGGCGCTGGTCCGAGCTCATCAACCACGTCCGACGACCTTCGAGGGGCTCAAAGCTGCTATCATGGCGGCGTGGGATGAATTGTCGATAGAAGCCATAAATCGACATACGGGCCGGATGCAAGAGCGCGTAGATGCTGTTCTGGATGCAAAGGGTGGGCACATGAGGTTTTAGGTCGAACAAATGTGTAGTGAATGTGTTGTGTACGCAAAAAGAGTGTGGCTGTCACATTGTGACTGTCCATCACTTTTGTCTATAAGGAGTATTCTTTGGTTGGATTTCACAGCTAAAAAACTGAGTGGTGATCGGACCATGTGGATGCGGGGAATTGAACCCCCCCCCCCAACTGCTTGGAGCTCCAAGACTTGTTGTTCCATTCAATGCAGCCATGTGCCATACACCACATCCGCTCCCTCTCTACCTTACATACCTCCTCCAAATTAATTAATTTATTCCCCTTGTCACAAGTTGAACACTTTCACACCAAATCACTGCGGGGAGTCAAACCCCTTCAACTGCCTGGAGCTCAATTGCCCCTGCCTCTCCACGCCCTAAGGCCTAATTCCCTAGCCCAACATTCATTCACGATCCATTCCAGAAAGAAAAAAGGTAAAATTCAAGAAATGGCACATGTGGATGCGGGGAATCAAACCCCGTCCAACGGCTTCAACGTGATTTGGCACCAGATTCATACAATGCAGTGAATATGACACCAGAGCCGTAATCGTGGGAATGCATGAAATCGATGAGGAATTTGAACATGTATGGTTGTGCTTGTCTCAGAAGTGATCAGATCGTTTTGGCATCTTTGGCGTGGAGTGGCGAGACCTTCACTCTGCGTGACCAAATACGGTAGGCGGATTGGTCACGGTTCGATTTCAGCGAGGGTTCGAATCCGTGCACGTGCAATTTTTTTTAGCCCACCCCATATAGGTTCGAGCCCCAGGAGTGTCGTTTTTCCACCCCGTTGACTTGTCGGAAATGTCTCCTAAGTATACACAAAGACAAATATTAACATTAAAACTACTACTACTGGGTATTATTCAATATTAACAATCACAAGATGCCCGAGTTTGCCCATTAAGTGTACTGTAGATGCCGGTTCAAATGGGACCAAAAAACATCGAGGGTCGTCTGAACATCTTACAGACAAGTCAACGGGAGGAAGGATTCAGCGCACAGGGCAATGACATACCTAACCGTCGGTGGGTGGATCCTCGCTGTCCCGAGTGTCGTCATGCTTATCTAAGGGGTCTTCCTCGGTGGGCGGCAATGCGGGCTGCTGATTAGCAACCAGCTCCTCATTAAGGACTGAAGGGACTGTCTTGTCGAGGCGAAGGTGAAGGCAGATATCACCACAAATGTGATCACGAAAGAATGTTTTGATACCCTCTATCCCGAAATCTCCAACGCACTAGCCCTTGCATTTAATTGCTGTAAGGTACGAAATATGTGGTTGATAAACAAGAGAACATACCCGTTGGTCGTTGTAGGACAAACATATTCTACCTCTTTGTTTGCTGGTTTCTCTCCCTTGTGCTTGCCAACCCATAGCCTTGCTGGGATTATTCTAACAGATTTCCTCGCCAAGGAAAGCCTCCGCGAATGCAAGATCTACCGTAACGATAAGTAGAGGCCTCAGCTTGGATCTGAGCCTTGTGCTCCTCAACGGTGAAAGGAAGTTGGCCCGGAATTAAATTTTCAGTGTCTTCACTAAGACGGAAGAATCGTTTCAAGACATAACGACGGCCATCATCACAGGTCAATTGGTGCATTCTCGTTGCCAGCGTGAATCATATAGAACTCGCCAACAGTGAGGTTTAGAGTATGGGGAACGGGCATGCGATTTTCATGCCATCATATCGTAACATGTTCCCTATGCTTGGGGTAGAAAGCGGTATGGAACATTTGAATATACTTACGGGAGCAGAGGGGAGCTTTATGGTGCTCCCATTCTGCGGAAATTTGGGTGGTTAGAGTGGCTTTGACATCTGTTGAAACCCATATATAAGGGTTGCTTCCAACCATGACTGAGAGTCTGAGACAAACCTTGCAGTAGAAGAGATGTGGCCCAAGCCTTGGCTCCTTGTCCGAGATCCGCATTCACAGTCTTCTTTACGCGCACCTGGAGGATATAAATAGTGAGATATGCCAATAGATTTAAGAGTGCTCGAATTACCTGGTATGCAATCATAACTTTCTCCTCCCCAGGATTGCCGTGACTGCGTTCATGGCAAAGAAGAGTTTGGGTTCGCATGGATGAAGTTGGGCCTTTGTTTGAGGGTGCCAAAAAATCATGGCTGAGCATTACCCTCTTGGCTTTGAAAATCGGTTCCCAGGCAAGAGGAAAGTGGCCATCCCCCGTACCGCTCTGAACTCCAATGGGCCTTCTCATAAGGTATCGTCCGATGGACACGAGAAATTGGGTAAACAAGCTCTTGACATGGGCAAAATTGGTCTCCCAATCTACAGGTATAAGGACAAGTGGACTGATACCGCACTTGACCTTCGTTTGTTCCAAATAGTCGAACTACAGCTGCCATTGGGCATCTGTATCTGGATTTCATTGAGACAACGGGGGGTAAGTCTAATTGTTACCATCTCAGAGATTTGCGCTTACACATTCTCTCAGCTATCCCAATCCAATTGAAAATGGATAAAGGGTCTGAAATCAGTTGGCCTTATGCAATTCAAGATGTGCTTCGGTTCGTGAACCCACTATTATTTAATGCAGTGATTAGATTACTCATAATTTTGAGCAGGCATGCTTTCGCACCAGACATCGATCCCGAAATTTATCCAGTATGCCAACTCATCAAAAGCGTACACAATACAATAATTGAGGGCTTCTGGCGCTGGTTTAAAGAGAAGAAAGGTCTCAACCTGAAGACTGTAATTTTGGTCGGCAAGCAAGAGCATATCTTCAGTGCTATCGTGGAATTTCATCTGTGGGTTCAGTTATTCTGTTCTGTCTGTGTTCACTTCTGATTCGGAGCACCTTTTTTAAAGACTGTTGTTTTACTGGATTTTTGTACCACTTCTGCAAGCAGAATTGGACGAGTTCCGCCGCTTCTGGAACCATCACCGTGTTCGCAGCCAGCTGGAAAAGAATATGCCTTCTGGGCATGTTCCGTACAATGCATTAGACCATCCACAGAATTATGGCGGGTTTGACCACCGCATACCCGTACCTCAGGAAGCTGTTGACGACTTACGCAAAATGGTTACGGAAAATGTCGGGCCGAGAGAAGACCACCTTTCATGGGTCAGTAACACCTTCAATAATTTGGCACATGCCATTTTACAAGCAGATCGGAAAGCCGGAGTTGTCTTTGAGCACTGCCTGGGACGGCTTTCAAGCGATGTTGGAACCAATGGCCAATATAATCGAGGTGTCATAAAATAAATATATTATTTTCTACTGTAGGCAATTCAGAATTACCGTCGTCGAGTTTGTGTCTGTCTACAAACCTATGATGTCATTTGCTGCAACAAAAGAATATATGTAGTAGGGTAAAATAAATTGCACGTGCACGGATTCGAACCCTCGCTGAAATCGAACCGCGACCAATCCGCCTACCGTAGACCAAAGTATGGAAGAAAGACCGGAAACTGGGCTGGGCCATGGGTAGATACCCCATGGTCCAGACCAGGAAGCAAAAAGGATGACAAAGCTTGTACCAATTGGGAATTACTGACTTCCGACTTCGTCTTTAACATTTTATATAACATTTGGATATTCATAAGGCCCTCTGGGCACCCCTGGTACCTCTGGTGGGATTTAGAAGATTTCTGGACCCACATACATAGTTTAGATTTAAAATCTACTGCTCCCTTCTTGTGCACAAAAAAACAAGGTTGCCTTTACCATGGGAACGCGCACTCCACGCGCTTCAAAAACACCAGTGGGTCTAGCCACTGCAATTGAAACAGAGAGCTCTAGATGTTGCTTTTTTTGGTTTTAGGAGTATTGCGAGGTCTATTGTCGCCTCATTCAATGTCCATGACCCGGGGAAAAAGTAGGTGGGCAGTCTTTAGTAAAGAGAGGTACAGTGGGGTTGGTGGAGAACAACAGCGTGAGATGAAGGGAACAGATCTACACCACGGCGCTCAATCGAGAAGAACATTAACCCTTCCTAAGACCAGTCTCGGAAGTTGCCGCATGATCGAGGAGAACATTTGCGCTTTCAGAGGCACCAGGAAAGGAAAGGGTCTAGACTGCGACTCGTGACGGGTCTGCATCTGATGCGCCCGTGGCTGATGTCGAGCTCCCGGACGTGGCTGTGGAATCTGCGGGTGGTAATGGTACAGACCAAGACAATGCTGATACTCCGGACAGCTACGATGACGAGGAGCCGCAGGACAACGACCTCGAGGAGCTCTTTTTGGTATCTGGAGATCCCACGCTGACTCGCTTCAATGCCGCGGACATATCTTTAGATATGGACGTTCCCGACTGGAACCTTGATGCCGACGCTGACGGAAGTGACGACGAGGGCTCGGGGGATGACTACAACGGTTCGGGGGATGAGTCTGACGACGAGTAGAATATATAATGTTCCATATATCCCAAAAAACAAGTTTAACTCATTCGATAGAGAATCGAAAGTTATCCATCTTTCATATAGCAACTTTGACCACTTTTTAAAACATTTTCTATGGTTTTTTTCCCAAGTCCGCACCTCTTAAATGGCGGGGGGAAATCCATCACTCAAATTCCTGCCAGTCGGTTACGCAGCTCACCTGTCCCATCACACCATCAATGTTTGCACCTTTTCTTGGCATGTTTGGTTTCTATCCTAATCTGGTCGTCCCAGTCGCTCTGTCTGTTTGTGAGTTGCGGACCGACTGGTTCACGAGTCTACATTAGTGCTTTCAGAGGCATCAGGAAAGGAAAGGGTCTAGACCCTGGTCTCCGAAGTTACCGCGCGATCGAGGAAAACATTAGCGCTTTCAGAGGCGCCAGGAAAGGAAAAGGGTCTAGACCGAAGTCCAGGGATCTCCCGAGGATCACAGGACCTCATATCACGTGCACATCCCGGTTTTTTGAATTTTCGAAGAGAGACCTGGTCCCTAAATCGGTACGAGGAACAGACAGACTAGTGCGTTGGGAATTTCCATTCCATAGTAGTATTAAATTGCGAAGAATAATCCCATACTTGGCATGACAGGGAGGGTCCCGTCGCCAAGTCACTAAAACCGGCTCACAACTACTCACACGGTGATCATTCATAGATAGTTAGGGCGCAACTATCATAAGTACTTGCGCCCTTCGTGGATAGAGAAGTGCCGTCAAGTACGCATGGCCCACTGTTCCGTTTTAGCCGGTTTCGAAAGATTGATTTCCGGGCATCATCCGGGATAACAGTTTCAATGATCTCAGGATGCCTGGACGGCTCTGTTGTTTCAATTTGGGTGTAAACAACGTGGTCCAGGTCAACCATTCGATCCACTTTCGCCAGAAACGGTGAAATATGTGACGATCACACAATATTCAAAGTTACTTGAGAGGGTTCCGAGTCAAATTGATGCACCGGTCATTTCGTTCCGCTGAATGGTGCAAAAAAACTCTCTTATTTTCTGGGAATCCGACTTGCACTAAACGAAGAGCAGGCCATCGAGCGCCATTGGGCAACTTGTAGTGATGTCCGGGTCGGGTTTCAAGCCCAAGCCCAGGCCCGAGCCGAGGTACCCGAGCCGAGGTAGGACTCAAGTCGGGCTCAGGGTCGGGATCAGCTTCTGAGCAGACCCGCGACCCGGGCTTGAGCCCGGGTCTCTTTGAGTTAGCCCCGAGTTCAAATTCTTCAAAGGAATTCCACTTTTACTGAACCATCCTTGCTTAAATCTCAGGTTAAATCTGATTTCTACTTGAAATAGACTTACTTGTCTATGTTCAACCATGAAACATAACATCTTGACATTTGATGGGTGTGCTGCATTCAGACTTGCGCTTCAAATGGCCCGTCAGGACAGCAGTTTTGGGAATTCCACAGTCTGCGAGGGGTCCTGCCGAGTGAGAAACCCGTTGTATAACGCTGGAGGAGTTTGAAAACTCACCGTAGATCAGTTGGAACAAATACAGCCAAGCCCGACCCGACCTGGGCCCGACCCTGTCGGGCTCAAGTTTTTCTCGAGCCCAAGCCCGCCATGACCCGACCCAAGCCCCGGCTTTCAAGCCCGATCCGACCCGGCCATCACTAATTGGCCTCCGAAGGCTCTTGGCGCACACACCCAGGGATATAGCACAGTTTTGAGTAGATGAGTACAACTCCCATCAGATATTTCCCCCTTATGGATTGATCGCCGCGCTATTCGGCTCTCTGCTGCATCACGCCGTGGTACGTCGTGGCAGCGACACACTGACCACAATGTACATGGTCGTAGTGCGGTTAGGCAGGCAAGCAATTTATACAATGCATATATGCATGCCTATTAGTTATTTTGTCTCATCCAACTTCTTTTGGGTTCAAGCCATGGATTGGTTTATCATGGTTGAACTGACCTTTGGCAAAGTAAATCATGTTTGGGCCAAAGCGATATTTGAATTTCTACCCTTGACACCCTCAGATATTTTGTTGATTATTCGCCCACTCTTTAAAGCTCAATTCGAGTTTCTCTTGAGTTTCTCGCTGAATTGATGGGTGGATCAACTTACAGCAATTGGCAGTACCGAAGGCGCGGATCAAAAACTTTCTGTTTTGGGATGTTTTTGAAGAATTCCCGATATCTCAACGAGTTCTCACCGATTCACATGAAACCTAGATAGAAATACTCCACTAATTCATGCCAAATTAGTGATAGAAAGAAAGTTGTAGAAATGATGTATATTCAGTGATATTGGTTTAATGGGTCATTTTATGAATGAATGCAGTTTACAGGCATCTAGACACATCCGAATGATGTTGACCTTTCACTGGTTGAACATTTCAAGTTTCTCAGTGAAAAAATTGGTGAAAAATGTCCATTATTTTTTACACTTTTCTGACCGAAACCATAAGTGAAAAACTTAGAATGTTTTCACTACTTTTTCATTTTTAAGGTGAAAAATTTGAAACAAATCAAAAAGTGCTTAAAAAGTTTTAAATTTTTCACCTACTTTTTCAGTGAAAAACTTCTGTAAAATCCTGGACATTTTTCACCAATTTTTTCACTGAAAAACTTGAATTGCTCAACCAGTGTTTGTCAGGTAAAGATTTGATACATTCTGCAAGTTGTCATAGAGTCAGATTTGCAAAGACATCAGCAGTGGATTCAAATTTGACAATATTCCCTGATTGCAGTGTATTGCTCATTGTCTCGATGTGTTTGCAAGCATGATAGATTGAACTTTTGAGGATTATGACTCTATGATAAGTTTCAGGATGTATCAAAGTTTTACCTGACAAAAATCCGCATTATTTGGATGTCTCTAGGTGCCTGTAAACTGCATTCATCCACAAAATGGCCCATTAAACCAATGTCACTGAATATACATCATTTTTACAACTTTCTTAATTTGGCATGAATTAACGGAGTATTTCTATCTGGGTTTCATGTGGGTCGGTGCAGAACTCGTTGAGATATTGGGAATTCTTCGAAAACATCCCAAAACAGAGAATTTTCGATCCGCGCCTTCGGTACTGCCAATTGCTGTAAATTGTCCTCCAAGTCTGACTCCAATATTCCCTTGAAAATTTCATGGAATGTCTGACAAGAGATTCTAGATGAGACTTGAGGGTCTCTCAATTTTTTCTCGTTGTAAGCTTTGCAGCTGCAGGTCAGACCTCAGCCTAAGACCTGTCACAAAGGTTTTGTTCGACAGACTGCACTACACTCTGATTCACTGGAAAATGCAATAGCTGGAGAATGAGAGGAAACAGCACTGCTGAGGCTTGCTGAGGATGCCATGAATATCATTCCTTTAATACTGACCTCTCACCCAGGTCTTTCAATACCGTGGCCTGCATCGGGCCGCGCACGGCAGATGACGGTATCCTGTTTAGGATAAGGCTCAGGATACTATTAACCAGCGCGGTCCCATTTCGGAACATGCCAGGGTGTAGCGTACAATACATCGGCCTCGGAATGTACTGTGCTATGCCACTACTCACCTGCCCTCGACGAGCTGACCCCTCTCGGCGGGGCTGTAGATCTCAGGCATTTAAGAAGCAGCCGAAGAATGCACTGACCTTCCCGTGTGGTATTACAGCTGTTTCCGAATATGTTGACACTATGTGATTTGTTTTCGCGCCCATCCGGTTTTGATCGCAGGCTAAGCATTTCCTTTTTGAGAAGGGCTTGGCGTGATCCCCTTCCTAACTCACTCAGGGTGGGGCTGACCGTCTGCAGTGTATGTCTAGGGCTGCTCCGGGACAGGTCGGCATCAGGGCAACAATACTGGTATTGCGGCGGACCATCACTGGCTGGCGGCGTTGGACACGACATGGGCGTGGACGGAGGGAAAAAAGGGGGGACCACGCCAAGCCCTTCTAAAAAAGGAAATGCTTAGCTTGCGATCAAAACTGAATGGACGCAAAAAGAAATCACATAGTGTCAACATATTCAGAAACAGCTGTAAACTACTAATTCCCTTGCCTCTGTACTACACCATTCCAAAAAATACATGGTGTCCGATATCATTCATGGTCTGGCCGGCTTTGACATTGCAGGATGCGCGGTTAAAACCCTGTGGGGCCTGATCCGAGTTCTCTCCTCTCAAGTAGAATCCCCGCCATCCACCAGCACCAATGACGGAACCTGAAACGAAGAATCATCGAAGCAGCATAGATACAGAGACACAGGAGGTTAGTTGTCTGACCCTGGAAGGATTAGGCACTCTAATGATGGTGGTTGCATGTACGCGAGGACACAACAAACACTGTCAAGGCCTTAGATAGATAGATAGATGGGCAATGATATCTGATGTGCTGCTGTCTACCGCCGGATGTGTAGTATATTTCAGTCGCACCGAAGGTCAGAGACTTTCGAGGACAGCAAATAGCAGGCTATTGTGCACGGGCACAGCCTAAGATCCTGGACAGTAGGTGCACTACGGCACAGGACACCCGAAGCGAGTGCCCATGGCACAGCTCGGCATCGTCCAGCACGGTACACAAAAAACCATGGCCAGCTTATAGTGAGCAAACATGTTTTAGACATGTGGATAGGGGTTTGGCCCCGCATAGTGATGTAGAACTTCAGGTTCACAGTAGAAGTATGTGCTCGGATCGATTTTCAGTCCAGACGAAAGTCAGAAACTTTCCAGAACGCAAAAAGCAGGTGCCCATGGCACAGCTTGGCTCTTCGACAGCATGCGGCACAAAAAAAGCCAGCTCGCAGGGAGCTAACACGTTTTAGACGTGTTGATAGGGGTTTAGCCCCACATAGTAGAGTAGAACTTTAGGTTCAGAGAATCAAGTTGGGAGCAGTCCAATTCCAGACGCGATGGAGCCCAAAAGGGTTATCGGAACAACGGGTTCATTCAGGCCGGGGTCCGTGCACCGGCACAGCTTTAGCCCGGGTAGATGAACCCCATCACTGAGCGTCGCAAATGCCCCGCCCCACCACTGGCAGCGTTGAACGTGGAACGTTAACGTCCGAGACCCCAGCAGTTGGCCAGACTGTTTCTCAGACAGTGGACAGACAAGTTACAACAGAGATATAACAGGAAAAGGAGCCGACGTGCCAATAGGGGCCGAGCGCGAGATATGTCGAAGACCTCAAGTATGCACGGAACCGGGTAGTAGTAGATGCCGTTAGCCTGGGAGCATTCCTAGCGCTTGTACATGCACGCGAGGACGACGCAGAGTGGCAGAAATCGACAATCCATATTTGATGGTGATGGTAAGAGTCAAAGGAGTTCACTTCTTTCCGACATGATCGGAGATGTACTCATCCACTACGGACTCGATATAGCACTTGCCTCGGATGTTGCGCAGCGCCGATCAAATAACGCCTGCCACCGGGTAAATTCCCGGATTCTCCGCCGATTCCATTCGGATTCCGAACCCAAGCGGAGCGATTGGTGTCTGCGCTGTATTTATGACCACCTTTCTTCTTCTTCGACCAGCTAGTTATGGCGTCCATCCGTCTGCGCGCTCTATCAGGAGTATCCCTTCTCATTGTTCCAACCGCCGCTGGTACCTCTTTTCACATGGAAAGCTCTGGCAGCGCAAATGGGGCCCATGGTGCGACATGTGTACTGCTAGGTCGACACTCTCACTGAATCAACACACAGATGCACCAGATACACCAGATATCGTGTTGACTTATGGCCCAGAAGGAGTCCGTGTTTCTATCGTGCACCAGGGCACCGGGAACAATGTAGCGTCCCCGACGTCCAATTTATTATCCCACGACGACGATCGGACACCTAGCTGGGGATTTCCTGAGCCGGAATCTTTCGATTTCGAAAGCGCCGTTGAAGGTTCGAGTGTTATCTAAGCGTCGTGGAGCCATATTAATATTCCAGCGTTCAGATGCAGCCGAATCATCTCGTAACCGAGAAATGCTCGACCAGCTCTCGATATTTCCTCCTGTTTTTCCAATGGCGACATCCGATTTTCTAATGAGTGCATTCGACGACACGAACCCCGAGTTTAACTCGGAAGATTTGAACGCAAACTGGAGCCAGGTGACTGGTGAGCAGGTCCATATCTCCTTATTGCCCACTTGAACGCTTTGGTCAGATATGCTCTCCGGGAACTCGCCAGTGAGGGCTAGCCAGTCCGAGTCTTCGCTTGGGGACGTCAGTTCCAGCTCTGCAGCGGACTGCGACTCTCCAAGCCCCGCTACCGAGGGTGCTTCGCCATCACGGGCAGGGTCCCCAATCAGAGGGCTACCCTGCCGAATCCCTGGATGCGGTCGTCTAAGTCTACGAGAACATACGCGAAGAAAGCACGAAGAAGCGCATACGTCCAAAGCACCGCTATCCTGCAGCGAGCCAGGCTGCAGTACCACCTTCTCGCGGCCGCATGATAAGCTTCGGTGTGTTTCGTTGAACCTCCTGCTGCTGAACACTAAAATTCTCGAAGACACGAAGTGCGGAAACATGGTCATCCCTGCCATACGTGCAGCGTGTGCAACAACCTCTTTTCGCACGCGAGAGGATTGGAGAAGCATAAATGTCAAATCACGAAAACCCGTGGCGGTCATCGTTCAATCTAGCAGCTATTTTATTTTCTAGACAATCATCAGCTCACACAGCTTAGAAGTGAAGCCTTGTATCATATCTTGTTAACCTGTAGTCGTACTGCACAAATACTTTTAGACGATCGGGGTTGGACAGGACCAGGAGCTCAAGCCTACTGCGCGGAGGAGGTGAATTTCCAATTTGTATTTTCTTGCGAAATCTCCTTGTAGAATGACCGCGTCCGCATATGCGGACGCGAGGAGTTGAACCCCTTCAACTGCATGCACTCTATTGAAGATTCGCTCGCTCGTTCTTCATTCATTGCAGCGGTGTGCCCTACACCACGTCCGCTTCCTCTCTCCATCCCCACCTTCAATATTAATCTCACTACAAAATATTCTTTTTTGGAATGGAAGAAAAAATTCAACTGCCACGGGCCATGCGGACGCGGGGAGTCGAATCCCGTTCAACTGCGTAATCTGCCTTCTTCTTGAAATTAGAACTTAGTGCAGCGGTGTACCCTACACCACATCCGCTTCCCCTCTCCATTCGATTCCACCCTCGTACATACCTTTCTATTCCTTGGTTGGATTTTGCAGCTAAAAAATTGAGATACGATCCAATATGCGGACGCGGGGAGTCGAACCCCATCAACTGCTTGGAACTCACCCCGGAATCCTAATTCATTGCAGCGGTGCACCATGCACTATGTCCGCTTGCCTTTTCCCTTTCACCCTCATACATACGCGCCCATTCCTTTGGTTACATTTAGGACTCAGTAAAAAAGAAAAGTGAACAACGAACGACGTGACTAGGCGGACGCAGGGAATCGAACCCCATCGACTGCTTGAAACCCTCTTCGCTCCTAATTCATTGCAACGGTGTGCCCTACACCACATCCGCTTCCCCTCTTCATCCCCACCCTCAATCTCTCGGTACAAACCATTCTTTTTTGGAATGGAAGAAAAAAACGAACTGCGAGGAGCGATGCGGACGCGGGGAGTCGAACCCCATCAACTGCGTGGTACTCGTCTTAACCCAATCCTATTTATTGCAGTGGTGCACCACGTCCGCTTGCCCCTTCCCTTCCACCCTCGTACATATACACCTATTTCTTTCGTTACATGTCGGACTAAGTAAAAAAAAACAGGGAACAACGACAATGACTAGGCGGACACGGGGAATCGAACCCCTCCGACTGCATGCACTCCATTTTCTCTCCATTCAATGCAGCCGTGTACCATACACCACATCCGCTCCCTCTCTACCGTCCATACCTCCTCCTCTTGCATCTCCTCTGAATTTATTTATTATCTATTTATTTCCCTCATCGCAAATTGAACACCCTTTCACACTAAATCATCGTGGGGCGTCGAGCCCCTTCAATTGCTTAGAGTGTGATTACCCCTGGCTCTCCACACCCTAAGGCCTAATTCTCCAGTCCAACATTCATTCGCGATCCATTTCAGAAAAGAAAAAAAAGAATCCTGTGCAAGACGGACGCGGGGAATCGAACCCCATCCCACTGCTTAAACTCGGTTTTCATAGACAACGCATCTATCCAATGCAGCGGTGCACCAGACACTGCATCCACTTCCTTCATCGCATTCCACCCTCGATATATCTACTCCCTTTCATTCCACTCGCAGCTGAACCACCCTCGAACACATCAAATCACACCCATCAAATCACACCCTGCGCCACTCCTCACTCTCGTCTCCTTGTCCCCCACCGCACTAACCTCCCTTTATCCACAAACGTGACATCCCGCACGAAACAATTATCATATCATACATTTTATTCGCGCCCCCCTCCCTCGGGCTACGGCTACGCTACGACCAACCCATACTATCCTATAGCTAATCTACAAAACTTATCCATCTTCACGTTCGTTCGCCTATAAACACAATACCACCACGACCAAAAAAGACACCGAGACGAGGGAATGGATGAACGAGGCTTGAGAAGGACCGAGGCTGAGAGAGGATGGATGAAGGGAGGCGGGATATAGGATGCGGGGTCGGCGCAGCGGAACGGCTGAAGGAATCAAGGAGGGAACGCGGGCGTAGGGCGTAGGGAGTGTGGGGGTAGAATCTGCGCGGACCAGGGAACGTGGATATAGGATGCTGCCGCCTTCACTCTCCTCCACACCTCACTCGCACCCTAGAACCCCGTCCCCCCAACAACACCCCCAACAATTGCCGCCCGTGCCCGGCCCAACCTCCCCGCGCCCGCGCCCCCGATACCGCCTATGGAAGCCGCCGCCTCCAGCTGCGCGAAGGGCGACGGCGGGTGCGAGTGTACGAACGCCCCCGCCCACCGAAGCTACAGGCGACCCCCCCTGCACGAACCCCACCGGCGAATGCCCCACGAACGACGACGGTGACGCCCGCCCAAACGCCCCCGCCCCCGCCCCAAGTGGGCTCGACATCATCCGCAGCGGCATCGGCACCGACATCTGCACCGACATCGACATCTGCATCGGCATGGGCATCGACGGCGGCTCGACCCACCCGCGTAGCCTTCCTCCTCCTCCACCAGCAGCTCCTGCTGCACCCCGCCCATAACCCCAGATGCGCCGCCCGTAACCGCGCCGGCAGACGCCGCAGCCGCAGCCGCAGACGGAGCACCGGAAGCAAAAGCAGACCCCGGCGCGCCCAAATAATACTCCACCTCCATCGCCTCCTCGCTGCTCGACGCGACCAACAGCTCCCCCAGCTCCCTCAGCGACGCGTGTGCGTGCGCCCCCACGAGGTGCCCGCGCGCGTCGTACGGCGCCTGCCCCTCATTGCTTTGCTGCTGCTGCTGATGTTGCTGCCTCTGACTTTGCTGGTGCGCGTACCCCTCCGCGCCGGCGCCGGCACTCTGCGGCCTCGACCTACGCGGCAAGCGCATCCCGCCGTCGTACCCCGCGGCGTCAAACTCCCCAAACCGCTGGCCGGACGCGGCAGAGACGGCGCTCAGCGGCGGCGTCTCGTACCCCCCGCCGCCGCTGTTGTACGGGTGGTGCGGCGAGTACGCAGACCCCGAGCCGGGGGGGTGCGGGTGCGGGGAGTAGTCAGAGCCGGGGTGCGAGTGCGAGTGCGCGTGGGCATGGGCGTGGGTCGGGTGCGGGGAGTATAGCGAGTGTAAATGGGCATGGGAATTGGAGCGGGGGTAGGCCCGCGGAAGAGGGGGAAAGAGCCCGAGACGGCGCTGGCGGGGCTAAAAGAGGAGACTATCAGTGAGTGTTTTCGGCGCGAATGGAGGATCAAAGACTTAATGCAAGAAGGCAGGCAAGATGCAGACGCGGAAAACGACCACCCGCCGGAGAAGAGCCCCTCGCCTCTCGCCAGAAAACAAGGAGGGCAGAGTGGACCGAGGGTGGAGAAGGGAAGAGAGCATACGCCGCGCTCCAGCGAAACGATACGTCCAAAGAAAACAGGCCCGAAGAAACCAAACCACCCGTCCGAAATCAAAACCACAAACGACGAAGAAAAGAAAGGCGAGGAGAGAAGAGAAACGCACCCCGACTGGTCATCAAAGCTTGAGCGCGAGGCTCCCCGATGCCAAGCTCGGGCGGCTCCTCCTCCCCCCTTCTCTCATGCCGTTGCTGAACCCCTGCCCGAACCCGAGCCCGACGAGCGGGTGCTCGTCGAAGCGGTGGGCGGGGTGCTAGTGTTGCTCGAAGGGGTGGGAATGGAGCCGGGGGTCGTGCGCGTGCGCAGGGTCGAGCGCGTGGCCCGCCTCGAGGGGGAAATGCGCCTTCTCCCCACCGGCGTCGAGGGAACGAGGTTGTGGGCGCGGTCGTGGGCGGGAGGATTGGCTTGGGCGTGAGTGTGGCGGGTGTCGAGGGCGCGGGTGTAGGCGTCGCAGCCGGGCTCGCCGGCGTAGCTGTCGTAGCTCCCGCGGCACAAGTCGGCGTCGGCGGGGTCGTACCTCCCTGCATCTCCGTAGCGCGCCTCGTAGCGCCCGTCGACGTCGGCGTCGTACCGCGCCTGTGTTGCGGCGGCGGCGACCGTGCGAGGGGGCCTTGATGCTGGTGAGGAGGCTGTAGGGGAGCGGCGCCTCCAGCTAAGCCTGGCCATGAATAAGCGGGCCTGGGTCGATGTCAGCCTGGCGACTCAGTACGTCCCCATCCCATCCTATAGCTATATCCAGAGGAATTTAGAATGCAGACGATGATGATGATGCACAAAAAGAAGAAGTATCAATTAGCAGCCGTTTGCATTCCGGGTGGAGGCCACGAAAATATTGAGGACGCGGACACAGAGGCTGCGATCTGCGGGCAACCGTTGGGCAACCGCATGCAGATCCCTGCCGGCGACCTACGGCGTCACCGGGCCTCTCCCGCGAGATGGTGCGATTCCATTCGGGCACGGAGAGTTTTAAGCTCGCGAAGATGCAGAAGCTCGCTCGACGCTCGTACTCGCCTGGACTCGCCTCGACGGGGAGTTGATTACGTGGTGGCCGCCGCAGGGCGCATGCAGACCACAGAGGACGTCGTCCGCCACTTTGAAAGAGGATTAATCATTGAAGAGTAAAGAAAGAGACAGAGTGATCAAAACCAAGATCAAACGCAGTGATGATCGATGACGTCACGGTCAGACTTCAACCAAGTTGAACCAGCACCCAAAGCACCGAAAGTAAGGCTGCCACCGTAGGTTTACATTAGACTTTTGTAAGTATAAATCTATGTAGGTACGGTTCCATTTGTATCGGTCGCGCACCTGGTCGCAGTATACATAGTTGGCCCGCGTGCAATTCAACTTCCAGGCCGGAAATGCTGGGTAGGGAGGTCGATGAAAGTCGGTTGGGTGGGCGATGTCGAAATAAGATGACGCCCTGGATCGGCATTGATAGGAGCTCAGGCTGGAGATCGTTCCAGTGAGCAATGCCATACAGTGTCAGAAATGCGGGAATGCAGCGAGACAACAAGACTCCACTCTTCTAGACTATTCCACTATTCTTTCGACAACATCTAGAACTTGGCGAAGTCGGATGTGTGGTTCAATCGCTGATCGACCCGCGGTAGAATCGTCTTGATATGATTCTTCAGGCGGGTAAACGTGTGGAAGATCCCCTTGCAAATCGCATCGGCACATGGACATCGGGCGAATCTCTACGCGAATTAGTGAGTTAGCGCCAAACGCTATCAAACGCTAGGGAAACGAGGCTCGACTTAATTCATGTTGCGGAACTTGCCCTCTAGGACGTACATGTATCCATATACGTCGGAATCTTGCTTTGGATGCCAATGCGTTTTATTGCCTCACACTCCACGCTAGGCTCTCACCAGAGGAGCTGGAGCCTAATGAACGTGTTTTGATCATCATCGTAGAGAGAAACTTTCCTGGCGGGCGAACGCGCTCGGCTCCGCGGTGCAGTGGCGCAGCCGTATGTAGAACATTCCAACTGCCAGGCGACGGCGGCGTCCACCATTGATCGGAGGAACATCGGATTACAGGGCGGTTCTGTTCTATTGCACAGAACGAGACTCTGTGGCGCGCCTTGTATTCAGCGACGGGGATGAGCTTGGGATGGGCGTTACACATTTACTGTGGCGCTAGCGTGCGATTTAGGCCTGGGATCCTTCGCGTAAAATTATGTTACTGTGAGCAGATTGCAAGAAGAATGAAAGGAGATGTGAGCATGCAGGAGCGCCCACATGGGGGATTCCAAATGGAAGGATTGGAGCGAGGCTAAAATTCTGCGTAGAAGAAAACCAGCAACATGATTTGTTCGGCGCATAATAGATTTGTTCGGCGCATAATAGACTCGGGCTCGGAGGGAAGACTCACGGGGGACCTGGAACGCCGACGCCCCAAATCCAAATCGAAGAGGAGCGGTGAAAGACATCTTGCAAGTACCGAGCAAGCTATAAAACTCAACAGAGCAGCGAGAATATATCCCGCAGGACAGGAAGATATTTCCCTCAACCGCAGAGAAAGCCATGGACTCAGCGCCGTAGAAGGGAAGCCATTTATTTGGACGGCATCACGAATTCGAAGTCGATGCAAAGCGCCACGCACCTGCATGCCGTTATCCAAAGAACGCGAAGGAGGGAGGCTAATACTTAAATCTAAATCTCGTTATACTTTCCACGGCCTGACAGGGAGTCGTGGACTGTGCAGAGGAGGGGAAAGCCCGAGGGTAGGGTGGCTGAGACAGAGTTAAGCGTTGAGGGGCCGAGATGCCCTGCCGTGCCTTTGTGGGGGGGATGCCTGAAGCAAAAGTGAACGGAGGCATAGATTCAGGTACTGGGGTCTTCAGGCACGAGCTGTCGACGTCGAATCCCAGTAGCGTCCGCCACGCGGCACCTGTGACGACTCCTCACGAACTTGATTCGCTGTACGAAAGCCTCGAGTGGCATGGCCGTCGCCGACCAGCTCGCGTCGTGGATTTGAGGCATATGTGACATTGAATGCAGGGGTAGATACTCGGAGGGCTCCGTGAGCTGCAAGAGGGGAAAACGAGCTGATAAGAGGTCACAGCCTGAGGCACATGGCCTAGTATACGCCACCAGTTGGCACCAGTAATCACTGGGTACGACGCAATTGAGGGTCAGAATGGCAAAGTACCGTTCCTGTCTATCCAACGTTGGCTGTGCGCCGGTCAAAGGATATGAAGGTGACTTGAGTGACGAAGCCTCAAAGCCGGGAGTTGCCGATCACAACTGCATCAGCACTGACAGCAAGCACAGATCGGCACGCTCGTTCCGAGCCTCGCCATCTGCCGGCACCGGTTAAACCGCCAGGATCTCTGGTAAAACACAAAAACTATAAAGGCCTCCTCGTTTATTTTCTGAAGACGATCAAGCTCGGTTTTCTTCTTGGCCACAGCTCGTTCCGTTCACCCGCGTTCATGGAACCGATACAGTTAGATCTCTCATATGGAATCAGCTCATATGGAATATCTAGCCAAAAACCATGATATGGAATAGCCATTGAGGGTATCCCAAATGCAGTTTACCACTGTAAATTTGAGCTCATATGGAATATATGCCATATGGAATCACTCTGGGGCTGAATTTGGCTGGTGTCCCAACTTTATTCCATATGAGAGATTCGACTGTATATTGCTTCTGAAGTTTGAGAGGGCATGCGGACGCGGGGAGTCGAACCCCTTCAACTGCATGCACTCGATTCGCTCGCTCACTCCTCATTCATTGCAGCGGTGTGCCCTACACCACGTCTGCTTCCTCTTTCCATCCCCACCTTCAATCTCTCAGTACTAGATATTCTTTTTTGGAATGGAAGAAAAACGAACCCCGTTCAACTTCGCAATCTGCCTTTTTCCCGAAATTAGTGCAGTGGTGTACCCTACACCACATCCGCTTCCCCTCTCCATTCCGATTTCACCCTCGTACATACCTTTCTATTCTTTTGATTGGATTTCGCAGCTAAAAATTTGATTGGTGATCTGATATGCGGACGCGGGGAATCGAACCCCTCAACTGCCTGGAACTCGCTTTCGTGTTGTCATCAATTCAGTGCAGCAGTGTACCATAAGGGACGTTGACTAAATAAATCGGTGAAATCCACCAGTACTGTTGGTTGTTGATGGACGTGATGCGGCGATCAATTCGGCCGATCAATTTCCCGCCTTTTTCTTTTTTGCCTCTGTTTGTATATAGTTTTCTTTTTAGCCTTAACCACCCCTCTTCTCTGTCTCGGCGCTTCGCTTGATCCGCCCCTCATCTGCATCCCTTATAATCCGCACACTGCGTCTCACTCACGCTCTCACGTCTCTCGCTATCAAAGGCCTCTCTGTTACTTGGTTGACTTTCGAACGTGACCATCTCTCGCACTTTGGTGTTACCCGCCTTCGCATCTCGTCTGCCTCCGCCCCGCTGTTCTGGTTACTGTATCTGATGTGTCCTGTGAACCATTTTCGTTCTCGATACAATGCTTGTCGGCGCCCTCATCTGCGCACGACGTATCTTGGGCTTGGGCTGTGCCTATCTACGGAACTCTCTCCTGCATTCCAGTCTACTTCTCGACTCTCACTTCAACTCTTGGGTGTTCTTCTCATCAAGTTCTCGAGCTGTAGATTCCATTCAGTTCAGGCTTATAATCAGACCTCCCTCCCTATTTTAGCCTCAACCGGCTGTGCATACTTATGCTAGTATGTGTGCCTCCTATTTCCCTCTCGATTTTACTGACTCCGTAACAGCTGCTCAACCTTCTTCCGTGCAAAATCTCCTGCTGATTTCGGTGGTAGTATATTCCTATCCTCGCGTCATATCCTCTATAGTACTCTCAGCACTTTCAATACAGTCTCTTCTCTCAAGTTTAACCTGACCCAACTTATCTCAACCGATTCAGTGGTTCCTTCATCTGTTTTATCGGCAACCTCGGGGGTTGCCTCCCCGCTATCGTTTGGAATCTTACCTCCTCTGTCCGGAGGAGTGATTCCCTCCTACATATATGCATACGCGGCTAGCACATCATTGTGTATATGAATTTCAAGTTGTATTTTGAAGAGACGAGATCCAAGGCCAGAGTATGCAAGAGATTCGACTTGTTGGAGGCAAAAGCCAGATAGCGGGCCCTGCCGCGCATCGGGCTACCCAGATTACTCACATATGACACCAGAGCCGTATTCTTGGGAACGCGTGAAACAAGAGGTGGGCGGGCCGAAAACCCCTGATATCAACCTCTCAAGTCTGGAAGGTGGCTGTACCCCCCACCCCCACCCCCCCGTCGTGACCGGTTGATCGGACCGACCGGCTCCGGACCGATATCCGCAGGCTTAGCGTCGCCAGTTCTCTTCATTAGAGCTCGCGGCCTGGCGCTTGAGCACTATCTGAGCAACAGAAATGATATTTATTAGCCATTCACATACGGGTACCTAATTTTCTGACCCATCTCACGCCTTTTTTTGGCGTGTCGGCAGTAGTACACAGACAGACAACACAACACACGCCACGTACATGCTTCGCCCAATCCTGTATAACGATTGTTTGGACAAAAACAGTTAAAAAATTCTAATAAATACACTGCCTGGAACAACGCTGGAACCCGTTAGATGAAAGCGGTCGCGCGGTGCACGCGCGAGGAAAGAATATTGAGAAGTCTAGACAGCATTTCAGTAAAGAGGCCCTGTATTAGAGTCACAGGGGATAGTGGACTCACTTCTCAGCAAAGGAAAGCCGAAACGACGCGAGCGGACGTGTAGAACAGTGGTTGATGTTCCGAGACGCGTTGCTTACGCGTTGTTTGCGACAACCAAACACCGCATGTTCGGACCGAACGAATATTTCGACATCTCCACTTAAGAGGCAGAAAATATTCTGGAGACCATTCAGATCGCTTCGGACGGTATAGATATGGGGGGTTTTGTTACTCAATTTTACGATAAAATGACATCTGCGGGGAGGAAACGGAAGTCGAGCGGGACCCATGCTCAAGCCTGAAACGTGACCGGATCGCGTTCCGAGCGGAGCTTGAAAGGAGGTCGATATCACGGAATCTTCCGGCGCCCACCTCTTGGCGTGAAATTTTGAACATGTGTGTTTGTCTCGGAAGTGATCGGATCGCTTCGGCATCTTGAGCGTGGAGCGGTGAGGCCTTCACTCTGCGCGACCGAAGTATGGCAGAAAGGCTGGAAACTGGGTGGGCCATGGGTAAATATTCCATGGTTCAGACCAGGAAGCAGAAATGATGACAAAGCTTGTAACGATTGGCAAGTAACTTCCGACTTCGTCTCTAACATTTTATACAGCATTTGGATACAGACTAGTATGTTGTGAATTTCCATTCCATAGTGCTATTAAATTGCGAAGAATAACCATACTTGGCACGACGGGGAGGGTCCCGTCGCCAAGTCGCTGAAACCGGCTCACAACTACCCACACGGTGATCATTATCATAGATAGTTAGCGCGCAACTATCATAGTTGTGCCCTTCGTGGATAGAGAAGTTCCGTCAAGTACGCACGGCCCACTGGTCCGCTTTAGCCGGTTTCGAAAAATTGATTTCCGGGATAACAGTTTCAATGATCTCAGGATGAGTATCCTGAGTCTTCCTCAGTCCTGCGAGTAGTTATTAGGGACGACTCTCACACTCGGATCCCTGAGTCCAGGTCCTTTGGCATCAAATGGCGGTGATACGAGAGGGCAGCCTGGACGGTTCTGTCGTTTGGGCGTAAACAATGTGGTCCAGGTCAACCATTCGGTCCGCTTTCGCCAGAAAAAGTCTCTTATTTTCTGGGGATCCGACTTGCACTAAACGGAGAGCAGGCCATCGAGCGCCATTGTGCAAGTACGTAGTTGATTTTAGTTCTAGCTCCCAGAAAGCAGCTGAGCCGGACAATAATGAAGGATGCGAACAGTACCGAGGCAAGCTCTTCCCTTTCCAGAACCAAGGGAAGCTTTCGCCAGCAACATCACCCATCCGGCCCCGGGCCCAGAGCTAAATATGTAGACGGAATCAGCATGGGAGCTCTTTCAGTCCCCGATGTCGGACAACCGCACTGATTAGTGATGGCTATTCTCCAGTGCAGTACCCCTGACATTCAATACAAATGCCCGTTCCCACGGAGCCAGAATTTGTCGGGGCACCAAACCTCCGATTTCGGGCAAATTTGTCGGGATTTGAACAGGCTTGCACCCCAAATCGGAACAAATTTGTCGTGATCCCGGCCCAATCAAAATTTTCGCCCCCGAAAGCATGATTTTCGTTTCTCCCGCTGAAGCCCCGTTTTGTCGGGATTCACGCCAGACCTGTGGTCCATTTCGGAGGAAAATGTCCGGATTTGGCCCAGGCAAAACACAATGTTTTTCTCAAACTTGTCGGGATTGGGATCAGGCATTTGGGCTGATTAAACGGAGTCCTTCCAGTGCCTATTGCATTGTTGTTTTGTACATCACCGTTTCGGCGAAATAAAAGGGGCCCAAGGAACTCACAAGAGGCGCTGAAAGAGGCGCTGAGGGTTTCGCGACCGGGACAGCGAACCCGTGGTTCACCGAAGACGTAGTATAATTGACAGCGTGGTATCGAAGCATCTGAACGATTGAACGTTCTTACATGGAGGAAATGCGATGTTGAGGTTGGACCTAGTCGTACTTTGGATTGACCTCCGACGGCTCTTGGCGCACACACCCAGGGGATATAACAAGTCAGACCCCCGCGAAGTAATTACCTGGGATATCTCCTGTTAATGATCTGTTGCGTTGCGCCGATCAAATAGCGCCCTGTCATCGGGTAAATTTCGGATTCCGAATCCAACCTGAAGTAGAGCGATTGGTATCTGTGTTGTATTTAGGTCCACCTTTCTTCTTCTTCGACCAGCTAGGTATGACATCCATCCGTCTGCGCGCTCTATCAGGAGCATCCCTTCTCATTGTTCCAACCGCCGCTGGTACCTCTTTTCACATGGAAAGCTCTGGTAGTGCAAATGGGGCCCATGGTGCAACATGCGTACTGCTAGGTCGATACTCTCACTGAATCAAGACATAGATGCACCAGATATCGTGTTGACTTATGTCCCAGAAGGAGTCCGTGTTTCTATCGTGCACCACGGCACCGGGAACAATGTAGCGTCCCCGACGTCCAATTTATTACCACACGACGACGATCGGACACCTAGCTGGGGATTTCCTGAGCCGAAATCTTTCGATTTCGAAAGCGCCGTTGAAGGTTCGAGTGTTATCTAAGCGCCGTGGAGCCATATTAATATTCCAGCGTTCAGAGGCAGCCGAATCATCTCGTAACCGAGAAATGCTCGACCAGCCTCTCTCGATATTTCCTCCTGTTTTTCCAATGGCGACATCCGAGTTTCCAATGAGTGCATTCGACGACACGAACCCCGAGTTTAACTCGGAAGATTTCAACACAAACTGGAGCCATGTGACTGGTGAGCAGGTCCATATCTCCTTTACTGCCCACTTCAACGCCTTGGTCAGATATGCTCTCCGGGAGCTCGCCAGTGATAGCTAGCCGCTCCGAGTCTTCGCTTGGGGACGTCGGTTCCAGCTCTGCAGCGGACTGCGACTCTCCAAGCCCCGCTACCGAGTGTGCTTCGCCATCACAGGCAGGGTCCCCAATCGGAGGGCTACCCTGCCGAATCCCTGGATGCGGTCGTCTATGTCTGCGAGAACATACGCGAAGAAAGCACGAAGAAGCGCATGCGTCCAAAGCACCGCTATCCTGCAGCGAGCCAGGCTGCAGTATCACCTTCTCGCGGCCGCATGATAAGCTTCGGTGTGTTTCGTTGAACCTCCTGCTGCTGAACACTAAAATTCTCGAAGACACGAAGTGCGGAAGCATGGTCATCCCTGCCATACGTGCAGCGTGTGCAACAACCTCTTTTCGCACGCGAGAGGATTGGAGAAGCACAAATGTCAAACCACGAAAACCCGTGGCGGTCATCGTTCAATCTAGCAGCTATTTTATTTTCTAGACAATCATCAGCTCACACAGCTTAGAAGTGAAGCCTCGTATCATATCTTGTTAAGCTGTAGTCATACTGCACAAATACTTTTAGATAATCGTGGTTGGACCAGAACCAGGAACTCAAGCCTACTGCGCGGAGGAGGTGAATTTCCAATTTGTATTTTCTTGTAAAATCCCTTTGTAGAATGACCGCCAATTCTATGACGGTCACATTGTACTTTTATTATTTCCGGGTTATTTAATGGTTTTCCGGGTTATTTTGGTCAGATTTTGAACGAAAGAGTGTTTTTTTCAGACAACCAATATACTTTCTTGGGACCATTCAATCATGTTTTGGTAACATTTTCAGGTATTTGCTATAGAAGTAACAACTGTTGTTGGGAGCAGACAATGAGATGTGGTGAAAAACTTTTTTGTTTAACTTTGAGCTTGAGGTCAAGAAGATCACGTGATTGGGTCGCGCTACTCACGATCATGAAACAACACCAAACATTGCAGATTTCAGACACTAGCAGGTGCTTCACTACATGTAGAACAGCTAACAGCCTTCAAGGACTTCAAACACCAAAGACCTCATTGACACTTCAAGGGATGGGGCTCTGTCCCATTGAGAACCTGAGGTCCTGCAATCATTGTAATTCAACCAGAATACCTACAATATGACGAACGAAGGTCCCAGAGATGATCTATCCTCAATATTCCACCAAAATGGATGACTGTATCATCCTGCACCTTTTACAGCGCAAATGTACAATGTGACTGCCTTATACACATATCTGGTTCCGTCCACTCAATGGGAATCGCGATCAACGGAACTGTATTCAGTCCGAAACCCTCGTACCTCGCTTAATTATCGAGTGGTAACTAACGCCATGAGTTGACTGAGCGAAGAAGGAACGGCGACCGAGGTGTATCTTATGTAGTTATCCAGACAGGAGCTCAATTGTAGACTGCGGCGTGCACACATTGTCGCTAGAAGGTGATGTATGAGGTACATGGTGGTGAATCTCGGGGAGGGATATGGCCGAGGGGATTGGAGTCATAACTCAGATAAGGCACTACCGGGATATTGCTGTTAGGTTCAGTTGAACTCAGGGAGAACTAGGCGTATAATGACGCAGGCGGACGAATCGAGGTCACCTCCGCTCAACTGTCAGCCGAATGTCTTTCACTACGGAAAGCAGTGGTGTGCGGCGTTCCTGTTGCGTAGGTATATTTGACGATTTCCCGCCAGGTTCTGAATAAAAAAAGAAATCGAAACGGTCAGGTGGACGTGGGGAGTCGAACCCCATCAACTGCTTAAGATCACATTCACTCATGAGCTACTCAGCGCAGCGGTGCACCGTGCACCACGTCCACCCCCTACCTCCATTCCTCTCCCTCAAAAGTGGGATAATTTACTTGAACTGTGAAAGTCAAAGAGCTGAACCATGGGCCAGGCGGAAACTGGGAGTCGAACCCCATCTGCACCACGTCCGCTTCATCTCTCCTCCCTCAGCTGGCTTTTTCGGTTGCTTGCGGGATTTACTGTAAAAAGACGAGATGAGGAGATCCAGGCGGATGCTAGGAGTCGAACCCGTCAACTGCCTAAAACCGGCAATGAAAGGAGCAACGGAGTGCAGTGGTGCTTCGTGCACTACATCCCCTTCGTCCTCCTCTTCTACGCTTGGATATACCCTGTTTTCCTGGTTGCATTTGGGAGCAAAAGAAGGGAACAGACTCCATCACAGGCGGCCGTAGGGAATCGAATCCCATCAACTGTTTGCAATCCTCTCGTTACTGGTATTAAATGCAGTGGTGCGCCGTGCACTACGTCTGCTTCCTCTCTCCCTTCCATTCCCCCACTCATTCGGCTTTCAGAGTCCCTTGCGGATTTTTAAAATGCAGAATTCGACCCAGGCGGGAGTCGAACCCCATAACTGCTTGCCTTTGACCGTGTTGAACAACTATAGGGTGCAGTGATGCGCCGTGCACTGCGTCCTCTTCCTCCCTCTGTCCTAGCCTTCTTCCTTCCTTCCCCACCCAGGCCACCGTAATTTAGAAAATGAACTCGAAGTTGAATCCTCCTTCGTCCCGTCGCAGAATTCACTCAATGTAGCTTGAACCACCTCCTGTTGCTTCTTCCCCAGCTCCAAGTACATATATGCTTGAGCTTGAATCGAGAGGGAATATAAAAAGCCGCTCGCGAGCAAGAGAAAGCGAACGTGGGGAGTCGAACCCCCAACTGCTTGCAGCCGTTGGAGAGAAACTACAGAAGGCAGTTGTGCACCATGCGCTACGTCCGGTTACTACCGCTCTTCTACTGTTAAATATCCGCCGGGTTTTAGTTTCATTTCTGATGAAAAAAGGTAAGGAAAACAAGAGGAAGGCGGACGCGGGGAGTCGAACCCCTCAACTGCTTGCAACTTTCTTTGGTTCCCTTAACAGAAGGCAGTGGCGCGCCGTGCACTACATCCGCTTACTACCTCTCTTCCGCGCTTGTATATACGCCCTCCGTGGATAACACGCTCTGTTCTATGCAAGGATTTTATTTATTTATTTTATTTATATGCAGACACTGGTGACTGAGACGAGGTTGAGTAGGGATATCCGCGGAAATTCAGGTAGGGAAGGAGTACTCGGAAGACAGAGGCGGCGAATACGCCTCGCACATACGCAGCATAACGGGAAGAAGGGCCCTGAGACGGCTCGGTTCCGCGGGGATGCGTTCCTTCGAGGTCTTCTATAGAGAACGGGCGAGGGTCGATGGAGTCTCGGTGTGTGTAACGGCATGCATTGAATGAATGAGATTGGACGGACGGAGGTGGCGCGCGCGCGTGCTCAGTGAGCGAATCTGCATGAGTTTGTGGCGCATTGGCCATGGAGTGCGGGCGATTGGGGCGTGGGATCCGCCCTGAGTCGACTTCGAATGAATGAATGAATGCGCGCGCATGTGACGGCGTGGGGTGGGTATGTGACGGACCTGGAGATATATATTGGATAGGGAGAGGGGACGAGACAGGCTTGCGGTGGGCCCAGACTGGGCATGAATAAGCGGGTTTGGTTCGACGTCAGCCTGCCCGACTCAGGGGTGCGTCCCATCCCATCCTATAGCTATATCCAGAGGAATGTAGAATGCAGACGATGATGATGGTGCAGAAAAGAGACTGGAGTGGAGGGCGATCGGGCACGGACGCCGACGTCGGCGAAATGCGGGCCCGGCGTCGATCATAACTCACAGCGCTCAGCAGTATGCAACGGTTTGCATTTCGGGGGGAGGCCAAGATGACGCGGACACGGACGCTGCGATCTGGGATGGAGATCGCCGCCGGTCACCTACGGCGTACCGGGGCTCTCCCGCGAGATGGTGCGATTCCGTTTCGGGCACAAAGAGTTTTAAGCTCGCGAAGGCACAGAAGCTCGCTCGTACTCGCCTCGACGGAGAGTTGATTACGCGGTGGCCGCCGCAGGGCGCAGGCAGACCACAGAGGACGTCGTCCGCCAGTTGGAAAGAGGATTGAATGGCAAAGAAAGAGAAAGCTGATAAAGAGACAGAGTGTACAACTAGCGAGGAACGAGCGTGCGTCTGTCAAAAGAGATTAGACAGAGTGTCATTGAACGCAGTGATGATCGATGACGTCACGGTAATGATCTTGACTTCAACGAGCACCCAAAGCAGCTTTAAGCACCGCAAGTCAGGCAGCCACCATAAGGGACCTTCAAAGTAAAGCGGCTTAGCCGCTTAGCACTGCCACTACTTAGGTCCCGTGCCGCTGGGAGTCATGTGTTGTGACTCGGTGATATTTTCCAGGCATCCACTAGGCAGAAAACTCCTATCTCCGTCTATAAAATGCTTGCAGCCTCACAGGATTTCTTTCAAGCCTTTCCTCACCATCGGGAGGTTTTTGTGAATTATTGCATGATATTTCCTGATTTTGATCACAACTCGGCACGCCGGAAGATCTCCTCTGTCCTGAGTTGCATGTCATCCAGAAAGGTGATGTGAGCCTTTTGGATTCTCCCTGAAGTCTTGTTTTGCATCAGGAAAAAATTCAACATTTGCAAAACCAGGTCGGAACCAATCCCGAACATTGCGGCCTCCAATAGGCAATTTTTTTTGAAATCTTGTCCGAGAAAGATTAAAGCATATGAAGGTGTTAAATGGGGTAAAAACAGCTTTTCGGGGGACTGAAGAGGTGAAAAATGCGACAAGGAAGTTCAAGATGTGACGTGCACATGACTCCAGACGGCACGGGACCCTAAGCAGTGGCAGTGCTAAGCGGCTAAGCCGCTTTACTTTGAAGGTCCCTATAGGTTGACATTAGACTTCTGCAAGTATAAATCTAGGTACGGTTCCATTTGTATCAGTCGGGCACTTGGTCGCAGTATGATTGGACCGCGTGGAATTCAACTTCCAGGCCGGAAATGCTGGGTAGGGGAGGTCGATGAAAGTCGGTTGGGTAGGCAATGTCGAAATAAGATTGCGCCCTGGATCGGCACTGATAGGAGCTCGGGCTCGAGATCGCTCCAGTGAACAATGTCATACAGTGTCAGAAATGCAGGAATGCAGCGACATAACAAGATTCCACTCTTCCGGACTATTCCACCCTTTTTCGACAACATCTAGAACTTGGAGAAGCCAGATGTGTTGTTCAATCGTTGATCGACCCGCGGTAGAATCGTCTTGTCAGCATTCTTCAAGTGGGTAAACGTGTGGTAGATCCCTGTGCAAATCGCGTTGGCGCATGGCGATCGGATGAATCTCTACGCGAATTAGTGGGTTAGCGCCGAAGGTTATCAGCCACTAGGGATGCAACAGCCATAGTGCTTCTCAATTTGCCATCGGGGACGTACGTCGTAGCAGCATGTACACCCGGATCCTGCTTTGGAACCTCGTCAATGTGTTTTATATTTGCCTCATATACCGTGCTACTAGTAGGCTCACGAGAAGAGTCGGAGCCTACTCAACGCGTTGTGATCATCCCCACGCAGAGAAACTCACCTAGCGAGCGAACGCGAGCTGGCGCAGCCGCAGAACATTCCAGCTGCCACACGACGGAGTCGTCCACCATTGATCGGAGGAACGTGGAATTACAGGGCGGTTTTGTTCTATTACACAGGACGAGACTCTGTGGCGCGCCTTGTATTCGGCGACGGAGATGAGCTTGGGAGAGCGTCAAGCAATTATTGTGTATTGTGGCGCTGGTGTGCGATTCAGGCCTGGGATCCTTCGCGTAAAATTGAATTACTGTGGGCAGAGGTGCAAAGGGAGCTAAAGGAGATGTGAACATGCCAATGGACGCACGCACGTAGGGATGATTCCAAAAGGAAGGATTGAGGCAAGAATAGAATTCTGCCTAGAAGAAAGTCGGCAACACAGTTTATTCGGCGCACAATAGACTCGGGATTGGAGGGAAGACTCACGGGGAACCTAGAACACCGACGCCCCAAATCCAAATCGAAGAGGAGCGGTGAAAGGCATCTTGCAAGTACCGAGCAACCTATAAAACTCAACAGAGCAGCGAGAATATATCCCGCAGGGTAGGAAGATATTTCCCTCCACCGCAGAAAAAGCCATGGACTCGGCGCCGTAGAAAGGAAGCCATTTATTTGGGCAGCATCACGAATTCGAAGTCGATACAAAGCGCCACGTAGATACACCTGCATGCTGTTATCCAAAGAACGCGAAGGAGGGAGGCTAATACTTAAATCTAAATCTCGTTATACTTTCCACGGCCTGACGACGCGTCGTGGACTGTGCAGAGGAGGGGAAAGCCCGAGGGTAGGGTGGCTGAGACAGAGTTAAGCGTTGAGGGGCCGAGATGCCCTGCCGTGCCATTGTGCGGTGTGGAGTGGATGCTTGAAGCAAAAGTGAAAGGCAGCATAGATTCAGGGACTGGGGTCTTCAGGTACGAACTGTCGACGTCGAATCCCAGTAGCGTCCGCCACACGGCGCCAGTGACGACTCCTGATTTGCTGTACAATAGCTTCGAGTGGCATGGCCGTCGGCGACGAGCTCGCGTCGTGGATTTGAGGTATGTGTGACATTGAATGTGGGGGTAGGTACTCGGAGGGCTTCGTGAGCTTCAAGAGGGGAAAACGAGCTGGTAAGAGGTCACAGCCTGAGGCACTGCAGCAGACTGCAGCATGGCCTGGTAAACGCCACCAGTTGCCACCAGTAATCACTGACATCGTCCGGGTACGAAGCAATTGAGGATCAGGATGAGAAAGTACCGTCCCTGCCTATCCAACATTGGTTGTGCCCCGGTCAAAGGATATGAAGGTGACTTGAGTGACGAAGCTGGGAGTTGCCGATCACAACCGCATCAGCAAGCAATGATCGGCATGCTCGTTCCGAGCCCAGCCGGAAGCCGGCACCACCGGTTGAACTGTCAGGATCAAGTCAACATCTTATGAAAGACAAAAACTATAAAGGCCTCCTCGTTCATTTTCTGCAGACGATCAAGCTTCGTTTTCTCGCTAATCCCAATACACTGCTTCTGCGTTGCATCTCAAACTCCAAATGCCTTTTGACTCCTTCTAGATTGAAGGTGTTCTCCACACAGGTGCGACAGATTGTGCGATAAATTAAACTGCAATACTAGGTCAAACTGAGTGCAATTGTTCAAGGAAATACCTTGGATCCGGCGATCACGATCTGCACATAAGATCTAGTCCCGTTCGGTTAACTCCGGTCAACGACAATTACACGATCGAAATTGCGACTCAAAACGCCCACTCCAGAATTCTCGTATCGGGCTTAGAGACAGTTCGGCTGCCAGAGGCACTTTGCATCTGGCATCCGACAAACGCAAATTTCCTTTCGGGGCGCATGCCGCTTGTTCCCTCTCGTCACAACAATCATATCACACTTCGACAATAACAGGCGCGGTATCGTCTGGACGTCGTCTTTATTCCCGCCATCGCCTCCGTCGACGGTCTGACAAGGCCAAAAAGGTCGTAAAATACTATTAGGGATCACTTAGCATTCATTAGACTGTTTTATCATCTCTCTCGAGGGCGAATGGCCCTTTTTTATGGTTATATGAGCAGGCGGGACCGTAGCGGGATCCCGACAACGACCCTGACACCTCCGACTCATCGTCCGTACGCCTCTTGGCAACGTCTTGATGTGACCAGGCTTGGAATTGATGTTGTTCCCACGACTACTGCAAAAGGAAATTTGTATTTGCCAGATGCCAGATGCACTTTGCATCTGGCAGCCGAACTGGCTCTTAATTATCGAGTGGCAAATTAACGTCCCGGATGGACTGTAAGGGGTCAATCAACAGCGAGCGAGGTGTATCTTACGTACTTGTCCAGGCCGGAGTTCGAGTTATGGACTGCGTGCGGCGGCCGCATTGTCGCATGATGATGGTGGCGCTTTTCACACGACGCCGCCCAGGTCCCCGAGCGCGTAATGCTGCGCGTTAGAAGGCGATGTATTATGAGGTACGTGGTGGTGGTAAATCTCGGGGAGGGATATGGCCGAGGGGATTGGAGTCTCAAATACTCAGAGAAGGGGCTGCTGGAATATCCTGGGCAGTTCAGGCGAACTCAAGAAAAAATGACTGGGCTTGACACAAGGGAAGGACGCGGAGATTTGAACCTGGTTATTTGAACCTGGTTTACATGTAACTTCTTCAATCCTCAAACCTCTTGAGTCGATGTAAAGAATGCAGTCGTGCGCGTCAGCGCCTCAATTGCAAAGGATTTTTGTAGGCTGTAATAAAAGCAGTCTCATGCACTCGCAGGGAGTCGAACTTCCATGCTTACCCAACTTCCTACTCTCTACGAAATTCGGTGCAGAGGGGCGCCATTCACTATGTCCGCTTTCTACCTCAGCCCTTCCACAACCTCAATAAATGTACTCTTTTCAACCAATTTCTGAATAAACAGGAATTGAACAAGGTCTATCTTAACTGGTTGGGCGAATTGAGTTACAGAGACTAAGCTCTGTAGCAGAGCGCGGCTGTGTACCATACCCCACGGCCTCTTCCTCCCGTCATTCCTTCTATCCCTTGAAGTTTATCCTGGCCTATACGGAGTATAAAAAAACGACAGTGACAAAAGTAGCCGGACGCCATCAGCTGCTTGCACTTGGACTCGCCGTCTATTCAGTGCAGCGGTGTACCCCACACTGCGTTTCCTCTCTCTATCTCATACACCAATTTTTCCTAGGGTTTAGGTCTCGTTCGGAATTAAAACAGGGCCAAGAGAGAGAAGAGGCATGCGGACGCGGGGAGTCGAACCCCTGCAGGCTCCAACTGCTTACAGCTTGACTCAGACTTCAACCATCTATTCAGTGCAGCGTGCGCCGTGCACTACGTCCACTTCCTTTCTCTATTCGACGCTCAGATACCTTGCCATTCTTTAGTTGCATCGAATTCGGTTAAAACAAAAAAACGGTTCCGAACAGGACCATGCGGACGCGGGGAGTCGAACCTTGCTTACTGCTTGCAATGCAAAGCGTGTTTCGATTGAGTGCAGCGGTATACCATACACCACGTCCGCTTACCACCTCCCCCCAGCCCCAATTCGCACCAATTTTTTACGACTCTTATCCCTCCTTCAGTCCCACCCAAGACTCACTCTCCCCTTCGCAAGTTGGACAGCGGTGTACCCTACACCACATCCACTTCACTCCCACCTCGTACATTTCTTTGGTTGCATTTCTAATTCGGCGATACAAACAAACAGTTGAAGTTTGAGAGGGCATGCGGACGCGCTGCATGCACTCGATTCTCACGCTCACTCTTCATTCATTGCAGCGATGTGCCCTACACCACGTCCGCTTCCTCTTTCTATCCCCACCCTCAATCTCTCAGTATAAAATATTATTTTTTGGAATGGAAGAAAAGACTCAACTGCGGCGAGCCATGCGGACGCGGGGAGTCGAACCCTTCCAACTGCGTGGCACTCTTCTCAAATCGATCCATTTGCTGCAGCGGTGCGCCATGCACCACATCCGCTTGCCCTTTCCGTTTCACCTTCGTACGTATTCCTTGTTGCATTTGGGACTCAGTAAAAAAGAGAAGTGAACAATGACACGCCTATGCGAAGGCGGGGAGTTGAACCCCATCAACTGTTCGGAACTTCTAGTCCTTTCCCTTATGCATTGCAGCGGTGTGCTCCACACCAAGTCCGCTTCCTCTCTCCATCTGCGCCCTCAATCTTTCACTACAAATATTCTTTTTTGGAATGGAAGAAAAAAATCAACTGCGAAGGGCCATGCGGCCGCAGGGAGTCGAACCCCCTACAACTGCGTAATCTGCCTTCTTCCCGAAATTAGTGCAGCGGTGTACCTACACCACATCTGCTTCCCCTCTCCATTCTGATTCCACCCTAGTACATACTTTTACATTCTTTGGTTTGATTCCGCAGCTAAAAAATTGAATGGTAACCGGTATGCGAACGCGGGGAGTCGAACCCCTCAACTGCTTGCAACTGGCGGTCCTAACCAACTATAGAGGGCATTGGTGCGCCGTGCACCACGTCCGCTTCCCTTCCCCCTCCCACTCCCTTTCTAACTGAGATAATTTCATTTGGACTGTGAAAGAAAAAAAGAGGGATAGTCAAGGTCAAGACGGACGCGGGGAGTCGAACCCCGTTCAACTGCATGGATTTAAAGCCGAAAAGCCCAATTAAATGCAATGGTGCGCCGTGCACCACGTCCGCTTGGATGAGGCGGACGCGGGAAGTCGAACCCCTCAACTGCTTGCAAATAAGCGGCGTTTCCAACTACAGAAGGCAGTGGTGCGCCGTGCACCATGTCCGCTTCCTACCTCCCTTCCTCTCCCTTCTAACTGAGATGGTTTATCCAGGCTGTGAGTAAAAAAATGGGGGGGTGGATGGAGGAAGGCGGACGCGGGGACTCGAACCCCTCAATTGCTTGCAATCCTTCAACAATCTCTCAACTAAATGCAGTGGTGCGCCGTGCACCACGTCCGCTTACCCTCTCTCTTCCTTTTCTCTCTTCCGACTTCGTCTCCAACACTTTATATAACATTTGGATCCAGACTAGTAAGTTGGGAATTTCCATTCCCTAGTAGTATTAAATTGTGAAGAATAATCCCATACTTGGCACGACAGGGATGGTCCCGTCCCCAAGTCGCTAAAACCGGCTCACAACTACGCACACAGTGATCATTCATAGATAGTTATGGCGCAACTATCATAGCTGCGCCCTTCGTGGATAGAAGAAGTTCCGTCAAGTACGCACGGCCCACTGTTCAGAAAAACGGCAGTAATACACGCGGCGCTGACAACTCGAGTGATCGGCATCGGTCGGCATTGATACTTGGTGCCGGCCAGCGGAATTCCACTGGATTCCACTGGCGTACAGCGGGCATACCTCACCAATTTCCGCTGGAAACCACTGGATTTTGGCGGCTCCACTCTCGCAAAATTATAATTCCTTCCCAGTGTCTTCCAACAGTTTTCGTTGGATATCGTTGGGGCTCCGACCCAGGGAGCCGCTGATTCTTGTCGTATTCCACCCCACTCCGATGGAATTGGATGGATCTCATCGGTATGTCATCCCAATTGCCCCCGGTTTCTTCTTAGATGTATGGCATTGACTTCAGTTGCATAGCTGGCATTTTTAGTCCATGTGTAATTCATGCTTGGCCCCATGTGGAACTTGCATGTACTATTTATTGTTCGTTTCTCTCGCACTCACAGTAGGTTGATGTCAACGTAGAGGTTGGTTCATTTCTTCAATTGCATCGGCCCTCATGGTATTCCAAATTGTATCTTGATTTTTCATACCTACCAGACACCACGTTTGCTGGATCCATTGCTCCATGACTGGTATGAGGGTAGTAAAAGCCTACTCTTTGTCTTTAACCTCTCACGACTGATCGTAAACAGTGCCTCTAGCTTTGATAATTGCCAATTTCTGTACCTGTACACCACTGCACATGCTGGTTTAATACATGGTCTGTGCTGAATCCTTGAACAGGCACCAATGATTGCTACGTGCTTGTTCTCCACCTACGAGGGGTAATATTTGGCGGCACATCGAGCAAATTTCCTCAGAACGCCTCTGACCTGCCGAGTGATTGAGTGTTCAGCGTGAAAAGTCAAACTAACTCAACATTGAATTGAACTGTTCCGCGATTTTGGAATCACCGGAACGTTACAGTGTTTAATCTTGCAATATTATTTGACGATGTCCAGCAGGCTACGGTGAAATCCATTGGCATCCGTTGGCGAGCCTAGTGATTGGCGGACGCCGATTAGGCCGTCGGTACACAATGCCATACACCGTCCACCGATGGCCACAGATAACCACTGGTGGCCATCGGCGGCCGCCAGCGAACTTTCCAGTTCCGGGTATATAACTCCGTTTTAGCCGGTTTCGAAAGCTTGATTTCCGGGCAACCTCCGGGATAGCAGTTCCAATGATCTCGGCTTGGACGAATATAGATGAGTATCCTGAGTCTTCCTCAGTCCTGAGAGTAGTTATTGGGGACGACTCTCACACTCGGATCCCCGAGTCCAGGTCCTCTGGCATCAAACGGCGGTGATACGAGAGGGCAGCCGGGACAGCTCTGTCGTTTGGGCGTAAGCAATGTGGTCCAGGTCGACCATTCGGTCCACTTTCGCCAGAAACGGTGAAATATGCGACGATCGCACAATATTCAAAGGTACTTGGGAGGGTTCCATATGGAAAGCCGGAGCACCACACTCTGCAACAATTGATACCATCAGTTTGATGTTTGATGGCCGCCTGTTTGCCGTGAAAGCAGCGAAGGCGAAAATCACAAGTCATTCGCTTCTAGCGCTATGGAGCCACAGCCAAAAATTATAGAGTACAACTTTCATCTCTAAGGTCTCACCCGAGGCGAAATCAGGGCATGGGCACGGAGTTTTGATGGCCGGAACAGCGGATTTGGCACTAGAGTGCTGCCCGATTTCTCATCCTCGAGGTTGCCACGGCTTCGGAGACAGCGTATAAGGGGCCATTTGAGTGGATCGTGTCTTTCCTAGATGCTCGATGCGGATTCCACCCTGAACTGTGTTTCTAGGTACTAAATTGGGGGCTGGAACTACCGCGATTTTCTCCTTAGACTAAGTATCGAAATTCAGCTCCGAAACACTGCTTTCTTCTGAATTATGTAAAGTATCAGTACATCTATTCTGTGGATCAAGAGCCAGTGAGGCTAATTTCAACGCTGTTGTTCAGCCTCAAGAGTGGTGACAGTACATGGCCCTGCCAAGTGAATCTTTCCGAAAGGTAGGATTGATGAGGGGTGAAAATCAATGAGAATGCTCTTCTCATTCTCCGGACCCCTCAACAACTCTTTTCGTGACCAAAGCCCTGTTCTGATGTTCTCAGGCATCTCGTGCATGTTGAAATGCATGCAGGAGTAGATGAACTCGTCATTTCATCACTCAAGTACGGGACCGAAATGTATTATCATCCGTGAGGAGCCCTCGACGGCTCTCCTTGGCTGACACCCCCGGTATCTCATCTTCATACTCCCGAAAATGAGCCAGAAAATCCGGCAGTTTGATAGCATCATTTGTTTTAAAGCGTGGTGCTCCGGCTTTCCATACTTCTAAGTCAAATTGATGCACTGGTCATTTAGTCCCGCCGATGGGTGCAAAAAAACTCTCTTATTTTCTGGGAATCCGACTTGCACTAAACGGAGAGCAGGCCATCGAGCGCCATTGTGCAACTTATAGTGTTGTCCGGGTCGGGCTTCAAGCCCAAGCCCAGGCCCAACCCGAGGCAGGGCTCACGTCGGGCTCAGGGTCGGGCTCAGTTTCTGAGCAGACCCGCGACCCGGGCTTGGGCCCGGCTCTCTTTGAGTTAGCCCGAGTTCAAATTCTTCAAAGGAATTCCACTTTTACTGAACCATCCTTGCTTAAATCTCAGGTTAAATCTGATTTCTACTTGAAATAGACTTACTTGTCTATGTTCAACCATGAAACATAACATCTTGACATTTGATGGGTGTGCCGCATTCAGACTTGTGCTTCAAATGGCCCGCCAGGACAGCAAGTTGGGAATTCCACAGTCTGCGAGGGGTCCTGCCGAGTGAGAAACCCGTTGTATAAAGCTGATGGCGTTTGAAAACTCACCGTAGATCAGTTGAAAAAAATGCAGCCAAGCCCGACCCCCCAATTCAGGTCGGGCTTAAGTTTTTCTCGAGCCCAAGCCCGCCGTGACCCGACCCAAGCCCGACCCGACCCGGCCATCGCTAATTGACCTCCGAAGGCTCTTGGCGCACACACCCAGGGATATAGCACAGTTTTGAGTGGATGAGTACAACTCCCATCAGATATTTCCCCTTATGAATTGATTGCCGCGCTATTCGGCTCTCTGCCGCATCGCGCCGTGGTACGTTGTAGCAGCGACACACTGACCACAATATACATGGTCGTAGTGTGTTTAGGCAGGCAAGCAATTTCTACAATGCATATGCATGCCTATTAGTTATTTTGTCTCATCCAGCTTATTTTGGATTCAAGCCATGTGTAACGAACATGCTCGTCCCTTCGTGACGCCCCCATCAATTACTTTCCTTTTCCTCTTCCTCCGCGTCCACTCCTTACTAATGTCTCGTTTATTATCTAGTTCACACACTCGACGCGTATCCCGTGGAGCGCCGACTTCTCCTTTCCCTCAGTCTCCGTCGGTGCCCGACCGATCTTTGATTCCATCATTATTAGCACCTCGTTAGTATAAAGCCTGTACCCGTAGTCCGGATTCTTTGGTCAATTTACTACTTAAAATAGTCTCTGTGGTCGATTTCCCCAATCCCCAGTGTGTTGGAACTCGTGAACTTACGCTTCCGTCACACCATGGATTGGTTTTTCATGGTCGAACTGACCTTAGGTAAAGTAAAGTACGTTGGGCCAAAGTAATATTTGAACTTCTGCCCTTGACACCCTCAGATATTTTGCTGATTATTCGTCCACTCTTTAAAGCTCAATTCGAGTTTCTCTTGAGTTTCTCGCTGAATTGATGGGTGGATCGACTTAAATTGTCCTCCAAGTCTGACTCCAATATTTCCTTGAAAATTTCATGGGATGTCTGACAAGAGATTCTAGATGAGACTTGAGGGTCTCTCAATTTTTTCTTGTTGTAAGCTTTGCAGCTGCATGGTAGACCTCGGCCTAAGACCTGTCACAAAGGTTTTGTTCGACAAACTGCACTACACTCTGATTCACTGGAAAATGCAATAGCGGGAGAATGAGAGGAAGCAGCACTCCTGAGGCTTGCTGAGGATGCCATGAATATCATTCCTTTAATATTGACCTCTTCACCCAGGTCTTTCAATGCCGTGGCCTGCATCGGGCCGAGCACGGCAGATGGCGGCATCTCATTTAGTCTTTCCGACATGATTGGAGATGTACTCATCCACTACGGACTCGATATAGCACTTATCTCGGATTTCTCCTGTTAATGATCTGTTGCGCTGCGCCGATCAAATAGTACCCGGCCACCGGGTAAATTCCCGATTCCATTTGGATTCCGAGTCCGAGCGGAGCGATTGGTGTCTGCGTTGTATTTATGACTACCTTTCTTCTTCTTCGACCAGCTAGTTATGGCGTCCATCCGTCTGCGCGCTGTATCAGGAGCATCCTTTCTCATCGTTCCAACCGCCGCTGGTACCTCTTTTCACATGGAAAGCTCTGGCAGCGCAAATGGGGCCCATGGTGCGACATGTGTACTGCTAGGTCGACACTCTCACTGAATCAACACATAGATGCACCAGATATCGTGTTGACTTATGTCCCAGAAGGAGTCCGTGTTTCTATCGTGCACCACGGCACCGGGAACAATGTAGCGTCCCCGACGTCCAATTTATTACCCCACGACGACGATCGGACACCTAGCTGGAGATTTCCTGAGCCGGAATCTTTCGATTTCGAAAGCACCGTTGAAGGTTCGAGTGTTATCTAAGCGTCGTGGAGCCATATTAATATTCCAGCGTTCAGATGCAGCCGAATCATCTCGTAACCGAGAAATGCTCGACCAGCTCTCGATATTTCCTCCTGTTTTTCCAATGGCGACATCCGATTTTCTAATGAGTGCATTCGACAACACGAACCCCGAATTTAACTCGGAAGATTTGAACGCAAACTGGAGCTATGTGACTGGTGAGCAGGTCCATATCTCCTTATTGCCCACTTGAACGCTTTGGTCAGATTTGCTCTCCGGGGACTCGCCAGTGATAGTTAGCCGGTCCGAGTCTTCGCTTGGGGAAGTCAGTTCCAGCTCGGTAGCGGACTGCGACTCTCCAAGCCCCGCTACCGAGGGTGCTTCGCAATCGCAGGCAGGGCCCCCAATCAGAGGGCTACCCTGCCGAATCCCTGGGTGCGGTCGTCTATGTCTACGAGAACATACGCGAAGAAAGCACGAAGAAGCGCATGCGTCCAAAGCACCGCTATCCTGCAGCGAGCCAGGCTGCAGTACCACCTTCTCGCGGCCGCATGATAAGCTTCGGTGTGTTTCGTTGAACCTCCTGCTGCTGAACGCTAAAATTCTGGAAGACACGAAGTGCGGAAACATGGTCATCCCTGCCATACGTGCAGCGTGTGCAACAACCTCTTTTCGCACGCGAGAGGATTGGAGAAGCACAAATGTCAAACCACGAAAACCCGTGGCGGTCATCGTTCAATCTAGCAGCTATTTTATTTTCTAGACAATCATCAGCTCACACAGTTTAGAAGTGAAGCCTTGTATCATATCTTGTTAAACTGTAGTCCTACTGCACAAATACTTTTAGACGATCGGGGTTGGACCAGAACCAGGAGCTCAAGCCTACTGCGCGGAGGAGGTGAATCTCCAATTTGTATTTCCTTGCGAAATCTCTTTGTAGAATGACCGTGTCCGCATATGCAGACGCGAGGAGTTGAACCCCTTCAACTGCATGCACTCTATTGAAGACTCGCTCGCTCGCTCTTCATTTATTGCAGCGGTGTGCCCTACATCACGTCCGCTTCCTCTTTCCATCCCCCTCTTCAATATTAATCTCGGTACAAAATATTCTTTTTTGGAATGGAAGAAAAAATTCAACTGCCACGGGCCATGCGGACGCGGGAGTCGAATCCCGTTCAACTGCGTAACCTGCCTTCTTCTTCTTGAAATTAGAACTTGGTGCAGCGGTGTACCCTACACCACATCCGCTTTTCTTCTCCATTCCGATTCCACTCTCGTACATACCTTTGTATTCTTTGGTTGGATTCCGCAGCTAAAAAAATGAATGGTGACCGATATGCGGACGCGGGGAGTCGAACCCCATCAACTGCGTGGTAGTTGTCGAGTTGAAGTCCATTTATTGCAGCGGTGCGCCGTGCACTACGTCCGCTTGCCTTTTCCCTACCCTCGTACGTATGCACCTGTTCCTTTGGTTTGATTTCGCAGCTAAAACATTGTATGGTGACCGACATGCGGACGCGAGGAGTCGAACCCCAGCCAACTGCAGGGCAATAGATCACAGTGTAATCGAATGCAGCCATGCATCATACACCACATCCGCTCCCTCTCTGCCGTCCAGTGTTCCCTACCTCCTCCTCTTGCACCTTCTCTGAATTTATTTATTATCTATTTACTCCCCTCGGCGCAAGTTGAACACCCACACCAAATCGCCGCGGGGCGTCGAACCCCTTCAACTTGGAACTCAATTACCCCCGCCTCTCCACGCCCTAAGGCCTAATTCCCCACCCAGCCCAACACTCATTCGCGATCCATTTCAGAAAGAAAAAAAGGATTGTTGCAAAGAGGCCATGCGGACGCGGGGAATCGAACCCCAGCCAACTGCAGGGCAAGAGATTTCGAATGCAGCCGTGCACCATATACCACGTCCGCTTGCCCTTTCCCGTCCACCCTCATACGTATGCATCTATTCATTTGGCTGCATTTCAGACTCAGTAAAAGAAGAAAAGTGGACAATGATGACGACTAGGCGGACATGGGGAATCGAACCCCTTCCACTGCTTGGGATCCGGACTCCATGACTTCTTGGTCCATTCAATGCAGCGGTGCACCATACACCACATTCGCTCCCCCTCCACCTTTCATTCCTCCTCCTCTTGCACCTCCTCCGAACTTATTTATTCACTCTCCTCGTCGCAGTTGAACCCCCTTTCACACTAAATCACCGCGGGGAGTCGAACACCTTCAACTGCTTAGAGCGCGGTTACCCCATGACTCTCAGCTTAGCATTATTCACGATCCCTTTCAGAAAAAATCTCTGGGAACTGGCTATGCGGACACGGGGAATCGAACCCCGTCCAACTGCTTCAAGACGATTTCGAACAGCTGTATGCAGCGGTGTGCCCTACACCACATCCGCTTCCTCTCTCTATCCCCACCCTCAATCTCTCAGCCCAAAATATTCTCTTTTGGAATGGAAGAAAAGACTCATCTGCGCCAACTCATGCGGATGCGGGGAATTGAACCCCATCAACTGCGTGGCACTTATTTCAATCCTTATTTATTGCAGCGGTGCGCCGTGCACTACGTCCGCTTGCCCTTTCCCTCCCACCCTCATATGTATCCACCTATTCCTTGGTCGCATTTCGGACTCAGTAAAAAAAGAAAAGTGGATAACAAAGATGACTAGGCGGACACAGGGAATCGAGCCCCCCCAACTGCTTGGAAGTCCACCACCTCTCCATTTACAGCTGTTCTCGAAAATGATGACACTACGTCATGTTTTTTTTCCGAGCGTTCCCGATCAGGTTGGGCCCGATTTGGATGTTTGAGTCCCCGATCGTCACCAAACAACGCGTCTCGTCTCCCGCCCCGACGTTACTGCCAAATCCCACTGCCTGTTGAAGGCTGCGCTTGCATAACACTTGCTTCTCGATTGCCCTGGACCCTCAGCCATAGCCGCGGCGTCATTCACATGGTTTATCGCAAGATCAGTCGAGATTTGAAGGATGCTGCTTTGCGGCTTTGGGACCTTGGCTGGGAAGAGGGAGACATCATGCAAGCATTGGTGGTCTCTCGTTCGAGTCTCTATCGATGGAAGAAGATTTTCGAAGAACTAGGAACCTCGGAAAGACCACCATCCCCCCTTCGCGGCCGACCCCGCATACTCACCTACGCAATCCTCTCCGCCTGCCATGAAATTTACCAGAAGGAGCCTGATGTATATCTTGAGGAGCTGCGCTGGTACCTCGCCATACACCGCGACATCGTCATCTCCACCTCCGCGCTGCAAAAGAATATTGACGACGTCGGATTGACCCGGAAGCTACTCCACAAGATCGCCCGCGAGCGTGAGAAACAACAGCGAGACGATTATTGGGAGGTCATCAACAACGATCTTGCGGGCGACAGCGACATGCTAATCATGGCAGATGAAACAAGCAAGAACGATCTCACTCTTGCGCGGAGATATGGACGAGCACCTGCCGGCATGCGCGCTGACTTCACCTACAACTTTGTCCGTGGTGAGCGCTATAGTGTTGGAGCGGCTATGTCGAAGGAAGGATATTTGGCAGTCAAGGTGGTGCCGGGATCTTTTGATTCCTTTGATTTCTTCGATTTTGTCGCAGAACAAGTGGTATGAGCCATTCCTTGCTGCCGTTCATACAATACTCAATTCCATTCCAGCTCCCCCTTATGAATGAATGGCCGCAGAAGCATAGTGTATTGGTGCTCGACAATTGTCGTATCCATCACAACGATGCCTTGCTGGAGCTGATCTCGGCAAACAGTGCGCGCTAATCCCTGTATCTTTTCTACCCGAACGTCTAACATCTTCGACATCAGAGTCTCTCCTTCTCTTTCTTCCTCCATACTCGCCGGACCTGAATCCCATTGAGGAGTCGTTCAGTACGCGTAAGCATTCTTTCCCTACTCGACGGGCAGCCTCTGAATGTGAAATCCATTAGTCAAGGCATACATGCGCCGTCACGGCTCGGAGATGCTTGTGGCTGCGGACCCTATAGCGGCAATCATGGAGGCTTGTGCCTGTGTAACTGCCGACATGGCTTGTAACTGGTTCATACATGCTGGATATCAATAGAATGAGGTTGTTCAATTGTACACTAGACAGCTGAAACATGTGATGGGTATGGAAAACAAATGCGCGATAACAAAGAGGATAAACGAGAGTGCAAAAGACATCAGTCCCACTTTCCCTTCGACACATCGTCCAAAAATGCTGCGTGCTGGCGTAGAATTCGGCCTCTCGCAAGCGGCGAAACCTTGGTCGCCTTCCAATCACTGTCCGTCAAGTCATCAATCCCACTGTCACCGGGTATATAACCGAGCTCGCTCAGCACGCGGCGGTCGTCGGGAGTGGTTTTGTAGCGGTCAAAATATTCCTCGATTGAAATGTCGCGAGGAAGGGCCGCGACGGGCAGCTGTAGAGGCTGTGCTGGCGCTGGTTGAGGTTGAGGAGGGATAGCGAAGCCAAAGGGTTGCGCGGGGGCGTGATGAGGCTGGGGCATGTGTCCATATGGCGAAGGCAGAAACATCGGGTTCATCATGTTTAGCATGTTGGGATTGGTGAATAAGAGGCTCAAAAGAGAGTCACTGGTCAATACTGGAGCTGGGGCAGGGGTAGGGACGAGAGCTGCGGCAGGAACAAGAGCATTGTCAGCTTTAGGAGGTCGGATCGTCTGATTTTTAGCGAAATGATTTGAAACGGGTGGCTTCTCGATTGTGGCGATCCCTTTGGCCTATGTATATGCGTCAGAAAAAAAGATTGAATGCAAAAATGGTCAGATTTACACAGGCGACAGACCACACACGGAGTTTGATATCGGTAAGATCAAAATAGCCGGTCTCGTTATGATATATCCGCTTCCCGGGGAATAACGGACAGTTGTCGACTGGGTAGGCTTCAATCAATTGAACAAAGTATGGGTTGGACGAGTTATCGATGCCCGCCTACAAACCAAGCTTGTTAGTAGGAACTGATGGAAGGAGAGGCTACACACGATTTGCTGCCGTATGGAAAGGGCTGAACTCGGTCCGGCAGCCGCCCCATCAAGATTATACTCGAAATTGAGTGGTGCACCGCCGCCGTTACCTTCGTCTTCGTCGATTTTCCAGGGCTAAAAACTAGCATCAGGCAACACAGGATAACCGAAGTCAGAACATAGCACATACCAATTCTTTCTTGACGGCGGTCGGAGGCGGCATGAAGACACTGAAAACGAAGTCTTTGTGGCGGTCGACTAGGGATTTGATCATAACTTTGTATGCTGTTTCATTGGAAAGCGTTTTTGACTTGGCGTTGTTAGGACGGTCGAATTTCCATGTCATGTCGGAGAGGGGGAGATTTTCGGCTTTGGTGCGACATCCCTTAGCGAGCATCTCGAGAAAATCTTCATAGGAGATCGAAGACTTGAAGAGCCAGGGTCCCAGCTCTGTAGATTGGGGAGGAAGGGGTTTGGCGGGCCGACCTCGAACGGCGAGAACTGGGGGCGCTGGAGTTTGAACGTAGAGATAGACTGACATGTCGACCGCCTCAACAGGCTCATCATCGTCGTCGTCCACTTTCGCCGTGTGCTTGACTTTCCTCTTCTTCTTCTTCGTCGGTTTGTCGTCGAGGACCTCGATGGACGAATCAGATTCGGCTTCTTCCGTGAGCTTGCGCTTTTTGGGCTTGTTGGGGGACGGAAGCGGCGAGAATGCTGCCTTCTTGGACCCGTTGGAGTCGGGCTTGAAACGGAACCAACGATTGCGAACTTGAGAGATAGTGTTAGATGCGCCGGATCTAGCAGAGATGAAAGACACACCGTCGGGATCTAAACCTTCAACTACATCTCTCACGTCCTGGTGAACCCTTTGGACCTCCGAATCCTTGCTTCTGGGAGGCATCTCAGGGAGCGTGCGCGCAAGGGAACGAGAGCAGACGAAGAGGACGCGGGAAGCGAAGAGGACGCGTTGTTTGGTGACGGCAAACATCCAAATCGGGCCCGACCTGATTGGGAACGCTCGGAAAAAAACATGACGTAGTGTCATCATTTTCGAGAACAGCTGTAATGCAGCTGTGGACACACCACATCCGCTTCCTCTCTCCATCCCCACCTTCAATCTCTCAGTACAAAATATTCTTTTCTGGAATGCAAGAAAAAAACGAACTGCGAGGAACCATGCGGACGCGGGGAATTGAACCCCATCAACTGCGTGGCACTTATTTCAATCCTTATTTATTGCAGCGGTGCGCCGTGGACTACGTCCGCTTGCCCTTTCCCTCCCACCCTCATATGTATCTACCTATTCCTTGGTCGCATTTCGGACTCAGTAAAAAAGAAAAGCGAACAACGAAGATGACTAGGCGAACACGGGGAGTCGAACCCCTCCAGCTGCATGCACTCCATTTTCTCTCCATTCAATGCAGCCGTGCACCATACACCACATCCGCTCCCTATCTAGCTTCCAATTTTCCATACCTCCTCTTGCACCTCCTCTGAATTTATTTATTATCTATTCCTTCCCCTCGTCGCAAGCTGAACACCTTTTCACACCAAATCACCGCGGGGAGTCAAGCCCCACCAACTGCTTGGAGCTCAATTACCCCTGCCTCTCAGCTCAACATTCATTCACGATCCATTTCAGAATGAAAGTAAAAAGAAGAAAGGAATGGACCATGCGGACGCGGGGAATCGAACCCCGTCTAACTGCTGCAAATTCTATGTGAACAACTAATTAACGCAGCGGTGCACCATACACCATGCCCGCTTCCTTTCCAAGCTCTACCTTCAATTCTTATGTATCTAACCTGCGCCTGGTTTCCTCAAGGTTTCCTCCTCCTCGTCGCCTTTCACATCAAATCACACCCTCCACGAAATCAGTGATCCAATCACTCTCTCTTGCCGTTACTGAGCCACTCCTCACCCTCCTCCCATCCTTCTCCAACCTCCCCACCCCCCCTCATTGCCTCCTTGTCCCCAGCAAACCGGCCCCATTCACCCGCACGACACAATTCTCATATCATACATTTTATTTGCCCCTCCCTCGGGCTACGACTACGGCTACGCTACGACCAGTGCTATCCTACAGCTAATCTACAAAAGAGTCCATCTTCACGTTCGTTCGCCTATAAACACAACACCACCACCACCAAAAAAAAGACACCGAGACGAGACGAGGGAATGGATGGACGAGGCCACGAGACCGAGGCTGAGAGACCGAGGCTGAGAGAAGACGGATGAAGAGGCGGGATATAGGATGCGGGATCGGGGTAGCGGAATGGCTGAAGGAATCAAGGAAGGAACGCGGGCGCAGGGCGTAGGGAATGCGGGGGTAGAATCTGCGCGGACCAGGGAACGTGGATATAGGATGCTGCCGCCTTCACTCTCCTCCGCCCTAAAACCCCGTCCCCCCAACAACACCCCCAACAGTCGCCGCCCGCCCGCGGCCCACCCTCCCCGCGCCCCCGATACTGCTCATGGAAGACGCCGCCTCCAACTGCGCGAACGGCGACGGCGGGTGCGAATGCGCGAACGCCCCCACAGGCGACCCCCCCTGCACGAACCCCGCCGGCGAGAAAGACGAGGGGGAATGTGCCTGCCCCTGCCCAAACACCCCCGCCCCCGCCCCCGCCCCCGCCCCAAGCGGGCTCGACATCATCCGCAGCGGACTCGACATCATCCGCAGCGGCATCGGCACCGACATCCCCATCTGCATCGACGTCGCCGGCTCGACCCACCCGCGCAGCCTTCCTCCCCCGCCCGCTCCTCCCCCTGCGCCCCCGCCCGTAACCGCAGACGCAGAAACAGACGCCGCAGAAGCAGAAGTAGGAGGCGCGCCCAAATAATACTCCACCTCCATCGCCTCCTCGCTGCTCGACGCGACCAGCAGCTCCCCCAGCTCCCTCAGCGACGCGTGTGCGTGCGCCCCCACGAGGTGCCCGCGCGCGTCGTACGGCGTCTGCCCCTCATTGCCGTGCTGCTGCTGCGGCTGCTGATTTTGCTGCTGGTGCTGATGCTGGTGCGCATACCCCTCCGCGCCGGCGCTCTGCGGCCTCGACCTACGCGGCGAGTCGTGCCCCGCGGCGTCAAACTCTCCAAACCGCTGGCTGGATGCAGCCGAGACGGCGCTCAGCGGCGGCGTCTCGTACCCTCCGCCCCCGCCGCCGCCGCTGTCGTACGGGTGGTGCGGCGAGTACGCAGAGGTGGAGCCGGGGGGGTGCGGAGAGTAGGCCGAGGGATGCGGGGAGTATGCGGATGCGGGCGCGGAGCCGGGGTGCGAGTGCGAGTTTGGGTGCGGGTGCGGGGAGTACGCAGCGGGCGAATGGGAGTGGGCGTGGGCAGGGTGCGAGGCGTGGGCGGGCGTGGGGCCACGGAAGAGGGGGAAGGAGCCCGAGACAGCGCTGGCGGGGCTAAAAGCGGAGGCTAGTCAGTGAGTGTTTTCGGCGCGAATGGAGGATCAAAGACAGAATGCAAGAAGACAGGCGAGATGCAGATGCGGCGGAAAACGACCACCCGCTGGAGAAGAGCCTCTCGCCCCTCGCCAGAAGACGAGGAGGACTGAGTGGACCGTCGCACGTCCCAATCCCCAGTCCTGGGAAACCCGACACCGACACCGACGGACAGACGCGGCACCCTGCCAGGAACGAGGCGCACTACCGACACCGCGCGGTGCAAAGGCCTGCGGATAACAAAAGGCAAAAAAATATGGCTCGCGCGCGAGCGCGCTGCGTCGACTGACGACCCGGAAGAAAAGAGATCCTCGCCAGAAGATGACACGGACGCGGCGCAACCTAACGACAAACACCCACGCGCAGGCTCCAGCCACCGACCCCAGCGACACGACACGTCCAAAGAAACAAGTCGTCCGAAACCAAAACCGAAACCGACACCCCCAATACCAAAACCCCCCTCCCCAAAAAAAAAGAGACGACTCGAAGAAAAGAGAAACGCACCCCGACTGATCATCAAAACTCGAGCGCGAGCTCTCCGTCCCGCTCCCGCTCCCGGTGCCGCTCCCGCTGCCCGACGCCGAGCTCGGGCGGCTCCTCCCCCCTTCTCTCACGCCATTGCTGAACCCCAGCCCGAGCCCGAGCCCGAGCCCGAGCCCAGCGAGCGGCTGTTGATCAAAGCGCGTGTCAAGCCGCGGGTCGATCCGGGTGTCGAGCCGATGGTGCTCGTGTGCCGGGTCGAGGTAGCCCGCCTCGAGCGGGAAGTGCGCCTTCTCCCCGCCGGCACCGGCGTCGAGGGGGAAGTGTTTCTCTGCGTCGAGGGGGAAGTGCTTCGCGAGGGGGACGAGTTTGTGGGAATTAGGGTTGGGACTGGCGTGCGCGTGGGCGTGGCGGGCGTCGAGGGCGCGGTTGTAGGCGTCGTAGCCGAGCTCGCCGGCGTAGCTGTCGTAGCTCCCGCGGCGCGAGTCGGCGTTGTCGGCGGGGTCGTACCTCCCTGCATCTTCGTAGCGCGCCTCGTAGCGCCCGTCGTATCTGCCAGACTCGTACCGCGCGTCGGGGTCGGGCTCGTACCTCGCCTCGCCGTACCGCCCCGCCTCGTACGGCGGGCCGAGCAGGCCGAGGTCGAGCGCCGCGGGGAGCGAGAGGCGCTTCGGGTGCGGGTGGGGGTGCGGGAGGGCGAGCGGGCGGGTGGAGGCGAGCGGAGCGGGGGCAGCGAGCGCGGTGTTGCGGCGCCTGCGGCCGTGGGGTGCGGGAGGCTTGAGGCTCGTGAGCAGGCTGTAGGGGAGCGGCGCGGGCGAGTGCGAGGCGGAGCTGGAGCCGCGCGCACGGGGACCGGCCTTGTTGGGCCCGCGCACGCGGCCTTCCTTTGCGTACTCGCAGGCGAGGCCGCGGGCGAGGCAACGCGCGCAGGCGGGGTGGTCGCCGGAGCACTGCCGTGGGGTTAATCGTGGCTACGCGGGGACGAGGGGATACGAACCTTTGCTTTCCTCGTGCGGCACTTATCGCAGGCCTGTGCTGTGCGGAGACGCGGGTGCTCTGGGGTGCGGTAGAAGATGCCGGTGGTAGGGTCGAGGCTGCCGGCGAGGGTGATGCGCGGCTGCGGCGGCGGCGCGTCGAAGCCCCAGCCCGCCGCGTAGTGCCCGTGTCCAGTCGGCGCATAGTCCATCGAGTACAAGTCGCCCATCGTGAAGAGTCGAAGAGGAGAAATCGAATTTGGGTCTTGGGTGTGTCTGTCTATTTAGCGGGGCATTCCCGATCGGGCACCCGAGGAGCCTAATTGCATATTCCCAAACAGTCAATATCAAATTTGATCCGCGGCGAGACAGCGAGCTGCATCGGGCGCAACTTAATCTGTAGTAAGCACTGGCCACCGGCCACCCACCGCGTAATCAACTCCCCGTCGAGGCGAGTACGAGCACACTCTTCTGTGCCTTCGCGAGCTTAAAACTCTTTGTGCCCGAATGGGAATCGCACCATCTCGCGGGAGAGCCCCGGCGACGCCCTAAGTCGCCGGCGGCGATCTGCATGCCGTTGCCCGCAGATCGCAGCCTCCGCGTGCGTCATTACTGCATTATTTTCTTGGCCGGCACTTAGAATGCAAACCGTTGCTCAGATCGACGCATTTCAGTGCTGTCATGTCCCCGTGCCCGATCGCCCTCACTCAGTGTTCTTTTCCTTCATCATCATCATCATCGTCGCCTTCATTGAATCTGCATTTCTGGGCATAAGATGGGACGTCCCCCTGAGTCGACGCAACAAGCTGACGTCGACAGCGCCAGGCCCACTTATTCATGCCCAGACCTCATATGGCCGCCGCAATGCGATGCCTCCGAGTCAGCCTGTCTCTCCCCTCCCCTCCCAATATCTCGCCCTCTCTCTGTCCCTTACATAGGCACATTCATCCATCGAAGTCGGGGGATCCCACGCCCCAATCGCCCCCCGCGCCACCGCCACCCTCCCTTACGCATCCTCCCTTACGCATCCCGCTTATTCATTCGCCCATTCGCGGTGTGAGTAACCGAGAGGATGAATGAATGAGATTGGATCGACGGGGTGCTCATCCATCCATTCATTCGATGCATGTCAGTGCACGCACGTACGCCGCGGTTCCACCAGGAACGTTCTCGGCAGGGGAAGCCCCGCGGAGCCGAGCCGCCCCGTCTCCGTGCCCTTCTTCCCGTTCCTTCTGCTACGCGTGGACGAGGCCTCTGTCTTCCAAGTATCCCTTCCCGCCTGCCCCAATAACGCGAATACCACGTATTGTTTCGTGGTGTATTATACCCAGCCTCGACCATCGTGTTTAAAGTGAATAAAATAAAATAAAATTGCCTGGCATACCTCGCCCTAGCCTGCTGTCCGGTATATCCAAGCGTAGGACAGAGCAAGGAAGCGGACGTAGTGCACGGCGCACCACTGCCTTCTATAGTTTTTCGAGACGTGAATGCAAGCAGTGAACGGGGTTCGACTCCCCGCGTCCGCCTTCTCTTGCTAATTCTAGCTTTTTTGAGCATTCCACAAGCGACAGGAATCCGAATAAATGGAGGAATAGAATGAAAGGAGAGATCGGACGTAGTGCACGGTGCACCACTGCCTTCTGTAGCTCGAACGAATGCTTATTTGCAAGCAGTCGATGGATTCGACTCCCCGCGTCCGCCTTGGTATGCCCTCTGGTGATTTTTTTTTACCTTTCGGAATGCAACGCAAAAAGCCGAATGAGTGAGGTGCAGGGAGGGAGGTAGGAAACGGACGTAGTGCACGGCGCACCACTGCACTCTATGTTGTCCATTGCCACGAGTTGCAAGCAGTCGAGGGGTTCGACTCCCCGCGTCCGCCTTGACCATCCAACCCCTCATTTTTTCATTCACAGCTCGAATAAAATCATCTGAGTTAGAGGGAAGGAAAGGAGGTAGGAAACGGACGTAGTTCACGGCGCACCACTGCATTCTATATCTGTCTGGCATAATACGATGCAAGCAGTGAATGGGGTTCGACTCCCCGCGTCCGCCTTCATGAATTCTCCCCATTCTTTTACTCACAGCCTGAAGAAATCATCTCTGTCAGAAAGGAGAAGAAAGGAGGGAGGGAGCGGACGTAGTGCACGGCGCGCCACTGCACTCTATAGTTCGTCAACGTGCCAATGCAAGCAGTTGAACGGGGTTCGAATCCCCGCGTCCGCCTTCCTGCATCCGTCCCACTTTTTGGCTCAGAGTCCGAATAAAATTATCTCAGTTGGAAGGGAGTGGAATCGAGATAGGAAGCGGACGTAGCGCACGGTGCACACCTGCCTTATGTAGCTCGAACGAATGCTTATTTGCAAGCGGTCGATGGGTTCGACTCCCCGCGTCCGCCTTGTGCCTTCACTACTCATCTCTTTTTCGGTCCCAGCTCGAATAAAATTATCTGAGTTGGATGGGAATGGAAAGGAGGTGGTAAGCGGACGTAGTGCATGGTGTACCACTGCCTTCTGTAGTTGGAACCGACGCTTATTTGCAAGCAGTTGAGGGGTTCGACTCCTCACGTCCGCCTTGCTCGCCGTTACGGCTCTTTTTTTCGTTCACAGTCCAAATAAAATCATCTCAGTTAGAGGGAAGGAAAGGAGGTAGAAAGCGGACGTAGTGCATGGTGCACCACTGCAATCTATGATTCTTCCATAAATGCAAGCAGTTGAGGGGTTCGACTCCCCGCGTCCGCCTGGCCATGTCCCCTTCGCCTTTTTTCTTGTTCAGAGTCAGAATAACGTCCTGGTTGGACATAGATTGAGGGGAGGTGATAAGCGGACGTAGTGCACGGTGCACCACTACCTTCTGTAGTTGCCGGCGAAGGGTGTTTGCAAGCAGTGAACGGGGTTCGACTCCCCACGTCCGTCCTAGCCGTTGCTACACTACTTTTTTACTCATAGTCTAAAAAATGTTATCTCAGTTAGATGGAAGTGGAAAGGAGAGGGTAAGCGGACGTAGTGCACGGCGCACCGCTGCCTTCTGTAATTGGAACGCATGCTATTTGCAAGCAGTTGACGGGGTTCGACTCCCCGCGTCCGCCTAGCCGTTCTGTCAAGATTTTTTCCCTTTCGGAATGCAACGCAGAGGGCCGAATTAGTAAGGTGCAGGGAGGGAGGTGGAAAGCGGACGTAGTGCACGGCGCATCACTGCACTCTATATTTGTTCGGCACAATAAGATGCAAGCAGTGAATGGGATTCGACTCCCCGCGTCCGCCTTCCTCCGCCCCCCACCCCATTTTTTTGCTCACGGTTCGAATAAAATTATCTCAGTTAAAGGGGAAAGGGATGGAGAAAGGAAGCGGACGTAGTGCACGGTGCACCACTGCCTTTAATTGAGAGATTGTCGAAGGATTGCAAGCAGTTGAGGGGTTCGACTCCCCGCGTCCGCCTTGAGCCTTCACTACTCATCTTTTTTTCGGTCCCAGCTCGAATAAAATGATCCGAGTTAGAAAGGAATGGAATGTGTAAGGGAAGCGGACGTAGTGCACGGGGCACCACTGCACTCTATGTTGTCCATTACCACGAGTTGCAAGCAGTTGAGGGGTTCGACTCCCCGCGTCCGCCTCGCCCAATGCTACCCTTCTTTTTTTTTCTTTCACAGTGCAAATAGATTATCTGAGTTGAGGGGAACAGGAAGGGAGGTAGGAAGCGGACGTAGTGCACGGCACACACCTGCCTTCTATGATTTCTGCAGTTGCAAGCAGTTGAGGGGTTCGACTCCCCGCGTCAGTCTTGGCCTTTGATACCTCTCTTTTTTTCTTCGCAGTCCGAATAAATTATCTTCAATTAGAAAGGAAAGGAATGGAGGTAGGAAGCGGACGTAGCGCATGGTGCACCACTGCACTCTACTGTGATCATGACTACGAGTTTCAAGCAGTCGAGGGGTTCGACTCCCCGCGTCCGTCTTGGCTTTGACTTCCCTTTTTTCGCTCTCAGCTAGAATGAAATTATCCGAGTTGGAAAGGAAAGGAATGGCGGGAAGAACCGGACGTAGTGCACGGCGTACCACTGCCTTCTGTACTCGAGGAAGAATGCAAGCAGTCGAGGGGTTCGACTCCCCACGTCCGCTTAAGCCTGGATATTCTTTTTCTCTCAAACTGGAGACACAATTATCTCAGTTATATGGGAGAGGAAGAGAGGTAGGAAGCGGACGTAGTGCACGGTGCACCACTGCATTCAATTATTATGGAGAAATTTGAATTGCAAGCAGTTGAGGGGTTCGACTCCCCGCGTCCGCCTTTCCGGTAGGGCTACTTTTTTTTTGCTCGCAGTCCGAATAAAATTATCTGAGTTAGAAAGGAATGGAATGGAGATAGGAAGCGGAGGTAGTGCACGGCGCACCACTGCACTCTATACATGTTTGAGATTTTCAGTTGCAAGCAGCTGACGGGGTTCGACTCCCCACGTCCGCCTTGCTCGCCGTTACAACTCTTTTTTTTTCGTTCACAGTCCAAATAAATCATCTCAGTTAGAGGGAAGCAAAGGAGGTAGAAAGCGGAGGTAGTGCACGGCGCACCACTGCCTTCTATTCGGACGCTGGAAAGGTTGCAAGCAGTGATTGGGGTTCGACTCCCCACCTCCGCCTAGCCAGATTGCGTTGACCTTTTTTCTTGTTCAGAGCCAGAATAACGTCCTGGTTGAGCATGGATTGAAGGGAGAGAGGAGGCGGACGTGGTGCACGGCGCACCACTGCATTTGATTACTGAGGCGGTGTAAAGCTACAAGCAGTCGAGGGGTTCGACTCCCCGCGTCCGCCTTGCTCGCCGTTACAACTCTTTTTTCGTTCACAGTCCAAATAAAATCATCTCAGTTAGAGGGAAGGAAAGGAGGTAGGAAGCGGACGTAGTGCACGGCGCACCGCTGCACTCTATATTATCCATGACTACGAGTTGCAAGCAGTCAAGGGGTTCGACTCCCCGCGTCCGCCTGAGCCAATGCTCGACCGCTTTTTTTCGTTCACAGTCTGAGAAAAGATACCTCAGTTGGAAAGGAAAGGAATGGAGGGAGGAAGCGGACGTAGTGCACGGCGCACCACTGCCTTCTATAGGTTGTCGACACGCAAATGCAAGCAGTGAATGGGGTTCGACTCCCTGCGCCCGCCTCCTCCCTTTGATCCAATCCCTCTTTTTTTTTCGTTCACAGGCCAAATAAAATCATCTCAGTTAGAGGGGAAAGGAATGGAGGTAGGAAGCGGACGTAGTGCACGGCGCACGACTGCCTTCTATGATTTCTGCAGTTGCAAGCAGTTGAGGGTTCGGCTCCCCGCGTCCGCCTTTCTCCATCCAGCCCCCCACTTTTTGCTCGCAGCTCGAATAAAACTATCGGAGTTAGAAAGGAAAGGAATCGAGAGAGGAAGCGGATGTAGTGCACGGTGCACCACTGCACTCTATAACTCATCAACCTGACAATGCAAGCAGTCGAGGGGTTCGACTCCCCGCGTCCGCCTAACCATATCTCGTTGATCTTTATTCTTGTTCAGAGTCAGAATAACGTCCTGGTTGGACATGGATTGAGGAGAGGTAGAAAGCGGACGTAGTGCACGGTGAACCACTGCATTCAATCATAATGGAGAAATATGAAATGCAAGCAGTTGAGGGGTTCGACTCCCCGCGTCCGCCTTTCCGGTAGCGCTACTTTTTTTTGCTCGCAGTCTGAATAAATCATCTCAGTTAGGAGGGAGAGGAAGGGAGGTAGGAAGCGAACGTAGTGCATGGTGCACCACTGCACTCTATATTGTCCATGACTACGAGTTGCAAGCAGTGGAGGGGTTCGACTCCCCACGTCCGTCTTGGCTTTGACTTCCCTTTTTTCGCTCTCAGCTAGAATGAAATTATCCGAGTTGGAAAGGAAAGGAATGGCGGGAAGAACCGGACGTAGTGCACGGCGTACCACTGCCTTCTGTACTCGAGGAAGAATGCAAGCAGTCAAGGGGTTCGACTCCCCACGTCCGCTTAAGCCTGGATATTCTTTTTCTCTCAAACTGGAGACACAATTATCTCAGTTATATGGGAGAGGAAGAGAGGTAGAAAGCGGACGTAGTGCACGGTGAACCACTGCATTCAATCATAATGGAGAAATATGAAATGCAAGCAGTTGAGGGGTTCGACTCCCCGCGTCCGCCTTTCCGGTAGCGCTACTTTTTTTTGCTCGCAGTCTGAATAAATCATCTCAGTTAGGAGGGAGAGGAAGGGAGGTAGGAAGCGAACATATTGCATGGTGCACCACTGCACTCTATATTGTCCATGACTACGAGTTGCAAGCAGTGGAGGGGTTCGACTCCCCGCGTCCGCCTGAGCCAATGCTCGACCTCTTTTTTTCGTTCTCGGTCTGAGAAAAGATATCTCAGTTGGAAAGGAAGGGAATGGAGAAGGGAAGCGGACGTAGTGCACGGCGCACCATTGCCTTCTATCGAGAAGTACGTTGCCAGATGCAAGCAGTTGACGGGGTTCGACTCCCCGCGTCCGCCTAGCCGTTCTGTCAAGATTTTTTCCCTCTCGGAATGCAACGCAGAGGGCCGAATTAGCAAGGTGCAGGGAGGGAGGTGGAAAGCGGACGTAGTGCACGGCGCATCACTGCACTCTATATTTGTTCGGCATAATAAGATGCAAGCAGTGAATGGGATTCGACTCCCCGCGTCCGCCTTCCTCCGCCCCCCACCCCATTTTTTTGCTCGCGGTTCGAATAAAATTATCTCAGTTAGAGGGGAAAGGGATGGAGAAAGGAAGCGGACGTAGTGCACGGTGCACCACTGCCTTCGGTAATGCTTGATCGCAATGACATGCACGCAGTCAATGGGTTCGACTCCCCGCGTCCGCCTTGTCTTGCCCCGTTTTCTTTTTCGTTCACAGTGCAAATGAAATTATCCGAGTTATAGGAGAGTGGTAGAGGAGAGGGAGCGGACGTAGTGCACGGCGCACCACTGCCTTGTGTAACTCCTTCTTTCGTGATCCAATTGCAAGCAGTTGAGGGGTTCGACTCCCCGCGTTCGCCTAGCAGATTCTCTCCCCACTTTTTGCTCAGAGTCTGAATAAAATTATCTGGGCTCTCGAGGTGTAGAATGGAGGTGGGAAGCGGACGTAGTGCACGGCGCACCGCTGCACTCTATATTGCCATGACTACGAGCTGCAAGCAGTCGAGGGGTTCGACTCCCCACGTCCGTCTTCGTTTGGACGACCCCTCTTTTTTCTTTCACAGCTTGAGAAAAATTATCTGAGTTCTCTAGGTGCAGAGTGGAGGTGCTAAGCGGACGTAGTGCACGGCGCACCACTGCCTTTAATTTGTCGGTGGTATGAAGCTACAAGCAGTTGACGGGGTTCGACTCCCCGCGTCCGCCTCTCCCACCGTTACACCACTTTTTTTACTCAGAGTCTGAATAAAATCATATGAGTTAGAAGGGAATGGAAAGGAGGGAGGAAACGGACGTAGTGCACGGTGCACCACTGCCTTCTGTACTCGAGGAAGAAGCTCGATGCAAGCAGTTGAGGGGTTCGACTCCCCACGTCCGTCTTAGCGTCCATTGGTCTGCATTTTTTAAATCCCGCACCCAGGGCAGAAAAGTCGGATATATCCAAGCGTAGAACAGAGAAAGGAAGCGGACGTGGTGCATGGTGCACCACTGCCTTGTATGAGGAAGTAGGTGCGAGATGCAAGCAGTTGGGGGCTCGACTCCCCGCGTCCGCCTGATGCCTTGCGCATTCGTCTTTTATCCAGTGCTGGCTGAAGCAGGGAAAATATTTAGGTCGGGAATGGAGGTGATAAGCGGATGTAGTGCACGACGCACCACTGCATTTATTAGAGGTGGTCAAAGGATTGCAAGTAGTAGATGGGGTTTGACTCCCCGCCTTCATCCATCCAGACCACTTTTTGGCTCAGAGTCAGAATAACGTCCTGATTGGATATGGATTGAAGGAAGGGGGGAAGCGGACGTGGTGCACGGCGCACCACTGCATTTATTCGGGAGCCAAAGTAATACAAGCAGTAGTTGGGGTTCGACTCCCCGCGTCCGTCCTCGCTTGGACGATCCTTCGTTTTTTCTTTCACAGTCCGAATAAAATTATCTGAGTTCTCTAGGTGCAGAGTGGAGGTGGTAAGCGGACGTAGTGCACGGCGCACCACTGCACTCTATGTTGTCCATTATTACGAGTTGCAAGCAGTCAAGTGGTTCGACTCCCCGCGTCCGCCTCACCCACCAATGCTACACCTCTTTTTGTCGTTCACAGGCCAAATAAAATTCGCTGCATTCCCGCAGTTCTGACACTGTATGGCATTGTTCACGGTAATGATCTCGAGCCTGAGCTCCTATCAGTGGCGATCCAGGGTGTCATCTTATTTCGACATTGCCTACCCAACTGACTTTCGACCTCCCCTACCCAGCATGGAAGTTGAATTCCACGCGGGCCAACTATACTGCTACCAGGTGCCGCCCGGTACAATGGAGCCGTACCTAGTTTTATTCTTGCAGAAGTCTAATGTCAACCTATGGTGGCTGCCTGACTTTCGGTGCTTTGGGTGCGGTTCAACTTGGTAGAAGTTAAGATCATTGGGTGACGTCATCGATCATCACTGCGTTTGATCTTGGTTTTGGCCACTCTGTCTTTTTCTCTGAACTTTCTCTGAACTTTCTCTTTCTTTTCTCTTCAATCCTCTTTCAAACTGGCGGACGACGTCCTCTGTGGTCTGCCTGCGCCCTGCGTCGGCCACCGCATACTCAACTCCCCGTCGAGGCGAGTACGCGCACACTCTTCTGTGCCTTCGCGAGCTTAAAACTCTTTGTGCCCGAATGGGAATCGCACCATCTCGCGGGAGAGCCCCGGCGACGATCTGCATGCCGTTGCCCGCAGATCGCAGTGTCCGCGTGCGTCATTACTGTCAGTACTTCAATATTTTCTTGGCCGACACTTAGAATGCAAACCGTTGCTCAGATCGACGCATTTCAGTGCTGTCATGTCCCCGTGCCCGATCGCCCTCACTCCAGTCTTCTTTTCCTTTTCCTTCATCATCATCATCGTCGCCTTCATTCTTGGATATAGGATGGGACGTCCCCCTGAATCGTCGCAAGCTGACGTCGACGGCGCCAGGCCCGCTCATTCATGCCCAGACTCATCGCCACGCTCTGGCCGCCGCAATGCGATGCCTCCGAGTCAGCCTCCTCTCCCCTCCCTTCCCAACATCTCGCGCCCTCCCACTGGCTGTTACATATGCACATTCATTCATCGAAATCGGGTGGATCCCACGCCCCAATCGCCCCCACCTGCGCGCCGCCGCCACCTCCCTTACGCACCCTTCCTTAAGTTACGCATCCCGCTTATTCATCCTCTCTTATTCATTCGCCCATTCGCGGTGTGAGTAACCGAGAGGATGAATGAATGAGGTTGGATCGACGGGGTGCTCATCCATTCATTCGATGCATGTCAGTACACGCCCGTACACCGGATTCCACCAAGAACGTTCTCGGCAGGGAAGCGCCGCGGAGCCGAGCCGCCCCGTCTCCGTCTGTGTGTCCACTTCCCTTCTTCCCGTTCCTTCTGCTGCGCGTGTACGAGCCTTCTGTCTCCAAGTATTCCTGCCCGCCTGCCCCAATATCGTGAACACTACGTATTGTTTTGTTTTGTGGTGTACCCCAGCCTCCGAGTCAACCACCGTGTTTAAACTTTAACGTGAATAAAATAAAAATCCTGGCATACCTCGCCCTAGCCTGCTGTCCGGTATATCCAAGCGTAGAATAGAGGGAGGAAGCGGACGTAGTGCACGGCGCACCACTGCATTTATTGCGGATGTCCGAAAGATTGCAAGCAGTTGAGGGGTTCGACTCCCCGTGCCCGCCTAGTCGTTCTGTTAAGATTTTTTCCCTTTCGGAATGCAACGAAGAAGGCCGAATGAGTGAGGTGCAGGGAGGGAGGTGGTAAGCGGACGTAGTGCACGGTGCACCGCTGCCTTCTATAGTTATTCACTCGGCACACTGAGATGCAAGCAGTGAATAGGGGAAGTCAAACCGGTCGGAGAGGGCCGATTCTTGATTCGATTCTGAGCTCGATTCTTGTCAGAATCGATGAGCAGAATCGGATGAGAATCCACCCAACTCTGACCGACTTGATTCGGCACTCGATTCTGCAGTGGCTTACGGCATCGATTCTTGACCATCAGAATCGATGCAGTGGCAAGAATCGACGCGAGAATCGACGATTCTGATGCAGTTCCTCCTCCGGAGGAGGAACATCGATTCTCGTCGATTTTGCTTCAGCGTCGATTCTCGACGGATTCTCGACCAAGAATCGATCCGAGAATCGAGTTGAGAATCGAGCCAGAATCTGCCCGTCCTGACCGCTTTGACTTCCCCTAATGGGGTTCGACTCCCACGTCCCTTTCCCAGTGCAACCCTTCTTTTTTTGCTCCCAGTTCGAGCAAAATTAAACGACTTAGAAAGGAATGGAAGGGAGGTAGGAAGTGGACGTAGTGCACGGTGCACGACTGCATTCAATTATTATCAAGAGATTGCAAGCAGGTAGAGGGTTCGACTCCCCGCGTCCGCCTAACCAGATTCCCTCTCTGTTTTTTTCTTGTTCAGGGTCAGAATAACGTCCCGTCCGCCTGAGCCTTTTCTACACCACTTTTTGCTCAGAGTCTGAATAAAATTAAACGAATTAGATCGGAAAGGAATGGAGAAGGGAAGCGAACGTAGGGCACGGTGCAAGCAGTTGAGGGTTCGACTCCCCGCGATCTCTTTCTACTTCCCTTCTACTTCCTTGCGGATCTTCGAGAATGATCACTACATTCCCCCTTCTACCACCATGTCGCGCACACGAGACCTTGATTTTCGATGGGTGACGACGTGGTAGGCCATGGCACCACAGCGAGACCTTGTGCTCGACTGCGAGTGTAAAATCACTCAGGTTAATTGTCCAAAATGCGCAGAATTGCTGCTAGACGTGTATGCCAGGTGACTGATTCATCAAATGATGAATTCCATGGCTTGGGGAGCCTCAAATTGCAGCCAGAGTGCTTGCACGCGGCTGCCGTGCATTCTACGCGCATCTTGGTCTTTGCGTGGGCTCTGAACTCCAACTTTCTGGGAGGCAGATGAGCTTTCGGGCTGTATCGGACAACGAGCAGCGCGGTCTCACTTGCCCTCAGGAGAATATCGGAACTCCTGAACACAGGAGCTCACACTCGGAGTCGGGATCATGTTCAGCCGACAAGACCCACACGAGACATCACAATCAATCACGTCCCGGGACAAACCATTGAGCTGGATAGTGCCAGATGCGATGAATAGAGCTCGAGGTTGCCAAGTTGAACGGGTTCAATGAAAGTTATAGTCGGACGCTCCGAACCGCGTATCAGCGTCCGCATCACGATCGCACGGCCTCGTGTCGCGCTGATGTCTTCCTTCATTCACCTGCCATTGTACTAGCGCCAATCGAGCTTACTGCTTGCAGCCCATCTACTGGCAGTTGACCAGGACATTGTGAATTCAAATATGGTTTGCACTACACAAACACTTTCTCCCTTAACTCTTCCATCAAAGTTGAAAGCCTACACAACTACGAACACAAACTTCGTGATGATGCACATGATGGACTTCCTGTTGAGGAGGGCCCGGAATTTAATATTATTGCACATGACGGCTAGAGCATCAGGTTGTCGTTCTATTCCCGCCTACACTTACTCGTTTCGTGAGAGGATTTCTATGTATTTCTGTCGTATCGTTCGAGGGTTAGACGGCTGTAGAATACATTTAGGCTGATGTATGTAGGTACAGCACTCGTACGTTCCTCAACGGGACCACCGCAGTATATATCCTCCTCCTCCTCCTCCTCCGCGTCCGCGTCCGCCTTCATCCATTTCTCCCTTTTTGCTCGCAGTTCGAATAAAATTATCTGAGTAAGAAAAGATAGGAAGGGAGGTGCTAAGCGGACGTAGTGCACGTCGCACCACTGCATTGAATTGCTGAGAGATTATGCTTGCAAGCATTTGAGAGATTCGACTCCCCGCGTCCGCCTTCATGCATTTCTCCCCCCACTTTTTTGCTCAGAGTCTGAGTAAATCATCTCAGTTAGAAGGGGTAGGAGAGGAGGGAGGAAGCGGACGGAGTGCACGGCGCACCACCGCACTCTGTAATCGTGTCACGTCGCAGAAGTTGCAAGCAGTTGAGGGGTTCGACTCCCCGCGTCCGCCTTCGCTGCTGTTGGTTTTCTTTGCTCGCAGTCCGAATAAAATCATCTCAGTAAGAGGGAAGGAAGGAAGGAAAGGAAGCGGACGGGGTGCATGGTGCACCACTGCATTAATTGAGAATTTCTCGAAGCATTGCAAGCAGTTGAGAGGTTCGACTCCCCACGTCCGCCTCACCCAATGCTACTCTTCTTTTTTTTCGTTCACAGAAATAGATTATCTCAATTAGGTGGGAGAGGAATGGAGGGAAGAAGCGGACGTAGTGCACGGTGCACCACTGCCTTCTATATTGAAGCACCTAGCGTATGCAAGCAGTTGAGGGGTTCGACTCCCCCCGTCCGCCTTCTTCTGTCCCTCCCACTTTTTTTCGGTCCCAGCTCGAATAAAATCATCTTAGTTGGAAAGAAAACAGTAAGGGAGGTAGGAACCGGACGTAGTGCACGGCGCACCACTGCATTTAATGGAGAGATTGTCGAAGGATTACAAGCAGTTGAGGGGTTCGACTCCCTGCGTCCGCCTATCAAAGCCCTCATCTGGTCTTTTTTTGCTACAATAAATACCGCAAGTGCCAGACGAGCTGGATAAATTGACGAATGGAATGAAGGTGGTAAGCAGACGTAGTGCACGGCGCACCACTGCACTCTATGATTAGGCAGGACGGCCAGATAGAAGCAGTTGAGGGGTTCGACTCCCCACGTCCGCCTTTCCCGTCGCGAAGCTCTTTTTTTTTCGTTCACAGTCCAAATAAAATCATCTCAGTTAGAAGGGAGAGGAGTGAAGGTAGGAAGCGGACGTAGTGCACGGCACACCGCTGCACTCTGTAATTTGTTATGGCCGCCAGATGCAAGCAGTGAATGGGATTCGACTCCCCACGTCCGCCTTTCTCTTGTCCCTCCCACATTTTTTTTGCTCACAGTCCAAATAAAATTATGTCAGTTGGAAAGAAAAGGAAGGGAGAGGGTAAGCGGACGTAGTGCACGGTGTACCACCGCACTCTGTAACCGTGCCATGTCGCAGAAGTTGCAAGCAGTTGAGGGGTTCGATTCCCCACGTCCGCTTAAGCTTGGATATTCTTTTTCTCTCGAACTGGAAACAAACTTATCTGATTTTTCGAGAGGTAGAATGAAGAAGGGAAGCGGACGTAGTGCACGGCGCACCACTGCCTTCAATAGTGAAGCACGTAGCAGGATGCAAGCAGTTGACGAGGTTCGACTCCCCGCGTCCGCCTAGTCTTAGATCAGCTCTTTCTCTCAAACTGAAGACACAATTATCTGAGTTGTCGAGGTGTAGAGTGGAGGTAGGAAGCGGACGTAGTACACGGCGCACCGCTGCCTTCTATGTTGATGTTGTGAGCGCGCATGATTGCAAGCAGTAGATGGGGTTCGACTCCCCGCGTTCGCCTTCCTTCATCCAGACCACTTTTTGGCTCAGAGTCAGAATAATGTCCTGGTTGGACGCGGATTGAAGGGAGGTAGAAAGCGGACGTAGTGCACGGCGCACCACTGCACTCTATATTTGTTGAACGAGTGCAAGCAGTCAAGGGGTTCGACTCCCCGCGTCCGTCTTCCCTTTGACCACCCGTCTTTTTTTCGTTCACAGTCCCAATAAAAATATCTTAGTTGGAGAGGCAAGGAATGGAGGGAGAAAGCGGACGTAGTGCACTGCGCACGACCGCACTCTGTAACCGTGCCATGTCACAAAAGTTGCCAGCAGTTGAGGGGCTCGACTCCCCGCGTCCGCCTATTGGAACCCTCATCCAATCTTTTGTTCTACAATAAATACTGCAAGTGCCAGACGAGCTGGATAAATTGAGGGATGGAATGGAGGTGGTAAGCGGACGTAGTGCACGGCACACCACTGCGTTTAATTAAAAGATTATCGACGGATTGCAAGCAGCTGAGGGGTCCGACTCCCCGCGTCCGTCTTCATTTGGACAATCCTTCTCTTTTTCTTTCACAGCCTGAGCAAAATTGACGAGTTAGAAAGGAAAGAAATGGAGGGAGGAAGCGGACGTAGTGCCCGGTGCACGACTGCATTTAATTACTGGTGCTGTAGCAAGATTGCAAGCAGTTAGGGGGTTCGCCTCCCCGCGTCCGCCTCACTCTCGTCGTCCCCACTTTTCTTTCCCTCGCAGGCTGCAGCTCTAATAAATTTATACGAGCTATAGAGGTGTAGAACAGAGGGAGGAAGCGGACGTGGTGCACGGCGCACCACTGCATTCTGTACTCGAGGTAGAAGCCAGATGCAAGCAATTTGGGGTTCGACTCCCCGCGTCCGCCTAGTCTTTCTGTCAAGGTTTCTTCCCTTTAGGAATACATCGCAGAAAGCCGAATGAGTGAGGTGCAGGGAGGGAGGTCGTAAGCGGACGTAGTGCACGGCGTACCACTTCCCTCCATACTCCTTCAACACGCGACTGCAAGCAGTTGGGGATTGACTCCCCACGTCCGTCTTCGGTCGAGTCGTAAAAACTTTTTTTTTTCGTTTCACAGTTGAAAATAAAATTATAGGAGAGAGGAATGGAGGGAGGAAGCGGACGTAGCGCACGGCGCCCCACTGCCTTCCAATTCTGGTACGCGCATCGATGACTAGCGACTGCCGCGGTTGCCACTGGTCGCGAGTGATTTTTATATGCTCACCAACGCATTGATTGATAGAATCAGCAAGACATGAAACATCCACCCCAGGATCCTACCGTGTCCAGACGAAGTGCTGTATTCTGCTGACTGATGCTTGTGTTAAGTTCCAGAACCCATGGGCCACGGTAAGTACTCGCCGTCGTTCCTGGAATTCGCCGCAGGAGTTCCATTGGTTCCTGTCAAGGGGTACCCGCCGGAAGAAGCCGAGACACAGCCTCATAGAGTAGGGTGGGTCTGGACGCCCTTATTTCACTTTTCGGAATTTGGTCGGAGGACTCTAAAAATGTGTTTAGAAGGGTAAAAGAAAACCCCGACTTTTTTTACCCGGTCGAAGGTGGGGGAGGTCGGTGAGCGTTCGAACATGACTTTCTGCGCCAACAAACAGCGCGCATCACCGCCTGATAGGTGTTCGATCAAGGCTAAAATGTGAGCTTTTGCGCCCATTTCCGTGGGAATACTTCCCGATTTGGTGCTTCCATAACTCGGCTAATAGGGTAGGGAGGGTCTGGACGACCTTAATTCACTTTTCCGACGTCGTGTAGCAAATGTCAGTGCTGGGTACCCCTTGGTTCCTATGCGACTAAACATTCTCCTAGTGATTGTGCCGGCCTGCTCTTTTTAATTGCTCATGGTTTGTGTACAACTGCATCGATTCTGAATGGCGTGCTCTCAGGTCTGTCAACTTGACATGCGGCGGCTATGTGTTGGCGAAAGGCGGCCCATTTGATGACCCAAATGTAGGGGGTAACGGCCATCGAATCGACGGGTATTCGACGGGCACGGCCCGTCGAGAGGTTGAAGAAATCCTTGACGGGACGGCACGGTCAACGGCCGTGCCGTTGACGGTACCACGGGTATTAACGGGCGACGTAACATTGAATTTTGGTTCGGAAGTCCAAGTAATAGTGTCACAGATTCCTGTACAGCCTTGGGGTAAGTGCGCAGCGTTGCCTCATTGCAAGTTGAACACGCGAGACGGCACCTTGCGTGCCAAACCAAGTTGAAGAACTTGAATGAAGCAAAATTGAGGCTTTGGTTTACCTGGAGCTACTCAGCTATCCTTGAAATGCGGAATCTGACGCCAGAAAGTTTTCACAAACTCTTGAAAGACGTGAGTTTGGGTCAGGGGAAATGCCGTTTCGGCATTGCCCGGGTTGAGATTCCTTCAGCATAAGTCACCACAGTGGATCACAGAGGTTCAGGCAAGATTGAATATCGGTGTGAGTTGTTTCACATACCCATATTTACCAGTGCGGAGACTGAAATAGCTGAAAGACGCCAAGTTTGGAGGCACCCGTCGAACGGCCGTGACGGCCGTTTTTCGACGGCAAAAAACGGCTCACACCCGTGCCGTAGCCGTGCCGTCGATGAGGGTTCAAAATGGTTGACGGAACGGGTACGGCACCCGTTCGACGGGTGCCGTCGAACCGTCTCGACGGTCACGGGCGGAAGCCCCAGACCCAATATTGTTTATACTCCCACGTTTTGTGACATTCGGAACTGCGAGCAACACGGCGAGAGGCTATAGGACTCCGGTAAAGTTCTCATCTTCATTGCAGTCAATCGGCTGGATGCTGATGAACTTCCGGTTCGAAACAGAGTCCAATTTTCGTCTGCTCGGCAGATTTATTTCAGCTTCACTCTATTCTATACCCAGAAATAGATGCTTCTTCCCATCGGAAGCGTTGCTGAACGGGAAGAGAGATACCGAAGGCTGTGTGTTTGATGATACTTGGCTGATTCATTGTTATGCAATCGCTGGCGACTCTTCCTTGCTCTCAACTGCCAAACCATCCTACGAATCCATCGCCTCGGTGCTAGGGCAAGGCCAGAAACCCACTCGTCATGGATCCCAGCGGACTCATCTCACCAAGGCTTCCCCCTGAATTGGAATGCAAGATTTTCACGATTACGAGTCTCTCACGACCGACCACCATCCCGAAGCTCATGCTAATAGCCTGGAGAGTCAAATTCTGGTATGTGGGATCAGGTCAGATGTCTACTGGTTGAAGAGCTTTACTCTCGGGGTTGAACCTCTCCTGTACCGCGTCATTCTTCTCCGCCACAGGCTCGGCTCTATACACCAAATCCTCGGCTTTCCTACATTCACGGCCGGAATACTTGACCGAGTAATCCTGGACAAAACACCCGCATTTCTGCAAGAGTCTGCGAGACATCTGTTTCTCGATGGTTCTTCCCTCCCATCTAGTTTGGCAACTGTACTCACGGCCTGCAATAACGTGACGAATCTGTTCGTATTGTCGAGCCGGCCGAGGTTTATGCCTTCTTTGGCAGCACTACGGTGTGTACAGCGCCTCTGTATCAGTGTGGAGGCACTTCTCAATGCCCCCAACACCCTCCTGCGCACTGTCACGCATCTCGAACTGCTGAGGACATATAATTCCGACACTCGTGATTTAAGGGCCCCCCTCGGGCTCATCCCTCATCTTACACACATCGCATTTCACGGGGCACTTCCCAGCGCTATATTGCTCGGGGCGCTCTGCGCTGACACCCGCCTGCAGTGCATTGTATTTTTCCTGTCGGCTCGAGGGATAGTAGACATCCGATCACTGGCAACAGATATTCCCGTTGTTGGATTACAACTAGAGAAAGACTTGTACGAACACTGGCTGAGTGGGGTAGCCGGTGAGGATTTTTGGAGCGTTGCAGAATCCTCCATTGCCGCAAGACGAGCCTACGGGGCCGAACGTGAGCCCATCATCCTTTTGCCATGATTTACTGATTGAGCATCTCCCTCTAGAATTGGAGATGCAGGATTTACAAGACAGCTGATGTGGAGAAGACGCGCCAGGGAATCCATATCCGTACTCCTGTCGCAGTTTCCTTCCATGCTCATGCTCAATATCCTCGCTGCGTCTGTCACCTGCTTAGGTTGGGTTAACCCAAACACGTTATATCACAAATTGGCTTAAAGCTGCTTAAGCCGGTTAAGCCCTTCCATTAGTATTCTACTATACATGTGATAAAATATTGGGTAACTGGGAGCTATTGCTATGTCTAAGCGGCTTAAACGGCTTGAACGGTATGAAGGATTCAAAGCCGTTCAAGCCGATTGAACCGATTGAGCCCGCCCTTGATTTTCAAGCCAACTGAGCCGCCGCTTGTTGACTAAGCGCTTTGAGCCATCGTCGAGGTTCCGTTAAGCCAGTGAACTCGGTTAAGCTGAATAATCCTTACCAGTTTTTGCAGCGCCTATGACATCACCATTGATATGGGCGTGGGGCAGGGGCGCAGCATGCAGAGACATTGGAGGGTTGGTCCTTGAATGACCTATGAATTTGTTGGGGCAATACACAGTGAGTTGAATAAACCGGGCGTTCCTGATGACAATACTGCCGACGGCGTCAGATGACACCGACGATGCGGGCAGCCACGGGGCATGGAGTGAGTGGCGCCGCTCGCCGGCACAATTGAAGATGTGGTGTGCACGATGTACTGCCGCTTATTGTGGAGGAACTCAGCTGGTAAGCTGGAGCCCAGTGTAGTATGTACACAAGGTCTGGGCAGGCTCAGAAGGAAATTTGAGCGCTGGGCTGTTATCGACTTTATTCCAGAGATTCTTCGGGGAGGATGATGGAGGAGAAGAACGAAGCCATTGTCACTGAGAACAAGAAAGAGCTGTGTGGCACTATTTGGTTTCGCATTCCACAGCCCCTGTCTTCTTTATTTCTCTCCACTTGCCCTCCACACACCATGTTGCACGCATGTCAACTCGGCGCCGACCAAAAACCTCACTTCCACAGCCAAGAACTCGCGCATTGAGAGCGCTTCTACCCCGCATCCGGGCCTCCGGGCCTTGGCTTCATAATCACTCCCGAGTTGGTGGACGGTGGCCGCACGCAGTGGCAACTTGCAGGAATGACAGTTCAATCTGTTTGGACACTTGAGTGACATCCCACTTGCCCTTTCCGTGCCCCGTGCCCCACAATCCACGCCGGCCCCGTCGGTGTCGATGCCGGTTAGGCGCTCCAAACACTGGTAAGTATTATTCAGCTTAACTGAGTTAGCCAAAGCCGAAAATGCCTCAAACCACTTACTACACCCAAGCGACGGCTCAAGTGAAGCGCGGGATCGATCGGTTCAGTCGGCTTGAACGGCTTGAAGTATTTCAAGCCGTTTAAGCAGCTTTTGAAGCATTTCAAGCTGTTTAAACCGCTTAAGAGATACCGTTGGGCTCCCAATAGTGTATTATAATATTATAATATGTATGGTATAGTACTAATATAAGGGTTAACCGGCTTAAGCAGCTTTAAGCCAATTTGCGATACAACACATTTGGGTTAAGCCAACCTGAGCAGGATCTATGCTGCGTCGCTTCAAATATATCGCATACACGACTGCAATACCTGTGCTTCGCTGCTGCCCCTTCTCTTCAGATCCCCCTCTCCACCTGAGAGACTCCCATTTCTTTGCAGCAAGTTACATCTCCCCCTGAACTACAACCTCAGCAGTAATGAAACAGTAATTATTTCACATCAGCGTTCAGCGCACAATGAGATGCAAGCAGTTGAGGGGTTTGACTCCCCACGTTCGCCTCCTGCCATTCCCAGCTTTTGTCGTTCACAGTGCAAATCAAATAATCTCAGTTAGGAAGGAAAGGGATGGAGGGTGGAAGCGGACATAGTGCACGGTGCACCACTGCCTTCGGTATGTGAGTCAACTCAATGAGATGCAAGCAGTCAAGGGGTTCGACTCCCCGCGTCCGCCTTGATCCATCCGGACCACTTTTTGGCTCAGAGTCAGAATAACGTCCTGGCTGGACATAGAGGTAATAAGTGAACGTAGTGCACGGCGCACCCTTGCTTTTTGTACCCATCCAGCGTAATGAGATGCAAGGAGATGCAAGCAGCTGGGGTTCGACTCCCCGCGTCCGCTTAGGCTACTGCTACACCTCTTTTTTCGTTCACAGTCTGAATAAAAGTGTATGAGTTAGATGGGAGAGGAAAAGAGGTGATAAGCGGACGTAGTGCACGCTGCACGACTGCATTCTATACCCTTTCAACGCGCTAATGCAAGCAGTGAATGGGGTTCGACTCCCCACGTCCGCTGAGGCTTTGATCATCTTTCTCTCTCAAACTGGAGACACAATTATCTGAGTTCTCGAGGTGTAGAATAGAGGTAGGAAGCGGACGTAGTGCACGGTGTACCACTGCATTTGATTATTGAGGTGGTGTGAAGTTACAAGCAGTTGAGGGGTTCGACTCCCCGCGTTCGCCTCGCTCTTGTCCCTCCGACTTTTTTTCGGTCCCAGCTCGAATGAGACTACCTCAGTTAGAAGGGAGTGGGAGGACAGAGGAGGCGGACGTAGTGCACGGCGCACCACTGCCTTCCATGCGTCGGAAACACAGAAAGTGAAGCAGTCGAGGGGTTCGACTCCCTGCGTCCGTCTTGCCCAACGTTACACCTCTTTTTCTTTCAATCTGGATAAATTCATATGAGTTAGAGGGAAGGAGAAAAGGTGGGAAGCGGACGTAGTGCACGGTGCACCGCTGCACTCCTTACAGTAGTTGTTTAGGACCGCCAGATGCAAGCAGTCGATGGGGTTCAACTCCCCGCGTCCGCCTTGCCCGCCGTTAGACCTGTTTTTTTTGCTCAGAGTCCGAATAAAATCTGCTGAGTTAGAGGGGAGTGGAATGGAGAGAGGAAGTGGACGTATTGCACGGTGCACCACTGCCTTCTGTAATGGTTGACCCCAGAATGAGATGCAAGCAGTGAATGAGGCTCGACTCCCTGCGTCTGCCTCGCCCCCCGTTACAGCTCTTTTTTTCGTTCACAGTGCAAATAAAATGATCTCAGTTGAAAGGGAACGGAATGGAGAGAGGAAGCGGACGTGGTGCACGGTGCACCACTGCTCTTTCAACACGCGGATGCAAGCAGTTGAGGGGTTCGACTCCCCGCGTCCGCCTGCCTAGTTTCCTGTCTCTTTTTTTCTTTCTCAGCTAGAATAAAATTATCCGAGTTAGATGGGAGTGGAATGGAGGTGGTAAGTGGACTTAGTGCACGGTGCACGACTGCATTTAATTATTTTACTGTAGGAAGATTGCAAGCAGTTGAGGGGTTCGACTCTCCGCGTCCGTCTTGCCCACCGTTACACCTCTTTTTGCTTTCACAGTCGGAATAAAATTATCTCAGCTAGAAGGGAGTAGAAGGTGGAAGGGAAGCGGACGTGGTGCACGGCGCACCACTGCATTTAATTGGGCTTTTCGGCTTTAAAGAGTTGCGTGCAGCTGACGGGTTCAACTCCCCACGTCCGCGTTTCAAGTTATTTTTATTCAGAACTTGGCGGGAACAGACAAATATGCCTCTGGAGAGTGAGCGCCGTGCACCACTGCTCTCTGTAGTGAAAGATATCCGGCCAGTTGAGGCAGTTGAACGGGTTGAACTCCACACGTCCGCCTGTGTCCCGATGAGCCCAGGGCTTCCTTGAATTGAATAAACCTGAGAGGAATCACAGCAGCGCCTTATCTGAGTCTTCGAGACTTCAATCTCCTCGGCCATATCCCTCCCCGAGATTCACCAGCACGTACCTCATACGTCACCTTCTAGCGCGCAGCATTATGCGCCGACGGGGACCTGTGCGGCGTCGTGCGAAGGGCGATAATTTTGGGGCGCCACCATGCGACGATGCGACAATATGGGCATGCCGCAATCCACAACTCGAGTTCCTGCCCCGATAAGTACGTAAGATGCACACCTCGGTCGCTGTTCATTCTTCGCTCACAGTCAATTCACGCCGTTAATTACCACTCGATATTAAGCGCGATACGCGGGTTTCGGAGAGGACTGAATATAGTTCCGTCGATCGCGATTCCCATTGAGTGGACGGAACCAGATATGTATGTGCATCGCGATCGCGATCGTATTTCAATGATGTGAAATCCCCCCCCAGTTTAACCTGTCGTATGTTGGATCTCAACGTATTCAGCTCAATTTATCGCACAATTTGTCGCACCCTTCTGTATGGACAACGTCTTCTAGAAGACCTTGAGTCGAAGGGTGGTCGAAGCCCTTTGGAGCTTAGGATGTAATTCCTGAGATTGGGGGCCGGGGAAATCTAATTTCCATGAGTTTAATTGCCTGTGGCAGTATATCTCGTCATTGAATGGACTGAGGGAAATCGGGCTCAGCTAGTTGAGTTGCAACCTGGGATGTGCCGGGAGACGGCTGGATCCGGATCAAGTCATGTTTCGTCTTCGGCAACTCCCGGCGACACTGTCACCCAACGACCATCGATTTTTGACCGAGCAGCCAAACGATAGACCACCACAGTCAAATGTCTTCGCTTCGTTCCATACTGCGCCCTTGTACCTGCTGCCTAACTTCTGTCCGAGTCGTCGCCGAGGGCAGTGGTCACCGGTGGCGCTTCAATCTCCTGCAACGTCATTGTTCTTTCGCCGCTAGTGCAAAAGGTCATCCGGTTACCTTCCTTCCAATGGAACTACTACAATGGCTTGCAACTTGCCCGCGCCCACGCCCGAGCAAGCTTGAGACTCCCTATATCCTGGTGCACTTCAAGTTCGCAGGTGGAAGGCTAAGATGAAACATATACGCCCTCTCCGACTCCTGGGTAAAAGCCCCTCTCGTGAAAATGAGCTTCGACCTCTTACGATTACCTTTCCATTTCTTGAAGCTGGCAAAGTCATCCGGGTCAACCCAAGGCGCCCGCTGAAGATCCAATGTCACATAGACTTCAAGTTCACGATGTCATCTCGACAGCAACACGCCACCCAAGGCAATCATATAACGAATCAAGTCGACGGGGAGGAGTCCCTGGCGCCGCGTGGCGAATGCTACTGGAACTCGACGTCAAACAGCCTCGTATCTGAAGCCTTCAGTCCCTGAATCTCTGCAGCCATTCTTGTTTCTCTCAGCACAGCAGGAATTTGCCCAATGGGTATCTCGGCCCCTCGCAACGCTTAGCTCTGTCTCAGCCACACTAAGTATCTACCCTCGGCGAGTCTCAGCCTGGTCCCTCGGTCCTTCCCCCGCTTCACCTCCTTCTCGACTCGTTGGCCGTGGAAAGCATAACGAGCTTTAGAGTTTGAGTATTAACCTCCCTGCTTCTTTGGATAACGGCATGCATGTATATCAACGTGGCGTTTGGTATTGACTTCGAATTCGCGATATCGGCTTCTTTTCTGTGGCGTTAATTTCATGGCTTACCTCTGCGCTAGAGAAAACCTTTCCTACCGTGCTGGAGGTATTCTTACTGCTGGTTCGAGCTTTCTGGTTTCCGGGACATGCATGGCAGCATCTTTGAGGCGGCGGCGTTCCTTTTTCCCCGCGAATGTTCCCTCCGAGCCTATTGTGCGTCAAATAAAGTGCGCCGCTGCACACCGTCTACGCAGAATATTATTGTTCCTTCAACCCTTCCATTTGGCACGATCCGTGCCTTCATTCTTTCGGCATGTTCACGTCTCCTTCTGCATCTCTGTCCACGTTGGCTCAATTTTACATGAACTTGGGCGAGAGATCCCACGCATGAATCGCAGGTCGCCGCCACAACAAATGGTTGGTGCTTATCTTAAGTTCATCCCCGCTGAATACAAGACGCGCCACAGAATCTCGTCCTGGGTAATAGAACAGAACCACGCTGCAATACAATGCTCGGTCAATCAATGGTGAAGTTGCGGTCTCGTGGCAGTTGGAATGTTCTACGGCTGCGCCACCGAGCCGCGGAGCCGAGCGTGTTCGCTCGCTGATCAATGTAAGGTCAATCGCAAGTTTCTCTACCTGCATAGCAAGGCTCACACCACGCCCAATCTTCTGAGAGGCTAGCACCGAGTCCGTGACAGCAGTATTCAAAGCAAGCCACCAGGTATGTATCTGATACACATGTACGTCCCCGATAGCAAGTTCAGGAATATGAATTCGGGCCCACAGCTGGTGAGCGCTGACCAACCACCCGATCAGCCCACCTAGCGTTTGATAAAGTTTGACGCTAACTCACTAATCCGCGTAGAGATTCACCCGATGGCCACGTGTGAACGCGATTTGCACGGGGATCTGGATTCTGCGTAGGTAAGGAGACCTACCACCGTTTTACCCGCTTGAAGAATCATGGCAAGAAGTATGCGCCCACAAATTAGCGGGACAGGTCACTATCCCCGTGAAAGGCCCGCCACCTACGTGGCATTTATTAATAAAATTGTCTAAACGAGTTCAGCTCATATATCTTCTCAAACTAGCGTTGGAAACTCCTTGTGTTAAAGACACACTCAGCACCTCGCTCGATCAACGATTGTACCGTCCGGGCGATCGTTCATTTGACGGATTATAATATCCAAGTTCTATCGAAACGAAGGGATGGAATAGTCTGGAAGAGTGGAGTCTTGTCGTATTCCAGAATTTCTGTATCGAGAATTGCTTGACACTGCATGACATTGACAAATCAGCGACGAGAGGTTCTCTGGAGCGATCTCGAGCTCTAATGACATGCCGATCACGAATATGGGGCAAATCTGAGAATATATGCAAACAACCGAAGCGTGGTGATGTGTTCCCGCACCGCCATGTACTCGTGAATCGATAACTAGGGCAGGAAGTGGGATAACATTACAATTTCCATGGCTTCCAATTCTTGTGGTGAGGAGGGTATCAAAAGAAAAAACTCCGGAACATGGGCATGGCGCGCCGAATTCCAAGGCATGCGGAGTTGCCAATTGAACAATTGGCCCTCAAAGAATTCCGTCCGGTTGGCAGATGAGAAAATCTGAACAAGCCGTTCTCAAATCGCACGCCAGAACATAGGTACGACCGCAAATTTTATAGAGTATCTGTCTTAGAGAGACTAGCCAGAACATGAGTTTGCAGTTGCAGGAGGACAAAACAGGTGAGAGAATCGGGTTCAATTTCCTCCCTTTGTTCGCCTTTCATTCGCCCCGGCCATATTTTGAGGGAGGCGCGATTGAGTCAGGAACAATGCACGCAATCCTGCGCACTCCCAGCGACAAGAAGCGGGCGTGGTGTACGGTACACCGCTGTGAAGACTAAAATGTTGAGTTGTGAGATTAAATTCGGCAGCTGAACGGGGTTCGACTCCCCGCGCTCGCATAGGTGGTCCGTATCAAAGTTTTGAACATCTTGTTTCTTTTGTTTCTTTTGCAGACGGCTCATTTTTTCCACCCAACATGCTTGACCGGCCAGATGTTCAGACTTGTTCAAGTTACGTAGCTTCGATCCAGCCCGGAATTGCTTCGACGCCGTTGAAGCCTCGACTTGCAATTATGTTCGGCTTACAAACGAGGAGCATTAATGCCGCCGAACCTGCATTAATTATTACGCCATAGCCCAGACGTTGAATCAACTAGCATCGCCAGAATCAGCCAGAATGCAAGCACTAAGACGCCGGTGCTTCTTGAGCCAGCTGCCCTCGCATGTTCAGACACCGGAGTGCATTAAGCTTAACATTTAATTACATTATGGCTGTCTGAACTCCACGCTTGTAATGCGACTGCGGCGCTGTCAAGCCATCTTCCGGTGCCTCGAAATGACGCTCGCTGAAGGCATTGAATCAGTTGGCCCTGCCGGCCTGGGCTGAAATTCAAACATCGGTCTCGACTTCAAGACTCCTGATTGTGGCGAGTGTCTGTCCCTGAGGATGATTTTCTGTTCCATGAGCGAAAGAAGATGACCTTAACAAGGAGGCGCAGAAGTGTGCCAGTAAATCAAGAGCCAGCACAGACACATACTTTTTGCTTTCACTCGGTAGTTCTGACCGGGGTACGCTGGAGCGTTAATCCTACTGTGAGGTAGAAAGAGGCGAAGCACAATTACTACTATCTCAATTTCGGGATCAGGGACCGGAATGCCCGCCGAGAAGCTCGGGGTTTTAGCAGCTGGAAAGTAAGCCTGCGAAGAAAATGCGGTCTTGAATCTGGGAGGGTACTGTAAATGATATGAGAAGGCGCCTATCTGCAAAAGAGTGAGCTGAGCACAAACCCGTAGGATAGTGCATTACCATAAATTACAGCTGCCGCGCGACTTCAGCCTCGTCTGACTCATCGTCGCTGTCGCTTTCCCGCTCCTGCACCTCTCGCGTGGCGGCCTCCAGCACCTCTAGCTCCCAGCCGATCGCGCTCTTCGGCATGTGTGCGTTCTTCACCGCCGCCCCGATCTCGCGGAGCGTGTCGTCCCTGTCACACCTGAGCATCACACCGAAGGGGAAAAGGAAAGGGGTGTACCGCGCATACGCCTGCACCCAGACACAGAAATCCTCGAGCCAGATCTTACTGTACACGTAATACACCTCGTGATGGTCGAGGACCGACTTCAGCTCCAGGAGGCATCGCAGGATGGTGCGCTTCCCCAGGAGAAATAGCCCCGCGACGTCAGCACGACAGGCTTCTGCCAAAGCGAACGACCGATATAGCGGGAACGCCAGGCACCGGCGATACGACTGGGACAGGGATGCAGCGAGGTCCGGGGGGGACGGAGCTTGCGAGGAAGTAGTTGGCGCGCTGTAAGGGGGTGGGTCGAGTGCGGAGAATGCGGGGGTTATGGAGCAGATAGTCCAAGCACTCTCGGGAGTGAAATCGCCCTGCGTGGTCCGTATCTCGTACACATAGGAAAATAGAAGGGTGACGAGGGTGAGGTACAGGTTTTTGGCTTGGCGCGCGTCTGTTAGGTCTGCGGGAGGATCAAAAAGTTGGCACTGTGGCCAAAGGGCGAACGTACACTCTTTGCGCGGGAGGTTTAGCAATGCGAGGTTTTCGTCTTCGGTGAATTGGAAGGGACCGTTGGTACCGAGATGAGGATTTCTCCATAGAATGAGCTCCTGGATGTATTCGTCGTCCGCGTAATCGGCCCTGAGGTGCAGTGAGATGTATCGTCACGAGGATCAGAAAGGAATGCAGACATATAATGTTCCTCGTCCCATTTCTCGTCTTCGTGTTTCCACCGCCTTACGCGTCGCTCTTGGACAGTGCATGTCTCGACATCAGGTCCGAGCTCGTTCACTTCGTTCTCTGTGTGCGCTACATGCTTGAAGTAGCCCGAGTACAGGTTTAAAAATCCATAGGATTGAGTGAGTGTCGTCGTGATCGGCGGGTCGATATTCGGCACTTCCTGAGGTATTTGCCAGTCGTTCTCGGCCGCTGTCGCATTGGCGTGAGCTACCTCTATCATCGCACAAAGCACTCATACCAAGCAAAATCTCTTCGTGTTCTCGCTCGTGGTCCAGGGACAATGCATTCGTTCGCGAAACAAGATCATCCGCGTCGTTGATGTCTTCCTGCCCAAGAACTTCGATCGTAGGTGTCTCCTGAGATGGCCGCGGAGCCAAGAGTTTTGACAGTAGATCTAGGTCAGCAAATTCCTGCCCTTTCGACTCCTTGGTCAACGTGACGGTCAAATAGCCCGAGCTCGGGTCATATCGGGCCGCAGACGCTTCATCTTCGAGAACAGGGTGCGGAAAGTTGAGCCGCAAGAAATACGGGTTGATGTGAACCGTGAAAAGCGTGTCGTCGACGTGAATTTCCACATCTGCCGCCTACTTGACGGTGCATCCGGGTCAAATCGTGGCGACCGGAAGAGAGGGAAATCCGCACGCGAACTGAGGGACAGTACATCTTAATGACTACCGATTCCGGCGTCTGGCTGCACTCGAAGCGTGGGGTAATCATTTGCGAGATGTGAGGGTAGCTGTTAAAATTGAAGCGCCAACAACAAAGATCAACAATGACGGAATCCGTGTTCGGTTGCCTTCGGCCGCCTCGAGCCTCACCGGAAACTTCCGGAGAACCCGTGCCGCTGACTTGCGCTGACGAAGACCTACCTCATCGCTGCCAGTGCTACATAAATAGCATCGCACCCCCTTCGATGGCCACTCTTGTCCCACAGACCCACATCACAGAGAATAGGACTTGACAATGGACTCTGGCCTGCGCGATGTTCAAGCTCTCTTCTTCGACGTCTTTGGAACCGTCGTGGACTGGCACAGCTCCCTCACTCAAGAACTTGCAATCCTCGGCGATAAATATGGCGCTGGTACGTTAAATTCTCTGCCAAACAATCTACACTCATGCCGCGGTCCCAGATGGTGATTGGAGCGCATTTGCAAAAACCTGGAGACGCGGGTATATGGACCACTTGTAGGTGGAAGCTCATGACTCCTAGCTGAAGTTAAACCAGTGCAACAGCCAAGAAATTTTGCAAGGTGGAACTGGGTCGTTGAATGTAGACGAAATCCACCGGGAGGTATGTTAGATATCCGGGCCTCTACCAGAGTTCAACCTACCGGTCGCCAGATTCTTGAGGACATGCTCCGATCCCCAGAGTGGAGCCATTTTGGAGCTCAGCTCGACAAGGATGAAAGGGGACGACTGAATACCGCGTGGCACCGTTTGCACGGTTGGGCATTTCAGCTCTTTTGCCTTCGATGACGCTAATTCGAACGCAAAGGTTGGCCCGACGTGACCACGGGCCTGTATGCCTTGAAGCACCACAAGATTATTGCAGCGCTCTCTAACGGAAACGTGCGCCTCTTGGTCGACATGGCGAAGCACACCGACCTCCCATGGGACGTCGTCTTCTCGTCCGAGCTCTTTGGCTCCTTCAAGCCGTTTGTTTCTCTTCATCTTTAATTCGGCCGCGCATACGCTGATTTTACGCCAGCGACTCCAAGGTATATCACGGCGCGATGAAACACCTTTCCCTAGCGCCCAAGGACTGCGCGATGATCGCTGCGCACGCCTGGGATCTGCGGGGTGCCGCGCGGGCGGGGATGAAGACTATCTACGTACGACGCGCCGCAGAGGAACCCCTGGATCAAGAGGAAGTCAAACCCAAGTCCGAAGGCGGTGAAGTCGATTTGGTGGTTGACTCGTTCACTGAGTTGGCGGCGCTGTTCGCCGGAGAGAAGTAGCTGGAGTTTGTAATTTCTATACGACTTACTACCCGACTCTTATTCCAAAATATTTGTTTGGCAGTCACTCGACTTGATTCCTCGAACATGACGATGAATTCGATGAATAGGCCAGATAGCCTGCAGCAATTAATTGAACGTAAGAAAAGTTTGCATTAATTGATCGTTCAAAATCTTCCATCAATGGCCCAAGCGTAAATTACACTTGCCAACTGCCTCCGTCTGGGAGGAACGCTCGTATAACGAGAGGGCCTGCTCCCAGTATCTGGCGGCCTTGAGCATGTTCCCCTCGCCCTTCATTAGATCCCCAAGACGAATCAAACAATCCGCTCTTCCTTTGTGAACATCCATGAGAGTGAATCCATCCAAGGACAGCATGAAGAGGCTGCGTGCAGTTTTATCGTCGCCTCGGTGACAGAAAATATCCCCGATCCTCCTAAGTGCCTGGTGTGTGTTGTCGTAGTCGTCCATTCGCCGAGACAGTGCTAGGTGAAGCACGTAGTATTGAAAGGCGACATCGATTTGAGACCCTGAATAGGCATTATCTCCTAACTTTTGGAAGCACTCGTTCATCTTCTCGGCGTTGCTCCCTACGAGGTCAAGACACTGATTATACAGTTTATCGGCCTGCGTTAATTCACCGAGTCCATGGAATATGTCGGCTGTGTTAATGTCACACAAGACCCTCCAGCGGGCCCCAGCATCAAGGGTCCTATATACCTGGACAGATCCATGGTCCACGTTCCCACCCGTGGCCAAATCGACGAGGAATAGATTTGCCAACGCAAGTCCGTGATCGTGTTGTTGCTTGCCGTCGTGAGCGGTCATCTCGGCAATGACCATGTATATGCTCCGCGCTTGATCATATTCTGTCTTCCGAAGGTGGATTTCCCCCTGCATAAATAGCGCGTCAAGTCCACGGTCGCCGTTTTCGACACCTAGTCCTTGGGCAAGTGACATAAGGTCACTACACAAATCAGCAGCGCGGGCGTAGTTCCCAGCGGTGATGAAATGAGAGACCCGGTTCAAAATGCAGAGAAACTCGGTATCCAGATCGCCGCCGGCCTGGGCATGTGCCTGGGCCTCAAGGGTGAGCGCCCAAGCCCGACGAAGATTGCCAAAATTGTGCAGAACACCCGACATTCCCCGGAGAACCTGGGCGAGAACGTTGTGATCATGGGAAACCATCGCCAAGGGCAAGGCGCATTCGGACATCTGCAGCGCCTTGTTAATATCGCCCTGCTTGATGTGGTAGAGCGATAGGTCGCGGTACGCCATTGCTAAGTTATATAGTATGTTAGACATTTTCTTAATATTGCAGCTTCACAACTGACCTTGAGCTGAGACGTTCTCCGTCATTTGAAAATAATGGATCGCCTTGGTCAAATATGACTCCACCGGAGTGTCTGGGGCATCGATGCGAGAGAGTGCTACAAAATATCTTCCCTGCAGATCCGGATCGGCCAAGTCGTGAACGATTTCGGAGATAGAATGGAGTAAATCCCAGGAGCCAATGTACGTTGCTCGGGTGAAACGCGCGAGGTCGAGGATGCATGATATCGTTTCAGTGGAAGGTGGATTATTCGCTTGCAGACCAGTGTGTATTAGCGAATGTATATTCCCGAGATCCGAGGAGAGCCGTTGGACGAGCCCGGTCCCGACAGCGCGTGCCCATTTTTTGCAGAACAGGCTAACGAGATTATAGAAGAAATCTTGCAAACGAGATATAAGTAGCGGCGACGATGGATGGAATGCGCGCATATGCTCGCGGATGGGAACCAAGGCTTTTAGCCGTCGGTCATGGTCGACATATGCCAGGGATGTTCGACAAAGTGTCACTCTACAGAGAGCGATGTCCGTTAGCGGCAGATCCATCTCCATCAGAGTTGAATCGGTAACGCCGTCGGGCAGGACCGACAGTAAGCCTAGCAAGGTCAAAGCATCGGGGATGGCGGTTAGACGGGGGCTAGAGAGGGACATCATGATCGATGTGCTCAGGTTCGACCGTTTGTCCGAGCCTTCAGAAAGCATACAGATGCGCTCCGATTGCCATCGGTCAAGAACCGGTGCAGCGCCTTCGAACGCAACCAGATTAGCCATGAGCGTTACAGCTAATGGCAAATTGTCCGTGAACTGCAAAAGTTCATCAACTTGGATGTCACTATCGGCGGCGTCCGTGATATCCCGGAACACTTGTCGGGCGGCCAGGTCAGAAAGCGGCGCAAGAGGGCGGAGAAAAGGCCGACTCCATCGAACTTTCCCCGGCCGTTCTTCGCCCCGCATCGTTATCTAAGTATGGCAATGATTTAATGCACTTAAGATGGAGCCATGAAACGTACAATCAGATGCACCGTATCGATTGCAGACAAATGAGACAGGAAATCTTCCACCGCCGAGCAACCTCCAGGAAATTCCCAGGGCGTCTCTAGGTTATCCAACACAACGATGCACGGAGTGTCTTGACTTGAAAGATGTTCAAGAACCGCCTTCGTCGGATTTGCGTTCCCCTCGAGAGCGAAATGACTGGATAAGACAGCGGCGATATCCTCTGCTGACTGAGACGACTCGCAAGAAATGAAATGGCGCCCGGAACCAAATTTGGTTGCGATATCGGGGTTACACAAGGCTGCCAGAGAAAGCGAGCTCTTCCCCACTCCTCCGGTACCCAGAATTGCGATTCGGCTGGGAGCTTCTTGGAGGAGGTTGGAAACGATGCTTTTCAACTCCGCATCTCGACCATGGAAAATCTGGGGCGACCCAGGAAGCAATGAGATACTGCTAGATCTTCAATTGAGGGATTAATTCAAAGGCGACCAATAAATAACCGAAAGCGAACCTAGAATGGAGGGTTGACAACTACAACATTCGTCAATGCCCCGCTCATAGTCGGGGAATTTAGGCCTCACCGTGGAGGACGAGTCTCTGGCTATGAGCAACTTCCATAATTCGGAATCGTGTCTACTCGCATCAGCCTGAAATTGAGCCAACGAAGTTATCGTTGTGACTCCACATTGAAGCTAACAATTATCGGCAAACAGAAATCGGATCAAGGGGAAGGGACTCACTTTGAAAACCTCAATGGCGTCAGCAAGAGCCAAATGGCATTCCGAGATAAGGGCCGAGTCTTCCAAGTGACGGACGACGCGCTTGATGAGACTTGTGCGAACTTGCCGACGTACAAAAACCAGGACCTTCTGGAGTGTCCTTGACGAAGACATGAGTTGTATGAACGTCTGTCTTTCAGTCAGCTTACTTACTCCGAGAACGTAGCGATATGAGATAAAATGGATGACGGAAGCTCCGCATCCGTGTTATAGCATATATTGACGAGGATCATGATGATTGTTCCAACTTTTTCGGCCATTCTGAGACACTCTTCCTTACTTTTCCGCACGGTCTGTCATTCGCTCTAAACATCAGATGAAAGAAGTGAAATAACACCGGAGCTCACGATAACGGTGTCCATCAGAAGCACACACGCTCCAGCTATCGGTCTGAGGTATGGTGTATTCGTCACCTCGGAGACGGTACGAAGGAGCTCGGCTGCCGTTTTCCCTTGGTGTACGACATTGGCGATACGGGATTCGAGGGCCATGCTGGAGATGATCCGGAGAGAGCGAGGGGGAAGCATCCATTATATACCTTCGGACCCGGCTCAGTCAGCGCTCAAAGTTAAACGAGCGGCGGTGCACATCAGAAGAGCGCGCTCACCATGTATCATTACGATGCGCGCGCGACGCTAAGGCACCGATAACCTTTGTCAAATATCGGTGGACTCCCGATTCGGAGTTGGTCACCGTCTTGACAAATGTCTGACAGTGCGCTGGACGGTCTGCTAGGGCTCCGAGACGGAAAGGAGAGAGGATAGCCAGGGGAGGATATTAGGACTCGGAGCTGAGTTGCAAGCACTGGCCGCGAATAAGTGTCGACTGAGCGCTGAGCGCTGGGAGCTGTCAACCGTTGATTTACAATGCTCCATGCAGGTGTAAAATGATTCCATCCCAAGTTCGGTCCCAAAACTCTCCGGATCTAGGTTAACAGTTAGAGTCTAATAAAGTCTCATTCAAGAGAGAGTGTATCACCTACGTGATGTGCAAGCAAGGTAACTTGAGCGATCTCGGGCACATGCTAGTCAGGGTGATTGAATGATGAAAGTCTGGGACTCGCTGGCTCTGTTGGTTCCCTCTCGTCGGAACTTTCCCGTGACAGATCTACAATTTTACAGTTTTGAGGAATCGCCGGCGCGAACGGGCCTGGAGAACTCCGACTCGAGTGGAGAGCAAAATCGAAAGGGACAGCTGCAGAGCTTGAGTCCTGAAAAGAAAGGCAGGCGGCGGGTATGGGGAAAACCCATTAATCTATTGTGCTGCGAAGGACGAGGTCGAAAGTCGGATGGGAGGGAAGTCGATTGGTTTCGACGCGCCACGTCCTCGCGATCAATGGTGGTGCTTCTCGAGTCACCTGACCGTACAATCCCTCCTTGCCGGCTTCCGAGTCTTCCCGGCCTCGAGGCGTCGCCTCGAGGTGGTACTGATGAGAGCGTCGAATACACGAAGCGGCCAGCCCTTCACCTTATTGCACCAAGATGCCCATGACTGCCCAAGAAACCGAGGACATGAAGACCTTCAAACAAAGGCTTCACGCACAAATCAAGACCGACCTCGAGCCCGCCGTCCGCCGCGCGAAGCAGGAGCTTCTAGATAAGATGAAGCAAGCGCGCGATGATAAGGCAAAGCAGCAGCAGTTTCTACAGGAATACAACGACGCGGTGTGGGCCATCGACCAGGCGGGGACGGAGCAGTTCAAGGACGAGGTGCTTCGCGAGAAGATACGGCGAAGCGCTGATGGGGGCTGGGGCGACCTCGCCGCTGATAGAGCGCAGTCACGCATTGGCGGCTTTGTGGGCGACTTCACAGGCCAGTCGGATGGTCCCGAGTGGAACTTGGAGGGGATGGCGCAGCAACGGCCGACACCGACGCTGGGCCACACCCGGGCGAAGTCTTCGTTGGGTGAGTCCCATCGTGGTGGGAAGCTTTGCGAATTAATATTAGTCATAGGCAATAATAATCCTACGCTTCTCAACAGCAATAGCAGGCCTGGGTCATCTAGTGCGTTCCTACTCGTCTCAGAACGTCGTACAGGTTTAATAAACTGTCAGGAGCTATGTACGGTGCGAATGCGGGCCGGGCAACTGCGTGAGTAGCTCATTATTACTTTCCTGCCACATTGCTTAACTCTAGCCAGGCCTGGAACACGTCCGTAAGAGAAAGGCTTTGGGCTATCCCTTATGCGACATCTCATGCCCGACAGGAACCATCCCTTTGCGCCTGATGATAGCACCCTGTTACAATCGACGGCCAAGGTAATCGGCGTGGATGAGGCCAGAATCCGCAAATTTGCGGAGGAACAGGCGCGGTTGGAACGAGCACACTCTCCCGGTAAAGAAGTATGACAACCTTTAAGCTCCATCTTATTTACGTCGATTATTAGCTACTCCCATGGGCGACCAGGCCATTCGAAAATTTGCAGAAGAACAGGCCCGCCTTCACCGAACCCATTCCCCAGGCATGTATCGCCGCCCGCGTTAGTGTCAGATTTTGAACAGATGATTGACCAGAAATTCCCCGGAATGACACTCATCTGAAATTCGCCGAGGAGCAAGCTCGCCTTCACAGTGCCCATTCTCCCGGTACCGGCTGTGATTCCCGTCGGGTTCCACGACCACTGACTCAACTCGCAGAGCTGCCCCGAAACGATACGCAGTCGAAATTCGCGGAAGAACAGGCGCGGCTCAAATTTGCCGAAGAGCAAGCCCGTCTTCACAGAGCCCATTCTCCCGGTACCGTCTTTTACCCACGTCGGGTTCCACGACCACTTACTCAACTCGCAGAGCTTCCCCGAAACGATACGCAGTCGAAATTCGCGGAAGAACAGGCGCGGCTCAACAGAGCGCACTCTCCTGGTATGTGCTCGCCTACGTGGCAAGGTGACTACTTGAACCGATCTACGCAGATACATCACGGAATGAGGCCCGCACTAGAGCTGTTCATACCCCCTCCACATCGGCGGACTCCGCCCGTCTCGCTGCCTTCGCGGAACAACAGGCGCGCGCGCAAAACCAGTACGCGCAGGACACCAGAAGTGCTTTCTCCTTTACCTTCATTTTTCGTGGCTTATGTCCTTTAGACGGTAGTGGTTCGCGGATCGGCCAAAACGTGCAGACAGCGCGGGGGAAAGCTGCTGCTCCTGCCGCGTATATTCCTACGATTGGACGCCGGAATGCGAAAGCCTCACAGTCGATGTTCGGTCGGTTTCCGCTGAACGAACCGGATGAGGTGTACGATTTCTGAGCTTCCCTTCTCGAAACTGTTCTAACTTCTAACAGGTTTTCATACGACGACGATTCCAGCCTGACAAAGGTGGAAGTGCTGTTCTTCGACCTTGATGGGACGGTATTCGATTGGCGAGGGACCATCGCGGATGAGCTCCGGCGGCAGGGAAATAAGCACTTTCCACACGGTAAGGGCGATATTGCGTTGCTACACATTTCAAGTTCTGACGTCTTGTAGCTTCAAAAGTTCAGTGGGAGGATTTCGCGATGAAGTGGCGAGAGATGTACCTTGCGGCAATGTTCGTATTAGCATTCTCCTTTGTTGTCCCAGGCTAATGGGGCCCACCTAGCCGCAATATCGCGCACCAGGGGAATTCACTCTCTCCCAGTACCGTTTACCGCACGGTGAGCCAGCCGTCATCGTATATCGCAGTCTCCTGCGTATTTATTTCCATACAAGACGCTCGATGAACTGTTGAAGAAGGGGGACTCGCTTCGCAGCGAACGTTGGACTCCCGCTATACGAAACCAGTTGGTTGAGCTTTGGGAACGTCCGCAGGGTAAGGGATGGTATCATTTCCGTCGTGGATGATGACATATTCTATTCGTAGTATGGCCGGACACGACAGACGGATTGAAGGCCATGAAGAGCATCAAAACTGTCGCGGCCTTGTCGAATCTGTCTTTGCGTACACAAACTCAAATGGTATGTCGAATTATCTTGAGCATGTTTTCGATTCTACATTTTTCTCAGAGTAGACACGCGGGATTATCCTGGGACGTGTGTCTGTCGGGCTCGCTGCTTGGGTCTTACAAACCGTACGCATTTAATCTCCCCTCCGAAAAATGTGTTGAACATCGTCGCAGAAATCCCGAAGCGTACTTGGCGGCTGCCCAGAGCATGACTCTGCCGCCGTCAAATTGTGCTGTGGTCTCGGCACACCTGGATGAACTGCGCGTTGCAGGCGGCGCGGGGATGAAGACGATATATGTCCGGAGGGCTTCGGAAGATCAGGATGTCGAGGCGGAGGTCCTCAGCAAGCTCGAAGGCGGAGAATTCGACCTTGTGGTCGACTCCTTTGAGCATCTTGCGATCGTTTTGGGCTGCAATGAATAAGAACCTTCCTCAGTTGCCAGTTGACGTTACTGCCGAATTCATGTGTAATTTTACTTACGATTTTGTCTGCATTGGAAAGGGTCCGACATGATGAACGACTTATCCTCGTCTACGACATCTCGTATTTTCAGGTCTCTCACGCCGCCGATGCTCGACCCGATGCGAGCGGCTCAAACACGTGATCCCGCCCTCCGCCAAGAGCGAGAACATGCCGAGATGCCGCAACCGTTTCCTCTTGCCCAACTTCACCTCTCTTGCCGTTTACATACTTCCACTTCGTAGAAACGACGTTGTCCGGCTCCGAAGCCCCACAAATCTACCGGGTGGTGCTCTTGGTAGCCCCACTTCCATTGCACGTCCGGGAGATCTCAAATTTCAACCTTGTTCCAAACGGATGCCGAAAGCGCGTCAATAATGACCTGGCGTCAACCTCAACGCGGAAAATCAGCCGCATCTGCTTTGATATTTTGTGCACGTACAAGCCCGCTTCCGTCGTACAGAGCGTCCGATGCCGCATATACTTAAACTCGATGGCCCAGGCAATCGCACCCATCTCCTCCCCCTCCCACAATGCCTTCAGAACCACTCGAAGCTGAGCTGATACACCCCTCGGCCCTGTCCGAGGCTCAGGAGGAGGAGCTGCGCCAACTCGAGCTGGAAGGGCCCCTACTTCCCCTGGCACATGACAGCCAAACCGCGACCAAGGTCGGATCAGCGCCAACCCTCCACGATCTCGAGGCAGCTTTCACACGAGATGGTATGCATGTCGTTGTTTTTGAGCCTGGGACAGGGGAGGACCCTCGGGAATGGGGACACGCGCGGAAATGGTTCGCCAGTCCTCCTCTTCTTTTGTTTACCACTGCTAAGGTCTTTTGGGTTAGGTACATAACTATGACGACAGCTTTCCGTTAGTTTCCCCCCTTTCCTGCCCGTTCACCGAATGACTTGGATCTTCAGTGTGTCTCGCCGTCGCCCTGGGTAGTTCCATGATCACGGGAGAGTGAGTTCGTCCACCGAGCTCTGTTATGCGCAATTAACGCGTGTGAATGCAGCCTTCAAAACCCTGTAAAAGACCTCAACACAACTCAAGAGATAGTCAATCTCACTGTGACGTGTTTTGTCATTGGCTTTGGGATTGGGTACGTGCTATAGAGTTTCCTTGCCTTGCCACTCGGGACTAACATGCCCTCGCACCCCAGGCCCCTCCTATTCGCCCCGCTATCCGAAGTCGTAGGGCGGCGTCCAATTTACGCGATCAGCATGTTCTTTTACTTTATCTTCACACTCCCGAGCGCGCTCGCGAAAAATGCTGCGACCCTGGTAATAGCACGTCAGCTCGCAGGGCTGGCTGCGTCGGCCCCGATGTGCAATGTGGGTGGAAGGTCAGTCAATCGTTCATCCTGTTTTTTCGTCCTGTGTAATCCTGAGCCCTTCAGCGTCGCCGACATATGGAGCATCGAAGACCGAGGTATCCCCATGGCCGTGTTCTCCGCCACTATATTGTATGTCTTCAAATTAAAATATATGGTCCGTTACTGAATGAGCTTCGCAGTATGGGACCTTGTATTGGTTCGTCATTGCTCAGTGATCACGCCGGCGTTCACTGAACTAACATCCCCTTAGGTCCTTTGGTAGGCGGATGGATCGGCCAGTATGCCGGCTGGCGCTGGATCTGTAGGCCTTTATTATACCTCGCGCATCCCATCTCATATGCCCGACAGATTGGGTCCTCTTCATATTTTCCGGCCTCTGCTTCGCCCTCACGCTATTCATCCCGGAGACCCTGGCACCGGTGCTCCTCCGCCGAAAAGCTGCTGCATTGCGCAAATCGACGGGAGACGAAAAGTACCGCTCGCTCGCCGAGCTGGACCGCACGCCGTTGTCTGAGACGCTCAAAATTGCATTGCTGCGCCCGATCGTGATGCTTTTCATGGAACCGGTGGTTCTGTTCATGTCTTTCTGTGTGTCCACCATAATTTTCACTATTGCGTGCTTTTTGCTCATTTAATGGCTTTCAGATTTGTCGTTTGTGTACAGCCTTTTGTGTAAGCTGATTGATCGAATACTTTGAATTTCCTGACCGAAGATTTACAGATCTCTTATTCTTCGCATTCCCCATCGCCTTCTCGGAAGTTCGAGGGTTCAGCGGCGGGATGACTGGCGTAACTTTCGTTAGCATTATCGTACGTCGTGCCTCGTCTCCATGATTAATTCGCTGAACACCCATAGATTGGGATCGTCATCGCGCTAGCCTTGATGCCATATCAGGAGAAGATGTACCGGAAAGTCACTGTACACGGCACCTTCCCCGAGGCTCGACTCTTCCCGATGTTACTCGGTGCATTGTAAGTACAATCCCCAACCCTTGTATTGTGCTCTGTGTGTTGACGACAACAAGGACCCTTCCCATCGCCCTCTTCATTTTCGCGTTCACAGGCGGGTACTCCTGGGTCAACTTCATGGGTGTGTGCTACTCTCTCCTTGATTTGAAAACAAATTTGAACCGACATCTCCAGGTCCCTGCGTCGCCGGTGGCCTCTTTGGTTTCTCCATGATCCTCCTTTATGTCGCCGCGAACTCGTACATCGTAGACTCTTACAGCGCCTACGCCGCCTCCGCCATCGCCGCCAAGACCATCATGCGCTCGCTCATCGCCTCCGCCGTCCCGCTGTATGTGAACCAGATGTTCGAGAACATGGGTTTCCAGTGGGCTGGTCTGTTACTTGCGCTAGTGTCGCTAGTCATTGCTCCGATTCCGTTCGTGTTTTATGCCTACGGGTACCGGATTCGGATGCGCTCGGAGAAGGCGTCTAAAAGCCAGAGGCTGGATTCTCCGCAGTTCGAGAATAAAACTCGAGAGGTGAATGAAAAGAGTGGGGAGAGCGTTCGATGATTTATTCCCTTTACGACGCGACGTATCTATTAAATAATATAAGTTCTGGAATCTGAACTGCTGCAGTTGAATGTTTCAAGGAATAAGCGCTCGGTCAGTACGTAATAGGTTGTGATAAGTATATTCCTTTCTCCGTCATGAGCTTGTTTCTTTCGTTGCAAAGGCCCTTGTCAAAAGAACAATGCCGACGTGAAGGCGTGTTAATTTCAGTACCGAATTCTTCGAACAATATAGGCCTAGCCAGCATCGGTGTTCCACGGTGTAGCACCCGTTGAGCTCACCGCCTTGTTATGCCTGTGGCCCACGCTATAAATTAAAAGGGCGTTTTTTTCTGGAACCTGCTTTCAATCTCGATTCTCCATACGCCGGTCTGCTAGTTCAGCACTCTACATAAGTCCCTGTTTCTTCATCCAGGCTTTATTTTTATTTTTCATGTCTGATGCTCACAACGGTTTCTCGTAGCTGTATCCTCACAGTTGTGTAGGTGTAGTATTCTGACACGAAGGCGTCGTATAAGTTCCCAGGGCCGCCTGTCGCGCTTTTGTGGCATCGTCTTCGTCAGGAGACGCCACCGCGCCGGCGAAGAGCACTTCGCCTATAACTGCTTCAACAATAGCGCCGATATATCGACTGCGAAGCCCATGAGCACAGGCCCGTGCCCGAAGAAACGTTGGAACCCGACGCACCAGCAGGCCCGCTCCAACCGTCTCGGCCCCGACGTCCTTCAGGGCCTCATCGACCCAGACATGGCGTTGGGGTACAAGATGAAATGAATGATCACGCCTCCGTAGAAGTACGATTGGACATTTGTACCTCCAGCAACCCTCTGTATCATTACACTCCTATATATGTACACCGCCTGTGCCACTTTGAATAAACATTTAACCTATTTGGCCCCCTTTCCCGACGACGAAACCGCCTCTCTCGAAACGAGGTTCGGGAGCGGCTTCTTATCCGGCAACACCATGCCCGCCTTCGCCCCCGGACTCATCATAACCTCCTTCGAGTAATACTCCGCCCACAGATTCCCATCCGCTACAAAGGGATTGATCAGCAAGAACCGCGCGAAGTCGTCCGCCGATTTATCGTCGACGAGGGTACCCGTGCTCGACGTCTCCGATATCGATTCAGCGTCGACTGGCGAAGCGGGGGGCATGCCACGCATCCCGAAATGCACGATCTGGATCCAGAAATAGGTCATGGTGACATGGAATGTGCGCCCCCGCGTCTGCTCGCTCTTCGCGATATATCGCTCGATCCCGTCGAATATCAGGTCTTTTCCTGCACGCCAGCTGTCAGCAACATATCGCTGGGCGGGAGAGGGCCGTACCTTTCTGGCGCCCGTGTACGGTGAGCAGCAGATATGCTATGCGGATGTGGGTGTAGTGATCCCACGCCGGCAGAGCGAGGGTCTCGAATTGTCGCAAGAACACGTCGGGCGACGCGTCGCGTTCCGCGCGCTCGAGCCATGCTGCGAGCTTACTCTCTAGCAGTAGCGCCGCTGCAGAGCGTTGATTTGTTACAGCGACTGGAGGAGTTGGCAACGGTTTTCTGACGCGAGAATCGTCGATTGCGGCGATGAGCCAGCCGAACGCCTCGGGGAACGTGCCCTCGGTGAGGCTCTGCGTGAGTGTCGTGCCGACGACGAAGAACGGCGAGCCCGAGGTCGCCCGCGCGAATTTGGTGCGGATCTCGTCGATGGACATGGGGTTTGGGAGGTCTCGCTTCGTTACGATGCTGCAACGTACATCGTTAGTCTACGCATCTGAGGGATATTCAGACTGGAACTACGTACATCAGGACGGGGAGGCTCGTCCGGCCGGCGTTGGACGCGTCGGACAGAAGGGTGCGAACAGTCTGAGTCAATTCGTCCACGCTCTCCGGGATGCGTTCCCTGTCGCACGCGTCGACGAGCCTAGGCCTGGGTCAGCACGATGCAGTGCCTCGATACACAAAACGCACCAGATGAGGGCGTCGGAGTCTGTCGTGTAGTGAAGCATGAGGGAGGGCGCGAGGCGGCCGCATCCACCAACATCCCAGGCAAGCACGTTCACCAGCCGCTTACTCTTTCCGGGGCCATGCGCGTGCACTTGTATCGTCTCATAGTTAAATCCTATGGTGGGGATGGTAACGACGACTTCCCCTGTCCCAAGTTTCAGTTTGAGAATCACCAAGGGAAAGCAAGGATATATACTAACCTAGCTTCCAGCGGTAGAGAAGGGTCGTCTTCCCCGATGCGTCTAGGCCGAGAAACGGAATCTTCAATCCATTCTTGGAACGGGGATACAAGGTATCGACGAGGCGGCGGATTATGAGGCTCATTTGGCTTGGGATGCTGCGTCAATGAAGGCGACAGCTTTATAGGAATCGGGAGCTGCGCGCACATGCTGTTCGACGTGGTGCCAGTCGTGGTCTACGTCTGCACAGGTACGTGGCGTTTAATGAAACGCGTAGAGTCACAGAAACGTGATCACTGACCCGGAAACGGGAACTGGAATCAGCGGAATCGAAGGATGACTCACCTCGCGGGCTGGTTATAATCTGGACGCGAGCATCCATATGGGCACCCAAATGTCACCTAGTTCCACCCTCCTCGTTCCTGGGCTTCCCAGCACAGCCCTGATAGTCATCGACGTGCAGCAAGGTCCCTCCGAGTCCTGAGCGACCAAATCCATCCCCCGGCTGACCCACCCCCAGCGTTCCAGCACCCCTCCTTCCTCGCGCGCGAGCGCTCCACGCCGGACCTGGAGGCGAACCTCACGCGCCTCCTCGCCGCCTTCCGTGCAAAGCAGCGCCCGGTCCTCCACGTGCACCACGTCAACACCAAGAACGCGGCGTCGCTCTGGAATGAGGGGACGCACCCCGCGGGCGTGCTGCCGATGGCATGCGTGGCGCCGGTGGAGGGCGAGGCGGTGCTGCGCAAGTACGATGTAAGCTCGGGGTTCGGCGCGCGTGTAAGTGGGAGTGGCGTGGGGCTCGCGGAGGTGCTTGCGGCAGAGGGGATAACGACGGTGATCCTCGTGGGGATGTCCTCGGCGCATTGCGTCAGCTCGACGGCGCGCTCTGCGGGAGACCGCGGGCTGGCGGTTGTGGTCGTCGGCGACGCGACCGCGGCACATGCGGCGGCCGTGGTGGATTTCGGCGCCGCCCAAGGGGATGAGAAAGACGGGAAGGGGTGGAGCGCGGAAACGGTCCATGGGGTTTCGATGGCGCACCTGCAGGGCGATTTGGCGGATGTAGTGACGACGGCGGAGATCCTAAAAAGCTTGTAGAATGAGTGTACTAGGGCCCACATGAAGCTTCAAAAGAGATTTATTTGCCATCTATCCAAATCCCCAGGAAAAAACAATAATACAGTAGCTAAGGATACGTACATACACATATGCTAAATAATACACCTCCCTTCCGGGACGCAGGTCAGTCGTGAATGGTCGTGCGGTCTGGGGGGAGCGTGCAATCAATGTGCGCTTCCGCCGAAGGACAGTGCGAGCCCGCGCATGATCCGGCTCATGTGCCGTGGGCGCGCGACCTCCTCGCGCTTGGCCGGCGTCGTCGGGGCACGCTTGAGCTTGCAAGACTTGCCCTTTTTCGCGGTCGGGGAGGAGGCGGGCGCGGTGGCGGATTTCGTGGGGGTAGCGCTGGACGCAGAGCTTGAGGATGCGCCGCCAACGAAGGCGGCGATCGGGGGCCCGGGGAAGGTGTATGCGGCAGGCGGGGAGTCAAAGACCTGCGTAGAGAGTTAGCAGAGGACGGAGGAGGAGGGTAGAGGAGGAGACGTACGTTGGGGACAAGGATGCCCGGGTCTGTGTCGGAGTAGGCGCCGGGGAGAGAGACGAGCTCGTCATCCATGGGTGCGCCCGTGCCGCTGCCGCCGACACGGATCTGCGAGCACGACGGGTAGAACTCGGCACCACCCTTCACGGTGGCGAGGTGTAGGGCGATGATCTCGTGGCGGATGAGGTATGCGCCAGGCTTGATGTTGGTGGGAAGGGTCACGTTTGCGGGGGTGTTATCCGTCTCGACTGGGTGGCTCGTTAGACAGGGAGGGAATGAGGACGTCAAAGAAGCACGCACAAATACGGTTCTGGAACCAGTTGCCATCGGAGTCGCCTGGGATGCGTCCGACCTGCGCGATCTTAAACCACTTGGCCTTGGACGAGTCGAATGAGGTGCAGTCGGTGGAGCCACAGGACGCCATGTACGTCAGCATAGGGCCGATGTTGTGAGGCCACTGGGGTGGAAGTGAGTACGATGCTGCACGACGTAAGAGGAAGGTGGCGCACGCGGCTCAGGTCCCCGCCCGTCCAGAGGAAGGACATCGAGTCACCAGGGTTCGCATCGGCGATGTCCGAGGCGAGCTGGGCGTCGTTGCCACAGTTGACAGACGGGTTGTTGGCGCCCTTGACTGGGTCGACGTTATCGATCTGGCGGACGATGCTGGAGGTTGGTTCGGCGTTGGGTGTGTTGCCGAGGAAGGTCTCTGTGCCGATCCATACTTTATGGACGAAGCCGTGGGCAGAGACGTAGGGGATAGCGAGGAGCGGAAGAAGAAGGACTGTGCTGAAGCGCATCATGGTGGCGGTCGTTGGTCGTGAGAGGCGTAGGGAGAACTGGAAGAAAAAAAAGAGGAAACGAGAGATGAGTGGATCGCGCAGCGAAACAAACGGGGAGGAGCTTTACGCAGGATGCGGATGTCGATCGTCTGGTGCTCGTTATAAGGGAACTGGAAGGGTGGGGTGGCTAGCGCATTGTCCTTGCGTTGTCCTTTTGGATTTCCATTGTGTCGTGCACAAGCCTCGTGCCATCAGGCCATCAATTACCATATATGGACGTTGATGTTTCGAACAATGGGATTTCCAGTCCTCCCATTGGTCGCTATTCCAGTCAGAAAAGAACAAAAAAAGAATCAAGTACCGCAACTCTGGAGTCGGTTGGAGGGTTGGGAGGTCCTGCCGTGACATCCACTGTCGCGCACGCCTGCGCGCCAGACGCCGAAACGCGCCCATTCCATCTCGGATCAATTCCGAACCACGATCACATGACTTTCCTCATTCTGCTTCACAGTGCTTCACTCGCGCGTCTATCCGTCTATATCAAAACTCTCATCTGATATCCGCCAATCTCCGACAATATAACTGATGTCAGCGTAACCTGACACTCTTGTTCTTGTGCTCTTCACCTTATATTTCCCTCACAACCTCGTCCTCAATTATCAGTTCATTATTCTCTCTGGTACTACCTTGTTCCTCTACTCTTGTACTAGGTTTCCTTGACTCCGCACAATTCTGTATAAATTACTAGATAGTTGTACAGATCAACGGAGAATAGTTTTGACCTTTCTCCTTCGTCGCTCTCGCTCTCGCTCCCGCTCCCGCTCTCGCTCTCATCTCTGCCGTATCTGGGCCGCTCGTTGCTTCCTCCAGGAACCTGACATCTTTGATTCTAACTCGCACAATTCATCTCCTTCCGCCCTCCTCGCGCAGACTCAGACTCGCGCTTGGCCGGTCGGTAGGCGTGTCACCACACTGCATTTGACATCCGCATTTGACGTCGGAATCTGCATTTGGTCGGCGCCAATGGGAGTAATTAAGAGTCAAGACAACGGGGACGACAAATTCCAGTGGGGTGAGTGGGATAAGACTCCGGATAATAATATTACTTAGCTAGGTCCCCTTTTTAGGACCTGGTTTGAAATCTCGAGAGAAAAAAGACACACTGTTTGGATTCCACGTCATTGCGCATTGGCTTCCCAAAAGAAAAATCGAAGCGAAACGAGCGAAGCCCATGCTTTGCATAACGGAAGAGATTGGATTCCAGGATTCCCGCGCCATGGCATTCTGGAGAGTGGGCGAACGAGTCGTTCAGGACCGAAGCCCAGAAAGTCGAATCCGGACGAGTTTTGCGTTAACCTTCCAGCAATCGACCCGCCCTTAACGTTAGGCTGCTGAGGACGTCGACGCAGGCATACTTGAAGATGTAATGGCCCGGGTACGGAGAAGATACTCTCTTGTGCGGCCTCTGGATTGTCGGAAGCCCCTATTCAGCGAAAGCTGTATATAACAAGCTCAATGTGAAGCTTCAGATCCGCGCGCGCGTAATCCAGCTTCCATACCCTGCTAGAGACGTCTGAGAACGGAGGAAGATGAAAAGAGAAATCGTATCGTGGTGGTACGAAGCAGAAACGCCGCGGCGGCTTTGTACGTGATGAGATGACATCATTACGTTTCGGTCTCGTTCTGCCTTTGAAAAATACGATGGATACGTCCACGCGGGGGGCGCGGGGGTAATTTTTTCCAGTACTTATAACACTGGTATCCGCTCCTCGACTCGACGGTGTTTGAATTTTTAAAGAAAAAATCGACTGCAACTCGGAGCGCATTTCGCGTCCGGGTCACTTATTTGAAGGAATTTGGAAACGGAACCTAAATTGCGGCCACCGTAGAGCAGAATTAACCCATTTCCAACATTGGAAAACCACGCCCCGAGGAAAACGATATCAAGGGCTCACATCGATTTGGCTCCAGTGCATGTAAGTAAGCGCCGCCAATATAAAATAAAGATTGGGGCACGAAAGAGCCTAGAAACCCGTCTGTCATTTTCAGCGCAGGCCAGAAACTTTACGATCGGAAGCAGGACTTGAGGCGAAAAGAACGGTCAATTCTGGAACCTGGAAGACTTGTTGTCGGAGTACTCCCTGTCATGTCGCCCGGGTAGTTCACAGAATGAAGCGCAGAACAGAATTGGCAGCCGACATCGAAGGTCGAAACTGGAAGTTGAGAGACGGAAGTCGATGAGCAGGGGATTGTTGACTGCCCGTCTAAAGCTTGAGAAGACAGCGGTGAGTTCTTGAAGAAAGCATGTGTCAAGAACGCTGCTCCGAGTCTGGATATCCGTCTACCCAAAAGGAAAACTTTAAAGCTAGACAGTCACAACGGCTTGCGCGGACTTGATGAAAGGAAAGGAAATTGAGGCCAAGCGTCGCTAATCCAAGAGCTCAGAATGGCCGGGAACACCGTGTCGAAAGTCTGGAAGAAGAACGATCAGCCCGTGACGGGAAGTTCCGATGTGACGCAAGAAGCCGCATGGTTGCCTCCTACCTCCACCTTCCCTGCAGAAAACGCGAGAATGGCCTGTCCAGCGCGTTTACGCCCGTGGATCTTTTTGCGCTACACGCCGCGTCTCGTAAGATCCTGGTTCACAGGACTCCGGGTGCCACACCCGTAGCGGAACCACGCCACGGCATGCGTAAGGATTCGCAGATTGCATGCCATTATAAGACGCTTCGACGCCTGCATCCATCTTCCTCGTCAACACTCGGACCGATAGGAAATTAGGGATTGCTTAAGTATAGATAGACCTTCGCCGTTTCCCTCTCTGCTCTCTCCCCTCATCAACATGTCGACCGGCAGCCACGAAAGCACCGCTGAGAGTACCGGCGAGAAGTCGGCACCTGTCGACTCGCCGGCCAAGCCAGTCATTCCAGATGGTGGGTATCAGGCCTGGGCTACTGTAGCCGGCTCGTAAGCGTCGAACTATCGCTCTATCCGATACACTCACTCAGCCTCAGATTCCTCATCATGTTCTGCGGATTTGGGTGGGCTAGGTTGAACGCAGCTCAGAATTGATTCAATTAACACTCTTCTCTTCTTACTAGATACGGTAGTTCGTTTGGTGTATACCAAGGTAGAGGTTCTCTTGTTTCGAGGTTGTTTTCTCACTGTTAATTCCCTCCAGACTTTTATGTCCGCAAATATCTCCTCGACTCGACTCCATCTGCGATATCGTATGTACTCCCTTGTGGTGGAAATCTGCGTGATATCGACTGTTTTTCTTTTAAAAGCTGGATCGGCAGTGTCAACATATTTATTGTTCTATTTGGCGGGTTTATCGCCGGACGACTGCACGACCGTGGATATTTGTACGGGAGAATTCTCTGCATTGATCCTGTCTAAGCGCTTTCCAGCTATCCCCTCATGTACGGCGGCTCATTCCTGATGGCTCTGTCTCTTTTCTTGCTTTCACTGGCGCGACCCAATCAATTCTACCAGGTAAGCCGCTTCTCAGTGAAGCTGCATTTGATTTCATGCGACTAGATTTTCCTCGCCCAAGGGATTGCAAACGGACTCGGCGCAGGGATGACTTACGTTCCATGCGTCGCCGTAATTTCGCACCATTTCCAGAAACGAAGAGCGCTGGCGATGACAATCGTCGCATCGGGCTCCTCCTTGGGAGCGGTCGTCCATCCAATCATGCTCAACAACACCCTCCGCCGGCTTAGCTTCGGCAACGCCGTCCGCACCAGCGCAGGCCTTATCAGTGGACTGTTACTGATTGCGTGCTTTCTGATGCGCACACGACTCCCGCCGCCGAAGCAGCCCCTACGGCTAGGCCAAACTCTCCGGAAATTCGCGCGCGACAAGCCGTACACGGTTGCCACAATTGGGTCAGCTCTTCCCCACTCTCCGACGGCGGTGGTCCCTGAAATATTCCAGATTAGGGATATTTACGATCGGATTTTATTATCCGCTATTTTACCTCCAGCTTGACGCAACGCAACACGGGCTCGATCCTACATTTGCCTTCTACGTCGTACGTGATTCTGATCATTTCTCTCCCCGGATTAATTTGAACACCGCCTGGCCAGCTTGTTATCATGAACACCTCCAGCTTCGTCGGTCGACTGTGTCCTGGGCTCATCTCCCATCGCTGGGGAGTGAAGCCGATGATGACTGTGGCGAGTGGATGCGGCGCGGTCCTCATCCTCACAATGATCAGCATCCACGATATCGCTAGTGTTGTTACCATCGGCGTACTCTACGGGTTCTTTGCAGGGATTAGTGAGTTTCTCCTCTATTTTCTACGGCATGGTCTCAAGACTCGATGTAGTCGTTACGCTGATGGGCCCGCTGCTTGCCACCCTCACGGACGACATGTCGGAGCTGGGGTGAGCCTGCTTCCCTCATTCGTTCTGATTGCCCTAAGTTGGGACCGACTAGCGCCCGCATGGGTATCTCCTTCGCATTTAGCGGTGGGTCCTGCTCGGAGCTTATATACATTATATATGCTGAAATCGTCTACAGGTATCGGCATCCTGATCGGTCCGTACTTGAACTTCTTGACCGCTTTGTTCAACCTTTGAACTCGCCGTAAAGGCCCGCCCATCGATGGCCTGCTCCTCACCAGCGAATTCGTATGGTGGCGACCAGCTTTACTCAGTGGGGTGCGTTCCCGCAGCTCAGCGACGGTTTCCGTCCTCCCTGACAGAATTCTGCGCAGGTTATGGCGACGGTTGGATTTGGTTGCTTCGTTCTCATGATGATTCTACACAGACGGAAGAGTACCGTTCCTGTAGTAGTTGATTTGGGCTCGACGCATAGATCTACTTCAGCTGTCTAGTAGAATATTCATGTATTGAAGTGCATCTAGTGTATTTACACACGTCCCCCACTTTTAGGCCAGAGTACTACGACGAGATTGAATCTAAGCAGGTTCGCAAGTACTCTGTGTACGCCACATTGGTAATAAGAGATCGTCCCGCCGGTACTCCGGCCTGGAGTGTTCCACAAACCCTTCCCTAGAAATGCGATAACGGGGCCCTCTCGCATTCTCCTTGTCCACTTGTGCAATTATGTCTTCCACGAAACGTATGTACTCGAAGTCGATGATGGCAACGGGGAGAGATTTGAGCTCCTCAAACGTCAGCTTCCAGTAATTGAACGCCGACCCCGACTCCTACACAAGGGATTGGGTAGGATACTTGGATCGCAGTTGGCAATCGGGGTCATCACAAAATAGATTCTGTGGCAACGGACTGTGCAAGTGGTTAGTCGAGACTGATTTCGAGGGGCTGCACGACAGTTTTCCAGGCGACCATTAGATTCTGTCTCGAGTGTCAGTTCTTCTTGGTTTAATTTCATCTTCTCTCAGGCGCCTTCCGGCATAGATGGTGGTTTGTGAAGTTGGTGAAGCTGGTAAACCATCTGCCAAGCAGCTACGCAAAATCGAATGAAATGCACGACGCAAGCAAGACGCAAAAGCACATGGCTGCACAAACACAAAAGCAAGACAACAAAAATGTCACATTCTGATCAGTCTCTGATCAGTCACTCATGTAGCCTGACAAGTTCTTGCCACTGACAGCTCCCGGCTTCAACATTGCTTCAACGAGTTCCTCCCATCGTTCTGAAATCCTATCCGGTACGTCTCCTCTCGTCCTCGCCTGCAGATACTAAACCAAGTTGGTAGGATCATGGTTTCAAGCCGTTCAAAAGTGAGCATAATGGCGATGTTTCAGGGACTCGGACTTTCAGCAGATATTGATTGCCCTTGCTCGATCCTTGCAACGCGTACGTTACGGTGGCCAAGCTTGGCTTTCGGCATCTGCCTCGGACGTGGTTTCCGTGATGTACCCCGCCCGATTCCAAAGAGCGGCTCGGCTGTTATTCATACATTGCCACAGTCGTGGGCCATGAATCATCATTTCTATTGGGCATCTGGCACCCTACGTCCGTGAGCACGGCTATTCCATTTTTGAACATGTGAGGTACGTGGACTCCGCCGCGAACCTAGAGCTGAAAATTTCGGTTGGACCTTTTTATGACGCGTTCGAACTCACCCAGAGCTCAGCGCCAGATTAATTTCTTCCCCGGAACTCACTGCCCGCGTAATAAGATTTTGATTCGGCTCCCACTCCTTCGAGAATATCCTCGGCTCACTATCCGCAATGGCCTAAATTTCTTTGTTGGCAGACACTACATTAGTACGTCGGATCTTCCAGTGCTCAGGAATATCTAATTCTCCTACTCCGCGGCGCCGGCTACGTATGGCAGCCCCTCGGGCTATGCGAGGAAAGCGTGGAAACATGGAACGAAGAGGCCTTCTCGCCAACTTGTCGGGCATCATTGATTCAGTCCCTTCGCCTGAGATCCCCTTTCAGATATTGGCCGTGATAAAAATGTGTCTCAGACTCTCACTCACGACTGGTCTCCAGAGTCAGATTCCCCTCAAAGCCGCATACTTTCGTGTTCTCCAGGCCTTTTAAAACTCTCACTTTGTAGGATCATCGACTTTCGTTGCGAATATGATCAACGGCGCGTGCGTTTACAATCGTCGATTCCGACTATATGTCTCTTACGAGCAGCCTTAGGTACCTCCTGGTGGGCTCGTGGCTGAACTGTATGCTGTTTATGCTGGAGATATCCCTGATGGTCCTTTATTTCCGCACGTCCCGACCATTGCTCCATCGAATCGGCGTAGGCGCCATATTAGCCTTTGACGCAGTGTGCACGGGCGCGATCTGTGCTGAAGTATATACGCACATATTGGTGTTTCCCTGCGAGGCGCAGGTCTTCACCGACTCCACCCTCCGGCCCCTTGCGGTGATTTTGTTCTCGACGTACGCCACGGCATCACTGGAGCAGCTGTTTCTGTGTGCCCTCTATTTCGTCTTGTACGTATCTCTCAAGGGATTGATGTGGCAAAAGTTGACCCACTCCAGAACTAAACAACGGTTGATCACTGCATTTCTTGTCGCCACTGTCGCACTTCATGTAAGTCCGTCGTATTTCGTCTCAGTCCCAGTTTCTAATGCGGTGAACAGCTTGCATTATCATATGCGTCAGCAGTTTTGGTCCTAACAACTGGTTCTCCCGGTGGGTCGGCGTTCTTAACCTCCAAGTGCGGGTGATTTTCTCCCAGCCTCGGTAGACCCTAACTATTTCCAGAATTGGGGCCATTTCATGCTCTGTGACGGACGTATTAATCGCCACAGCTCTGCTCTACACGCTCATGCGAATGGAAATTACATCTGCTGTCCGAGTCTACACGCATAGGTGAGGGATAATCCTTCTCCTCCCAATTACTACCCGTATTAACCGAAACTACAGCCTCCTGCGCCGGCTCATGCTCCTCGTATTTACGTCAGGTGTTCTCGTCGCTTCAACCACTATCCTCTCCATGATATTTCTTCTGCAAGGGAACCCTGGTGCGTCATTTAACTAACACCTTTTCTCGTTTCTCAGCTCATGTGGCCCAGTATATTCGCTATTCTTCTACGCCAAGGGCCGCGTATACTCCCTGACCATCCTAGGGAACTTCCTAGTGGGCTTCCCTGCACCACCTACACCAACGCTAACCAATGTGCCTGGGACCGTCGTTACTGGAGTCGTCTTCCACGTTGACTACCAGACCTCCACCAATGAGCGCGCTGCCGTAACTTACGACTATAATGTACGTCCACCCATCGAACCCGTACCCCGAGTAAATCGTGCTGACCGCGGGATAGGATCGGCGTAGCGAGCTGCTGGATGTTGACGTGGAGACACTATCAGATTCCCCCCATCCCAAGTCGCAGACGGATTCCGAGCAGACCGACAAGTTGGCTGGGTGATTACAGCATTGCGTAGCGCATCCCACGGTCGCCCACCCGCACGCTGACATCGGCTCGATGTATATATACGACGGCGCAAGGCGTGGAGGAAGTGAAGGCTGGTTCGGCTATCATGTCGTGCGCCACACTGTTTGGCCGATAAAAACGGTGGGCCCGGGTGTATTCCTATCACTGAAGAAAAGTATTTGTATTATCAATGTATTATATCATGTAGAGAGTTGGGAATAGCGAAATTGCTGGGCGGGCAGATATGTATGTCGTTCTCAGTGCTCAAGAGATGTCCACTGTCCGAGGTGATGTTTGTATTTTCAAACCGTGGTCGCTCGCGAGTCAGTAATTTCGGAAAGTTTTGGGAAAAGAATCGAGTTAGATGGGATCGTTGACTTGGAAATCAAAGGGCTTGCCAACAGATTCTAGTACCGCCCGAGCGTGAGTCAAAGCTAGAAGGCGGGACGCAGTAAGCAAATGATGGGCGTCCAAATGCGGAATCGGCGCTTGATCGGCGCTGACTTGCTTGCTCACCAACCGCAAGTTTCTGAGAAATATACTTACTTACAGATGATTCAGCTTCAACCGAGTCTCGCAAAGCCAATCTCAGACATGATTCGTATAAAGGAACGACATGGAATGAGGGCTCTTCACTCCACATCCCTCCAGCCCTTACAACCGACAAGATGGTCCAAGATTTAATCCGCGACTCGACAATCGGGCAGATCATCAACTACATCTCGAGTGGCCGCCTTCTGCCTTACCCTGAACAGCGACCAGGCTATGTTGTGCCCAAACACTTCCTCCTTCCCTCTTCTGAAAGGAAAATTCCCGACGCCGTGGCATTCGACGCCGTGACACTCTGCGGAGACTCTTGCGATAAAACCAAGGAAGGCTCGACGGCCTCATCTCCACCCGACACAGAAATAAAGCGCGAGGTGACCGCATCAACACTGGCCCTCGATCTCGAGTCACAGCATAAGCAGGTCGACGACAGTGATATCCCGGATCCATATCTCGTAGGCTGGGATGGTGATTCAGACCCTGAAAATCCTAGGTGGGTATCCTTTATCATAACGCGTCGCTCTAAGCTCATTAATATGCAGAAATTGGTCTTTTTCCAAGCGTGCTTTTGTAGCATTCAATATCAGCTTCCTCACATTCAGCATCTACATCGGCTCGGCGATCTACACCTCGTCCATCCCCGGATTGATGTCTGAATTTAATGTGTCGTTGACGACGGCCACTCTTGGTCTGACGCTTTATGTTCTTGGTAAGCATTTACTCTCGTTCGCCGGCATCTGTTTTCTGATCATTCTACCAGGCTACGGAATCGGCCCAATGTTCTTGTCGCCTCTCCAAGAGCTCCCTTTACTGGGCCGTAATCCAGTTTACATGGCAACGCTCCTCCTCTTCGTCGTTTTCCAGATTCCAATTGTCACCGCCACCAACATGAACACCGTTCTCGCCATGCGATTTATGACCGGGCTCCTTGGTAGCCCTGCATTAGCCACCGGGGTGTGTATCTCCCTCTACGCATCATCCCATGCATCTGACAATTTCAAAGGGCGCCTCCATGGCGGATATCTTCCCGCAAAACCAATTTGCATATGTCCTCGGTATCTGGGCCCTGGGTGCCGTGGCAGGTCCGATTACCGGACCGGTCATCGGTGGATTCGCAGCGCAGGCCAAGGGCTGGCGGTGGCCGATGATGGAGCTCCTCTGGATCACATCCTTCGCTGTCGTGTTCCTCTCGTTTTTCCTGCCCGAGACATACGAGCCCACCATCCTTCTTCGGCGTGCTCAGCGCCTGAGGAAGCTTACGGGCAACCCCGAGCTGCGGACGGCGACAGAGCGCAACGAAGAGTCCCAGAGCGCCCGCGAGATCGTATACGAGTCCCTCGTGCGGCCGTTTGTGCTCGCGAAGGAGCCCGCCCTGGCCTTCGCCAACATCTATCTGGGCTTTGTTTGTGAGTTTCCTTCCCATCCTTTCCGCCCCATCTGAGTCCTAATGTCCTCTTTCAGACGCGATCTTTTACCTCTGGTTTGAGGCCTTCCCGCTCGTCTTCAACGACATCTACCACTTCAATCAAGGCGTCAGCGGGCTACCTTTCCTCGCATTCATCGTCTCCGGCTCCTTCACCGTGAGTACTCTGACCCCTCGCACATGTTCATTCCACTGACACACCTCACAGTACACGGCCTACTGCTTGTACCAGAAGTACCACATCGCCCCGCGCTACGCGCGCGCCGCCGCCGCCAACACCGAAGTCGCGCCGGAGATCCGCCTTGAGATCGGGCTCATGGCGAGCATATTCATCCCCACGAGCCTCCTCATCTTCGGGTTCTCCTCGAAGGCGAGCGTGCACTGGATCGTCCCCGTCATCGGCGCGGCGCTCTACCTCCCCGGCATCTTCCTCAACTTCCAGAGCATCCTGACGTACGTGACGTCCGCGTACCCTCTGTACGCCGCGTCGGTGCTCGCGGGGAACGACCTCTTCCGCTCCGCCATCGCCAGCGTGTTCCCGTGCGTGCCGCCCTCTCCTATCTTCACCGCATCTGCTAATACTGGCTTCAGATTGTTCGGCCGCGCGTTCTTCACTAACCTCGGACTGGGCCCGGGCTCGGCGCTCCTCGCAGGTATCTCCTTCCTCCTGATGCCGGTGTTTTGGGTACGTCCTTTCCACATTTGTCTCGGCACTATCGCTGATTGGCTCTATTATAGCTGTTGCTCAAATACGGACACGTCCTGCGCCAACGATCCAAGTACGCGCACAGCCCGTAGTGCGGCTGTCAGCACACATGTAATATACCGAACGTCGAGTTCTACTACGCGGCCATAACGCGCCGCATGGCCGTAGGCACCGACGGGACCGCAAGTGTTGCCAGTCCCTTAGTTGGCTAGGTCGTGCACCTAATTGTTGTATTTTTATACGGACATTTATAGACAGAGACGAGACATGATAATGTACAATTGCAATAAACCTTGTGAAGTTACGTCGATAGCAATGAAAACGAATTCCAGTCACAAGAATCTGAGCTCAGAATACAGAGCGACGAGTTGCGCTTCAAAGGTCTTGGATGCTGCATCTACATTATGGACCTGCGATCGACACGGCGAGTACGGCACCGCGTCACGGCCTAAGCGTTGGGAAATCTGGGTAAGGAGTAATTCTGTTCGTTATTGCGCGAGTATGTTACACTATGTTACCGACTTTGCAGTCATTGTAGGTAGTACTGGAGTAGTTATCCAACATATACAATAATACAACGGTTGGAGATCGTATATACCCAAGATTTGAATCACAGCGTAACAAACGGCGGCTCGAAGGCCATGATCGTTGGGATGCCACTTGCCATCAAAGCGGAAGATATTGCCCTTGCAACATCGCTCTCGGTGAGCTCAATTCCGCCTCCATCTCCAAAGTCCGCACAGCCCCCATTAGTCCGCGGGGGCTTCTGAGCAAGGACGCCATCAGCGGCATCGAGGGAAAACGAGTATTGAGACTCGCCTGGGCCGTCGTCCTCATCAGGTGGCTCAGTGTCACTCAGCGAAGACAGCGGAGATAGGGGGAAATTATCGTCGAGGTCCGTGACGATATTGGGTGGAGGTGCAGGACAAGGAATGACCGCAGGTATGGGAACGGGGATAGGAACAGGCGCAGGTGTAGCAGGGCGTGGCCGCACATGGAGGGAGAGAACGGATTGCTTCCCGATATAGTAGCGTTTGGGTCCCTCCTTGCGTGGTTTTCTTGATAGCGCGGGCGTGGGTTCGACATACACGTGTGGGTTGGGCCCTAGTTTCCACCCCTCCTGCACCGCGCCGATGAACAAATGCGGCGGCTTCACCGGGCATGCGACAACAACCTCGTCGTCGCCATCGGCGCCGATGAACGTGTCGGCGACGCGGGCGCCACTGTGGTCGTACATGGTGGCGTAGTACGTGGTGGGCTCGATTACCATCCGATCGAGCGATGGGTCGCGGGGCTGATGAACGCGAGGCGCACGTGTCGTACGCGGGGTGCGGGGCGCAGCTGGCTCGACTTCATCTGTCACTTTGCACCGCGCAAACGCATACGTCTCTCCCCTGCGGGTGGAACACACATCGCAAGTGCAGATGTCGCTGCATTTGGGGCAGTCGTCCGAGGACCCATTGAGCTCAAAGGGGACGGTCCCTACATCATATCTAGAGAGCTTAGCGAGGAAGTGGAGTGGCAGGGAAAAGGACATACTTCGTCATGATACAGCGGACGCAGAAACTGTGTGCACAGTCGTCATATTTCGTGGACAGTGCCTGAGTTTTGTGCCGACATTGATGGCAAAATGCGTCGGGGCCTGGAGGCCATGGAGGCCCGCTATAACGGAAAAACCTGTCGGCGCTGGGGACGGAGGGAGGGGCACTGGCATTGACCTTGGTCTCGCCGTCCACGACCTTGCGGCGTTTGGAAGCCTGCTTGGGTTTGGCTTTAGGCTTGGGGGATGGGGGCTTGTTATCGCTGCTGTAGCCGGAAGACGAAGCGGAGGAGCTGAAATGACCATCCGAATCAAGGAGGTCGGTGGGCACCATGTCGCTGGGAATATGGCGGTGGACGGGCCGTCTCCCGGACGAACGAACTGCAATTGGGGAGCTACAAGGCTCAGGAGACAACGAGGAGGACGCCACTGAGGAGGTAGGGCTATCCATGCCTATCTGTATGTGCTCGTGGTCGGGCGCATCGTAGCTTTCCACCTCCATCATCCCCCCTCCCAGTAGCGATGGATCAATTGTGCCGTCTCCGTATGGCTCATTGTCGAGAATTAGATGTAGACCAGGGTTATTGTTCCCGAGCGGCAGCTGCGTTTCGTCTGAAGACGCTCCCAAAGCAGTTGCGATGTCCGGCAAGGTCGGTGGCGCCGGATAGTGATGCAGCAGCCCTTGCGGACTGATGCGGAAGCCGGGAGGCCATGCATCGAGCTCGCGGAAATAACTACTCATGCCGTTGTCAGCCGGGGACCGCAATGCATGGGCGTGTCCTCGACTAGCCGATCTGTGTCCACGACTTGCAGACCTGAGCCCACGACTCGCCGACCTGCGTCCACGGCTTGCGGAGCGAGGGATCCACGGCGATGAAAGACCGTCTCGTACAGGACTTGGTGTCCGGCTCTTGCTCTTGTCCAGCGCCCTCTGCTTGCCCTTCGCCTTCATTGATAGCGGCATCGACAACTCCTCGACCAACTCCGCGCCGACCGACTGGGGCGGGATGGGAATAACAGGCATAGGAGCAGGCGCCATGCGAAGAGGATTGATGGGCGACGTCGATGCAGAGGGGGGCGCTTCTAGCGTTGCTGTAGCTATTGTCGGGGGCGCGGGAACGAATGCCGGAGAGGAGGGGAAGGACGGCGGTGGATACAGCGCTGATTGGGAAAGAGCCAAGGAAGACATTGGAGAAGGGGGATGGCCGTGTTCTTGTGAAGGCCCTGGCAACGCGCGCTTTTTCAGTGCCGGTTTGGGCTTGATGATAGCGCCCCGGGGAGTGTCCTGCATGTCATGCCGCACCGAAGGGATCTGCTCCTGCTGTTCGTGCTGCGGGAGCGGAGTTTGGTTCTGCAGCGACTGGGTCTTCCTCTGTACGGATCGTCCTCTCGGTACCTCGTCAAGTCCCTGCTTCCCCTTCGACACGTCATCGCGCACTCTGCGCCGCCCACTGCCCTCTGATGCGCCGATTCCGAGGATTGGCCCGCCCGCCGACACTTCCTCCTCTGCGCCTGACGCGCGGGGAGGCCAGACCAGACACGGAGTCGGGAGACTGCCCAAGGTCATTCGAAGAGCAAGACCGCCCTCCCCGCGGAGCTGGAACTGGAGCGCTGCACTCGCCATCTGGTCCGCATCTTCCACCGCGACGTTGAATAGTAGCTGCGTCACGTCCCCCTCATCCCTGCACCACGCACCAACTCGCGCCTCCTTCGCCTTTCCCTTCGCTTGGACTGCATCCACCACGGCCACGTCTTGAAGCTTCTTCGCGCGCGCCGGCGCCGGCGCTCCCTGCATCTTGGCCCCGTTGTTATCAGCTTGTGGTCTCTGCTCCGGAGGCGGCAGGGTCTTCAGACGCTTCCTCCCCCGCTCCTCCGATAGAGCCTTCTGCACACGCTTCCTCGGCCCCTCCTTCTCCCTGTCACGCTCTGGCTTCCGCTCGTACTTCCGCTTCGCCCGAATCACTTCCCGGCCGACCGCCCCACCCACAGGCAGCGTCCCCGCGCTATCATTCGTCGCCCACGCCTGGTTGAGCGCGTCCGCGACCTCGGACGAAATCTGCACCTGCACCGCCGGCGCCGCCCTGATCTTCGGCGGCTGTGTGGTCCTGCTGCGGCTGCGGCTCCTGCTCCTCGACACCTCCCACTCCCGCTCGCTGCTCGCGCTCCATCGCTCCCGCCCTCTCGCGCCTTCCTCGCCCCTCTGCCGACCGTTGTACGTCTCCCGTACGGAGTGCACGCTGCGGCTAACGCTCCTCCCCGCGACGGTACTCTCCTTCCTTCTCTGTCCCAGCTCCGTGCGCGCGCGCTTATACGGCAGTGGCGGCACACACACATAATCCATGAACTCGCGCTTGCGCTTCTGCGGCTTTGTCTCGTCCACCTTGTACGCGACGCCCACGCCCGGCCGGACCCGGGCACGCTGTTGTGGGGGAGAGACGGAGCGCGCTTGGTACGGTGTGAACAGTCGCTCCGGGGGCGTGAACAGGCGTTCCGGCGTGGGCGTGGGCGTGAATAATAGTTCCGGCGGCGGCGTGAACAGCTCGTGCGGCGTCGGCACTCTGGAAATCTCGGGCGAGGACATGAATAGCTTCGGGTCGCGAGTTATTGTGTGCGTTTGTGTTGTTGGATAGAGTATGAAGAGGCACGGAGAAAGGTGAGAGGAATGAGCATCGAGCATAGACCATAAAAGAAAGACGCACCTGATCAGGCCCCTTGCTCTTACTTCCACCTGCACTCGCAATTCCGCTCGGCCCGCGCTGCATTGTCTCGTCAGTATGAATACTGGGGTGGAACAGGCATACCGTACCTTGTACGTCGACATGGAAGTGAGCGTCGACCTCGCTTCGCTCTCCTCTCTTGAGCGCGCCTTCTTCGCTTTCGACTCGTACGTCACCACCGACCGCGCCCTCCCCTCCTTCTCAGGGCGCAGGCTATCGTCCCGACGATGGCGGTCTGCTGCCGCGCCTTTATGGGCGTCCCCCGCGTGTCGGGAGTCGTCTTTGGTCTTGGCCTTATCCGTCGTCGTCTTCGTCCCTGCCTTGCCTGCGTCCCCCATCCCACCTGCCGATTTTGACGATCGGGACGCCTTGGAACTGGAGGCAGTCGGCGTTGACTTGGTTTGGGGCACCTGCTGGGTGCTGGTAAGCAACGGAAGAAAACGGTGTACGCGGAGGACAAAGAACACGAGAGGGAGCAAAAAGAAATAGGGGCGCCGTCGATCATCCGCCTCGATCGTTTTGGGGCTGATGCAAAACACCGACGACCGGAAGACCGGCGACTAAACAGTGAAAAACGACAAATAGGATACATACATCACCTCCATGCGTGCGTCCGTTATTCCACCACGATCCCAGCACGCGAGCCGAGGGAGGAGTCGAGGTCGAGGCGGATACACCGATACCTAAGGTCGAGGTGACGCCGAGAGCCGAGCTCAAGGCTGATGAGCGCAAAGCGGGCCCAAGCGCGCCGAACGAGGGGATGGGACCGCCGAGCAGAGTGCTCGGCGAGCCGAAGCCACCGCTGCTCGGAACCAACGCGGACGTCGAGACGGGAGGGGACCGGGGCAAGGCGGAGGTGAGCCACAGGGTACCCATCGCCTCCGCGGGGGGCGCTTTCCCACCGAGGACCGAGGGCGAGGAGCGCGCGGATGAGAGCGCGGACGAGGCGGGGGTGTGGGTCGGAGAATGTGTGATCGTGTGGGCGCGCTGAGAGGAGAGATTAGCGTGGGGACGCGAAAAGAAAGAGAAGGGGAGGGAAGGCGATAGTGGAGAATAACGCGGGGAGTGCAAAAGACAACATGTCGATAATAAAGCAGGGCAACGCCGCACAATGGAAAAGATGAAAGAGGGGGCGTGGACGGGAAGCCGAACGTGAACGCAGCTGTACCTGAACGGTGCGCCCAGCTTTGGGTCGCGTCGGAGATGGTATATCCAAAGGAATTAGCCCGTCTCTTGGGGACGTGTGCTTGAGCCACGAGGGTCCTACGACCTGCGAAGAGACCGGAGTCTGTCGCGACGCGTCAGCGCAAAAGATCAAGGACATTAAGATGAAAACCAACAGTGAGGATTTCGCACGGGGTGCCAAAGTGCAGTGGCGGTGGTGGCTTCATTACACGAGTCAGTCCGCGAGTAATACGAGGACAAGAACGACCCACAGGCGGAAAGTCGATGCGTACAAAATGCGAGGGGAATGGTGATTGTGGTTGCTGGAGCTGCGGCACCATGAGTGGGGTTTACATGTATGTGGGCGATACACGTACCGCCAGTGGGACGATAGTGCCTGAGGGTGAAATAGACATGGGAGACACAGGTGCAGAGTGCTCGAGGGGCGCATTCGCATCTAGGAGCGCCTGTACCCGACCGGCGTCAGTCAGATCCATAAAGATCACACGAGAAAATAGCTGATGTTGAGAGAGGCAAATCGCCGTACCTGTAGGTGCGCACTAGTCACTGATTCTGTCGAGCCACTTTCTTTTGGACCTGGTAACGCGGTGATGGTGCCGCTATTGACTAGATTCGCGTTCTGACTGCTGGTACTTTGAGTTGCTGAAACGGGAGCGGGTATTGGTGCGGATGCGGTCTTCACGGGGGTCAGGGAGCCGTCCCAGTTGGCAAGCGACGACTCGACCATCGCGCAGACGTTGTGCCCGCCGATGAGCCAGACCCCGAGGCACAGACCACGAGAGCTAAAAAGAAAGAGGTTTCGGCGCGTGGCGTTTGCGTCTGTTTACTTTGCATCCGGATTCGGGCTTGATCGCTTCTTTCATCCAAGCGAACTAAGCGGCGGCTCCGGGTGACTCTATCCTCGTGCTTTCAAGTAACTCGCGACAATTAACAACGCTCTGGCAATACGCGTCTCTTGTCCGCTCCTCAATGGCTTCTTCCTGACCACACGAGACCAGAGCTAGCTCTAAGCTGGGGCTATCAGGCTTTCATCCCATCATGTTGAGACGGACACATCGGGTGTCTGTGGCCTCCCTTCATGCCCGACCGTGGTGGAACGGATATTATTGAACCCAATACTGGGACGCCCTCGGCGGGCCCATTCATCCACTATCGGGACAATTTGTTGAACATCGACCCAAAGTTAGAATCCTTCCGCAATTATCAGGAGACATCTGGGATCGTCTACATTCAACGAGCTGTCCTCGGTGTACATGTACAGCATTGAGACCCCGACGAGGATCTTCTCTGGTTTCTCCCGAACTGCAGTCACTGCACTGAGCCGCCCGGTCGCCGCAGCGGTGTGGGAGGTCCGGCTATTTACGGCAACACACCTGGGAGCTCTCGCGGCAGTAGCGCCGGCTCTTCGGTTGGTGTGACTAGGTGACGGCACCTTCGCCGTAGCTGCCTTGCGTGCTCCACAGATCTTTAGGACACAGTGCCGCTGACGGACGGCGATGTACGGCGATGTGCGGCTGCTCGGCTGTTGTGCCGGCAACAAAAGGCTAGAATCCAGGTTGGACCGTACACTATTCAAAATTTCAACTTCTCTGCGCTCCGAATGACCATGTCTCTGTCATGCAGGCCCATCCTGCTTTGCATCCGGATCCGGTATTTCAGTTCACAACTGCGCTCCGGATAATTTTGTTGAGTCATCTCCAAAAGAGAAATTACTTGATGGACCAGGCGTCCGGCAACTTCTCGCTCCCGTCAAAGATTGGTCTCGCTTCCGTCAATCGTAGCTCCCGCTCACTCTCTCGAGCGTGAGCTTTCAAATGGTTCTCATGTTTCAGTTCGCGTCCTGTCCAAAAGCGGAGCTAATGCACCAGGGGTCCGGCAAATATTCTTCTTGCTCCCGTCAAGGATTCGTCTCGCTTCCGTCATTCTCGCTCGCTCTTTCGAGCGTGAGCTTTCAAACGGTTCTCATGTCTCAATTCTCCAAGGGCGTTCTGTCCAAAAGCGGAGCTAATGGACCAGGGGTCCGGTAAATATCCTTCTCGCTCCCGTCAAAGATTCGTCTCGCTTCCGTCAATCGCCCGCTCGCTCTTTCGGGCCTGAGCTTTCAAACGGTTCTCATGTCTCGGGACTCCGCTCTGTCCAAAACCGGAGCTAATGGACCAGCGGACCGGTAAATATTATTCTCGCTCCCGTCAAAGATTCGTCTCGCTTCTGTCAATTGTAGTTCCCGCTCGCTCTTTCAAGCGTGAGCTTTCAAACGGCTCTCATGTCTCAGTTCTCGAAGGGCGTCCAGTCCAAAAGCGGAGCTAATGGACCAGGGGTCCGGTAAATATCCTTCTTGCTCCCGTCAAAGATTCGTCTCGCTTCCGTCAATCGTAGTTCCCGCTCGCTCTTTCGGGCCTGAGCTTTTAAACGGTTCATGTCTCGGTTCTCTAAGGGCGCTCTGTCCAAAACCGGAGCTAATGGACCAGCGGACCGGTAAATATTATTCTCGCTCCCGTCAAATATTCGTCTCGCTTCCGTCAATCGTAGTTCCCGCTCGCTCTCTCGAGTGTGAGTTGGGCCCAGGGTTCTCATGTCCCAGTTCTCCAAGGGCGCTCTGTCCAAAATCGGAGCTAATGGACCAGGGGTCCGGTTCTCGCTTGCTCGAGCGTGAGCTTTAAAACGGCTCACGAGGACCTCAGGTACCAGGCTTCCGGGATTTCACTTCAGAAGATCATCAATGATTCCAACACTCCTTTCCCGCTGCAAATGGCAAGATGTGTAAACGCCCACTCTCTTGAGACTCCCCACCTGACATTCAAAGCTGTATTGATAGATAGTAGAGACTCGCCGTACAGCAACAGTGTCGCCGGCGAAGGGTATTTTTATCACAGTAAAGGTCAGCAAAATCCTGGTTCCTCGGTACTCGTCCCTGGAGACTCGGATCGAACTTAACAAAAAAGAGTAAAAATTGGGATAAATTGAACTAGGGATATAGGCTCTCGCCATTATGTAAATAATGATGCCAGATGCGTGGCTGTTGCACACGAGGGCAAAATTTCGTGGCGAATAAGCGTTGGCGGAGCGAGGAAAGCGCTTGGACTACGGAAAATGATTCCACGTCAGGATGCCGTTGCGGTCGCGAGGCCTGCGGCAGGCAGTGGCAGGGAAATGCAATCCAGTTCTGGCAGGTAGGATGCTGGCAGGCGGTGCCGGGGAAATACAATCCAGTTCTGGCTGGGAGGATCCTGGTCCCCCTGATGCTGTTAAAAAATGTACGTTATGCAGGTCATCGATCTTTATCCGAATCTTGATCTGGACCAACTTAGCCGAATCCGCGTCAGTCCTTATAAGTGCGCAGCTCTCGAATCGCAGCTCATACTTACCACCACATACGTCTTAAACACAAGATGTGCGACAATGCATACACCCCTCTGCAATCCGGAATTTTATTCTGGGCACTGTCGCTCGTACCACTCAACATCTTCCGCTACGTCGGTCTGGGGGCCGCCGCAGCATCAGGTGTGATTTATGTCGCCCACTACCACCACCCCTCCACGCGCCTGGGCCGACTCAACAATATGCTCTCGACTACAACAGACATTCTGGCCTGCGCGAAATCTCACTGTCTTCGGGACCATTTGAATTTGGCCGACGACGAGCATTGTCTTCTCAGGTATGACGACCAACGCCATGGTTTGAATTTTTGACGAAGGTCACCAGGGCGAAATTATCCGCGTCCAGAATTCAATCCCGCTTGTTGGAGGCACGCGATGCGCCTTGGAAGCTCTATTTCCAAACTATCCGAGCGATTTGGTTGAGCCTCAACAAATGTGAACGCCAAGTGCGAGAGATCCGGACATCGACATTGGTGAGCAGTATTTTTTACCGACGCGAACCAAGATCTAACGGGACTGTTAGCTTACTATCGAGGCCGAACACCAACGCAAATTGGCCGAACATATCAAGGAGAGCAGGGAAATCGTGAACACGGTGGTCCATTCGCCAAGTGAGTACACTTGAGCATGAGCTAAGTATCACTTATTTGTTTGAATGTACAGGGCATAATAAATGGGCTACACATTCCGCGGGGGCATTTGAACCCAACCCGGAGATCTACAGGTGAGAGCCGCCGATATTTCCGATAATAGATACTGAAACCTTCGGACAGCGTGTAGGGTCTGAGGCAATTGCTATTCGGTCACCATCCAATCATCTTCGTCGTTGTCGAATACCCTGCTTTTCTGTAGTATGAAAGCTCGCTATCCCTTTTTCCTTATTCGTACTGTTTTCCAAGTTCTTGTCGCGTATTCTGTCTTCTGCTCTGTATAAATCTGTTCTGAGTATTCCACTTTTTTCCTACGTTTCGGGATAGTGGTTCCGTCCTATAAGAAACCATCCGCGCTTGTCAGTGAATTCAACATTTTCTTCTATTTGGCCTTGATTTGGCCCGTATTTTTGAGACGCGTCGGTCACGTGCGACCATGTTCAAACTTGTTGAACACGTGCCGTCATATTCAATAATATTTGACTTTTTCACTTCTTGGTGAAAAAAACTATTGGGAGATGATCCAGGAGCACTGGAAGGCGAGGGAAATTTTTCCTGTCTACCGAGTTTGGCTCCAAGCACCTCACAGGGAACGCGGTAGGGCGGTCAAGGTGCATTTTTATTCTTCCGACACTTTTTTTTGTGTGTTTTTCAATTTTGCGACACTTTTATGGTTCTTTCCGACACTTGTATGAGTTCCAAGATCGTTCAAGTTAGTGTCGCACAAGCCGCGATTTCGCGACACTTTTATTGAATTTGACCCTCTTGAACTGTCCGACACTTTGTAGAGCATCAAAACTTTTCCTTACTACATCCCTGCAAACCATTGCTTGCATTCCGGATCGAGGGCGCCGTAGACAAGAGCGCGCCGGGGGGCTCCGCGCCGCGGCACCTCGTCCCGTTCGCTGCCGGCGGTGATTCCCCAGCGGAGTTTAAAGACTAGACAAAGAGGTAGATGCCGCCAGTGACAGCCGGTCGGAGATTGGAACTCGGTGGTTCGTGCCGAATTGAAAAGCACTGCACAAAAGCCTATCTTGCCCTTCAATGTGGATGTCTGAAGAGCCGGAATGGACTGCAGGCAGCACCTTGATAAATTTGGGCCGTACAAGGTCAAACGAGGGCCTGCAACCCCGGGCAACTTTGATCAGTTCAACTTCTGGGTCATTCACGTTGTGTAGCTGCCCGAAGTTGATCGATCTAGAGCTTTGGTATAATGTATGATGTTCTCTGTAGCTTCTGGATCATAAAAGCAGGAGAAAAAATTCTGACTCCAAAAAAATGTCGGAGATTTCGCTCACCTAATGAAAGTGTCGGAGATCTGACCTGGATCAATGAAAGTGTCGGGGAAACTCCATTTCCCCGACACGTACTTCCATTGTCCCAAGGCTCATATAAGTGTCGCAAAAGGGCTGATCTCAGGATAAAAGTGTCGGAACATCGAAAAAAGTCGAAAAAGTGTCGGAAAGAATAAAAGTGCACTTTGACCGCCATAACGCGGAGAATATCTGGCGGCCAAACAGTCAGCCGAGCTACATCAAGACAAGACTCGAGAGCTCGCTAGCGCTCTTAGATCCCAGCCCAGAGGGAACGGATAACGCGGGGCGCATCCAAACATCGATCTGTACTTCCAGCACCGAGTCGATCTTGATACGCCCATTGAGTTTAAGCTATCTTATCTTGTCGCGATATATTATCTCGTCTTCCCTGATTCTCTAGTGGTGATGGAGACCTTGCGGCCGCTCATTGAGAGCGGACAGGTCGGGTACTTGGGTCTCAGTGATTGCGGCATCGACGTGCTTCGCCGTGCAAAGGCAGTTCCCACTGTCGGCACCCTATTCAAGGAGTATCCTCCAACGCTGTCGAACTTTCCCAATTCTGATGTACCATCCGTTGCATTGGATGTTGGCTTTTTTGCCCCCAACATCCAACATCAGCGCCCAATGCCTGGCAATTACCCGGATACTTGTCAAATTTTACTTCCGTGCCTAACCTACCTCTCTATGGCACATTGATCAGTGCTGGAGATCTGTTCTTCCCAAAGCATGCATTCCCTTTCTCTCTCCATCCTGGCCTTGGCGTAGTACGACCAACACAAATAGAAACATCTGCGGGATAACAAAAATTAGGAACCATAAAAATTTGAGAAAGGATGCAGCTCCAGCAGATCAATCGATAGGTATTGCATCTCTCATAGATGTGACCCGCAGCATGTATGGCACACCTCGAGCCATGGTCAATTTTATTGTAGGTTGAGATTCGGCTATAGTTTTTATATCACTGCATTCAGAGCCTTCCTAAACTTAGCCCAAGGCTAGCTGACCACCTAGTCTCTCGTAGACAGACACTCTATACCAACGTTCGTACCTCGCTGTATAGAGTCTGTTAGTTACCGCGGGGTCGTGTATGCAGAGCTCTCTTATTACGTGATCTTAGGTAAGTTCAGCCCGTTCGCGGTTCGAACACCACAGCAAACATCTAATTCTTTTTCACTGTTTTTTATTCTCTATGACCTTCCGTGAACACTCATTTGTGTTGAACTGAGACATAAATTATCTGGAAGGTTTCTGAAAATTTTAAGTTAATTCTAAGGGCACTTTCCACTACTTGTGGTTTTCAACTCATCCGAGCACTTGCAAAAGCCGCGACCTTGATACCACAGGTTCAAGGGCTCGTTGCAAAATTCTGAATTGACAGAAACTTATAGGTAGATAATAAAGCCTCATGAAGCTTCAAGTTTCGCTGAAAATTGTGTTTCCCGTGCAATGGGACGCCACTCGGAAAAAGATTACCTAAGATTATGTAATAACGGCGCACTACATACACAGGCCCACGGTAAACACTAGACTACTGACCACCCAGATCTACACAGATGGCGATGGCTAGTTAATCTAGACTTGACCTGTGTAGAGCTGCGTAGATCTGGCTAGGTCTGACTAGGTCTTACCAGGTCTGTCCAGGTCAATTTACATGGGTGTAGTCTTTCGTAATCACCTACACAGCGTGACCAAAAGTGCAGTCCACAATATAGTGTTCTCAAGGGCTGAATCCCACTTCGATATACACTGAGTCAGCTTAGATGAGTTTATGTGACCTGACCTCAGCTAGCCATGGGGCACACTCACCTACAACAAGTCTGTACGTAGGTGGCTGCAAAGAGTCTCTGTAGTCACCTATACTGACCTAGCCAGACGCACACTTACCTACACCCAGCTGAGTCTGGGGGGCCTTTAAATGCAGCGTATGTGCGTGAACACCGCTGAGGAACCCACATAGGAGCGGCGTGGGGCTTCGGGATCGCACAGTAACCTATTCCGCTTTCCGCAAGATCATATTTATTCACCCTGGAATGGACATTTCACCTCCATTATATTAGACTGCAAATGTCGCTCTCATCCAAGTTTACAAATGGATACACACTCCAATGACGGCAGCTGAACCACACCCTTGGTCCAAGCTCTCACTCGGTCTCTCATGCTCAACAATGCACTGCAGGCAGTCTCGGTGCAGTCTCCCTGAGAATGGAAGTCGAGGCAGCATCCATGTGCGAAGCTATGGTCTACCACGTTCAGGAATAGCCTTTTCATGTTAACAAAGACTCGAAAAGAGCCACGTAGGGCTTCAACCCGCCCGTTAAACGGGACGGTTCAACCCGTCCCGTCGGGTTGATTTCAACAGAGGAAACAGGACGGATCCCGCCCGTGACGGCCGTTCGACGGGTTCAATGAGGTGTATATTGGTTAAATAGTATGAGGGTACTAAAAACCCAACTAAAACTCCTTGCTCCCTCCAGTGCTGTACAGTGGTTTTCATTGGCCTCTACTCGAGGAAGAATAACCTTTGAGACCATCTGGATGGTCAAAGCAGGCAACATTGATCACAACAATAGGGTGTTACAGTTGCGGCAAAAAAACTTGTCAAAAAACTTGTCCCAAGCTGTTTGGGCTCATTCCTTGACCAAATCACTTTAAATAAAATCCTTCCATGAGATTCTGGTGTTTTCATGAGCTTTCGCATAGGCTTCGCAATACTTCACCTCTGTCATTGACCCTGAATAAAATAAATAAGGGCTTTCTGAAAAATCAACCTTACAGAATCATCATGTATGCAGAAAAGGTGTATACAGCATGAAAGCACTTGAAAAAGCGAGCATATTGGTATATTAGTTCATATGTATTGATGGGGATTTGAGCTCACACTGGAGCCTGCAAGTTGGTCATTTTGAGCAATTTTGGCCCATTTCCTGCCAAAGTTGCCAATTTGCACTGCACACTCTGAGCTCAAATCCCTATCAATCCACATGAAATAAAATACCAATATGCTTGCTTTTCCCATTGCTTTTGTGCTGTATACATCCTTTTGCATACATGATGGTTCTGCAAACTTGATTTTTCAGAAAGCCCTTATTTATTTTATTCAGGGTCAATGACAGAGGTGAGATATTGGATGACTTTCCATAAGGACAAAATAATCTAGGCGGACTTTCCGAGGGGTGCCAACCATGCCGTCAGCGCTGGGATAGTCGGGGAAAATAGTAGTCCGAGGTTCCCGGAAGCACACATTTGTAAAATCTAGTCCATTATGATTATTCAAGTCGGCCACATGGACCGTTGTTCCGCTGCGCCAAACAGGACCTAACGTGCCTTCGTTTACACCAACACCCTCCAAACTCTGACGCGCACGGATGGATCCTGACGCGTCAATCCTTCAGCAGCGAATTGAGGAGCTGGAAGAGGATGAATTGGAGGATCAACAACTACTTGGGACCGCGTTCACCATCATTTTGCTCGGCGCGATACAAGCCCACACGCTGCGGACAGAACGATGAAACCCAAGCAGGCTATACCTCTGCTGGCCACAGCTCCTTCCAAATCCGAGGGGAAATACTCCATGGCAGGTCCTCTTCAGGAGCGGAAGCGACCGTGCTTACAGCCCCAATGCGGCGACGCTGATGGACAAGGACGACCGAATTCGGTCAGAATCCAAGTGTTCAAGGAAAAGATAATCTGTGGGAGGGGTCCGGACCCCTCCTACAGATTATATTTTATTAAGCTCAATGCGAGGGCTCGAGTTGACAGAAAGCGAGATCCAAGGCCGATGGGGTCCTTACAGGTGCCCCGGCATCTCGGCGAAACAGTGTAGAATAACCCAAATGATTATTTTATGCTTGTGGAAAGTCATCCATTAGGAGACCTATGTGAAAGCTCATGAAAACACTAGAATTTCATGGCAGGATTTTATCTGAAGTGATTTGGTCAAGAAATGACCCCAAATGGCTTGGGACAAGTTTTTGACAAGTTTTTTTTGCCGCAACTGTACACAGTAGATATTTCAATCCAGATTTCGAGCTGGATTTCGATTTTGGTTTCAAACCCAACTACATCAGCAAACCTGGGTCCGCTAGAGAGCCCTATGTGTCACAGTCAAGACTTCGCGTCCAACTCTACAAGAGAGCGGATTGGGGAATGCGAGTGGTTGTCTCGAAAAGATGATCAAATAAAAGACTAAAGAATACAAGTGCATGCTACACTACTTAAATACTGTTCTGTGAACCGTGTGAACTACGATATAATTATACTGTACAATAGCCTGTAGTCGTGTGTCGGGCTGTGCCTGTCATAACTTATGAAAGTCTCCTGGTATCCTGTGCTCAAACGTCCCGTAGCAACATAGCCTATTGTCTCCCGGGTTTTGTCTGCATTTCATCTATAAATACCCCTGTCGTCATTGTCTGTTCCGATGTCCTCGTGATCCCTTCTTATCTCTGGCGCTTATGTCTCGGCGCTTAGATTCGGCGTTGTCACGTGAAGATTGGCATCGAAGCATGACACTATGTAGCACTATGGTAGTGCTACATAGTGGTGTAGTGGCATAGCAAGGGGTACCCTGTACACAGCACTCTATAGTGCTGTGTAGTAGGACCCTTACTATGTAGTGCCCGGTAGCGGAGCTCTGTAGTGCCGTGTAGTGGGGCACGTGCTCTGTAGTGCCATGTAGTGCTCTGTAGTGTTCACTAGGGTTAGGGTTGGTTGCTCCATACATAGTACTGCGTAGGGCTACATAGTGCTCCGTAGCGCTAGGACCATTCTTAGCCAGACCAAAAAAAAACAGTTTCCACACATTCAATATCAAGTCAAATCCATTCATTTCAAAAACTATAATAATACAAGATAACAACAATGTGACACCGCATTCGCGCAGCGTGTTGTGAACAACACGACCTCCTCTCCCCCGTCATCCCCGAAATGCGAGGTCCTCCCACCGCTCGGGCGCTGCCCTGTGTCTCCGCAGCGCGCAGACTCCGCAGACATGAAAACATAATGTGATGCTGCCAGCAGGGGCCGCGTCGTGTGCTGGAACTGTCGAAGAAAACTGACTGTAAGCGATGAGAACTGGCGGGATTGGGATCAGGGTGTACCACTGTTGTGAAGTCTTGTGTGCACGGGAGGGCTGGGGAGGTAGTTAGCCGGGTGAAAATACAGGGAAACAGGACTAACAGGAGTGGAGGACAGCTGGCATTGCTTCGACGCCGTGCGCAAACCACTGTTGCCTGAAGGAATCAAAAATTGCACGGAAAGAAGTGACGAAGTACTATCACCTTAGTCAGGGCAGGCCAATAAGGAACCGGAGTGGGTGACTCACGGCTGCCTGTTAGTAAAGAAGAGAAACGAGGGGCAGGAGCACGCACCGAGAATGGTATGCAACCCTCATCGATGACGTGTTCACGCTATCTCAAGAACTCGACGGCCGTCGGCGGCGAAGAGTATGAGAAATGGGAGGTATTAGCGCCGTAATATATGTGCGAGAGCATTCCCCACGAACCATGTTTATTCCACTATCTGTTACAGCAGTCCACGATCCTCCACAACGGCGAACAAGTTGACCGGCAGCAGCGTGAGATACCGGAAGGCTGCCAAGTAGCGCGGCGTGGGAGGCGTAAAGTTGAGGGAGACGAGTCGCGCTTGGCGGGATCGCCAGGCGGACGTGAAGAGGTGGAGGTGGTGGTGGTCGAAGAGAAAGAAGTGAAAACGAACCACGACCAAATATTTGGATTGTTCTATCGTCACGTGCCCACTTGCCTCGTCCTGCAACTTCCTTTGTCGACTCTGTTCCTCTCTTCGCTGCGCTCACTCCCGACGACGGCGCCCATGCCCCCGGCCCCGCGGCCGGAGGACGTGGCGGCGGGGCTGTGCTGGGCCATCTCTCCGCTGGCACTCGTCCTCGCCCCGCCGCTCCTCATCTCCCTCGTCCCAGTATGCTTCCCCCCGCCCCTCCTCGAGCACCATTGACCAATGCTGCAGCGACCCATTCAACCATCTGGCCTTCGCCCCGCCGTTGCCCACGCCACCCTCACTCGCCCCCGCCCGGGCTCCACCCTGCTGGCCGCGGAAACACTGTTTCCCCCTCCCCCCCGCAGCGGTTAGGCCCTCATTCCCTTATTTCTCTCTTCGACGCTGGCCCCACGCCCGAGCACCCCGCCACCGCCTGCCGCCCTCTTCGATTCGAACTCTCCCTCTTTACCGCCAGGGAGCCCAGGCCGTTCTCGGGCCAGCTCTACGAAAAGGGCCCCTACAATCTCGTGCTCATCGTGAGCATCGTCATGTTGAGCTTCCTGCCCCCGCGGTCTCGACATCATGCGCGCGCCCGCGCCTGCGATGCGGACTCGCTATGTGCAGAGTGCCACGTTCCCAGGCAAATCGGTGCAGGCCTCGTGACCCTCCTGGCGCGCACCACCAAGCAGAGCACTGCGCGGTGTGTCCTGCGGGTCCTTGAGCGCGCTGGGAGTGCGGCCACAGATGTTACTGTACGGGACAAGCGCGGGATGCCGCCTGGTATGAATTTCTTTCGGTTTTTGATAGTGCCGCAAAGCAGGGTATGTTTACTCTCTTCATTTCATCAATAGCTCTGCACTAACTTCCAAATTCCTTTCACACTCCAGAACATCGTGTCACTACATCTTCCGTGACGCAGGCGGCACGCGGCGTTCTCCGCCAGGGCAGCGGTCCGTCCTCAAGGTATGTACCATTCTATTTTTTTTTGGTTTCTCTATGCTAAATTGTGACTCGCAGCCCACTTGGCTGTGTATTACACCTATCCCAACACCTCGACCGCGACCACCAACATCTCGCAGCGAACTGCGCTATGGCGCGCGCCCGCGGCGCCCAATAATTAGCAAGTGTGCGTGTTGCAATGGACATGGGGCGGGGCGGCACGTTGAGAATTTATTTTACATTGAGCAGGCGACCAACCCAGGATCTTTCAATAATGCATTTACTTATGTCTGCGCACCCAAAATTACAGAAATTTTGAATTCAACCTGGGGAGAGCCCGTCCAATTAATTGAACATGACATCGCTCCTCGTTTTTGTCTAGTTCAATGTAATTGACGCTGAAATCACACGAATCACTGAGCGCATAGGGTTAGGGTTAGATTCCTACGCAGTAGTACCTGGGCTCCCAAGCACTACATAGAGGCACCAGACTATACAGTGCTACATAGATGTACCAGACTACGCAGTGCTACATGGCGACCCGCCACTCCAAAACACTATGTAGCGAGCCCGCCACTACGAAGTCGGCCGGCTACTACACACCACTACAGAGCACTACACAACACTACGTAATCAAGCCGGCTACTACCGGCGCTACCGCACTACGGCAAAATCCGGGTTTGCTGATGCTAGCGTGATCTGATGTGACTCGCGGATGCGAGATTTCGGCAAGGTCTCCACCAGTGTGGCTGTCACTGGGGCAGCGTCGACGAACGTGCCCGACCCACGTCCCGCCCTTCCCCCGCCGTTTGTCCCCGCCCCTGTAATTCATCGGTCCTAATCACATTTCCGACCGACTAATTATACAAGGTGTTGATTTTGTAATGCAGTTGGGGGTTGGTAAAGAATGCACCGACTCGGAGTGGGGCCCACGCGTAAGGTGGATAGGATAGCTTGTCGTGGTGGGCGATGGGCGGGAGGCAATGGACACGCTCCATCAGAGGATGAGCAAGCAGAACGAAATCGAAATCAACTCTGATCGCTCGCCGATTTCACGGATTTCGGAAGTGGCCGAGTCACAACATCATCACACCCTTGCGAAATCAGAAATGAAATCCGGATCGAAATCAGCTCGAAGGCGGCTCGAAATCCCTACTGTGTAACACCCTAATGTTATCGAATCCTTGCTTTCGACCCGATCTTTGCCCCAAGCGGCAATTTCATGTGGGGTTTTCATGGGTGATATAAATTTCAACCCAGAGTCAGTCACGTCCGACCAGATTTGAGCCCAAATTTGCATCGATTCCCGGTAGACCCGTCCAACCTGTCAAACGGGCGGGGATGGGTCAACCGTCCCGCACCCGTCCCGTCTAGGTCCGGAGGTCGAGCTCAGGACCGTCACAGGACGGGCGGGTCCAAATCCGTCTGTCCCGCCTGTCGATCAAGAACGGGGACGAGTTGAAGCCCTAGCCTAGACTCACGGCACTGCCCTATATCGGAGACAACGGTTATGAATAGCAATGCTCTCCGTCTGGGAAAACTGTGGCCCGTGGGATGTTTCCCTGCATTATGTTCTTCAAGTTTGAAACGCGCCTCGTCCAGTTTTGGTAGTTCAGACGCCGTGTGAGTTGTTGTAGATCATCTCTTGCTTCTTTTTCCATCTTGTAACCTTTTCAGACTTTCCTTGCATTCAACTTCAGCTTCACTGCTAAGCGAGTACAGCGTTAAACCTCAGGCCCAGGCGCCCACAGGCGCTTACATACCACGACCCTCAAATCTTTGACGCCCGAGGCATCTAGTCCGAGTCAGAGATATCGATACATTCTGCACCCGCCATGATACTCATCCATTGCCCGCTCGAAAAGAATTACGCTTCCTGTCTGGTGCCTCAGCGCTACACCCCACAGCTTCTCAGACTGTCCGCTTTTCCCCCCCTTCGAATTCCATTCGAGATGCTCACGACAGATAGATTCCCGTCTTCCACAGCCGGAGCCGAGAGCGTCGATATATGTGCCCTGGCCCGTATGCAAATAAATACCCATGACTCGACTCCCACATCCTCCCTCGCCGGATCAGCGATAGACCGGTCGAAATCCTAATCGTTGGCCCCCAGGCGGCCGTTTTTCCCCCATAGCCACTGCCGCAATTTGGTTAGGCTCCTGGAGGCTGGCATGGCCGAAAGAATTAGATTCGCCCTCAGTGCTAACGAACCAAGAGGCCATATTTCAACCTATTCGCACCGAAAGATTAGTGCACATGTTCAACCCTAGTAGTGGCGAAGCTCAATGTACCCAAAATACTTTGCAGTGTGCAATCTGCAATCATTGACATTTCGGTTGGTTTCCCCAGGGGGAATTCGAGGAGTATGTATATATACCGTGGCGGCGGTCCCCAGTGTCCGATCGGGACTTGCGGGGAACCGGCGAAACATGGTGCAACGGTGCAATTACGCAATTCCGTTGACGCCAAGTGGAATGCTTTCATCTCTGGCGCCTCCATCGACCTTCGGTATGCGCATATGTTGCCCATCTCTCACCCGTCTGACTGCGGCTGTCACTTCAGGCGCCGGCTCTTGCCCATTTCCTGTTCTGTGTGCAGACCTGTTGTGATCCTTTCGTTTCTTATATGTATGTACATCGTGTTTGGGCCCGAGTTGCCTTTCTGTAGATGCTTCGATCAGGAAATCCTCGCCATCTTTGCGCCGGATCCTGTACACATGTCAATACTCTGCTCTCCGTACATCCTCTCATATTTTAAACCATCCAAGGTGTCCGGATCTGAAGGTCGCGATGGGATCTTTACTTGCCTATTATGGAGTTTTCTGAGTGCTTAATACGCAGGTCCAACGCGATGTACCACCCCATATTCAGCCCACGATATGTGCGACAGTGCATACACCCCACTCCAATCTGGGGTTTTATTCTGGGCACTGTCCCTCGTACCAATCAACATCTTCCGCTACGTCGGTCTCGGGGCCGCCGCAGTATCAGGCATGATTTATGCCGCCCATTACCACCACCCCTCCACGCGCCTGGGCCGACTCAACAATATGGTCGCGACGACTACAGAAATCATAATCCGCGCGAGATCTGAGTGTCTTCGGGACCACGTTACTCTGGTCGAAGAAGAACATCGTCTTCTCAGGTATGCCGACCAGCGTCATGGTTTGAATTGTTGGCAAATTTTCGTAGGGCGAAATTATGCGCGTCCAAAATTCAATCGCGCTTGTTGGAGGCACGCGACGCGCCCTGGAAGCTCTATTTTCAAACCATCCGAGCGATTTGGCTGAGCCTCGACAAATGCGAATGCAAAGTGCGGGGTATCCGGACGTCGACATTGGTGAGCAATATGTTTCACCGACGCGAGTCATAATCTAACAATCCTATCTAACTGTTGCTCACCATCGAGGCCGAACACCAACGCAAATTGGCCGAGCATATCAACGAGAGCAGGGAAATCGTGAACGCGGTGGTCCATTCGCCAAGTGAGTACATTTGAACATGAGCTTGAGTATCACTTATCTATTGCATGGACAGTGTGAGAATGGGGTATCCAAAGAGAGTGGAAGAAGGGGGGAAAAGCGAGGTCAAGATAGTTTATTCAAGATATTGAGAGGGCTTTTATACCTCAAGAACAATGTAAATAGAACAATGGACATAGAACAATGAACATGGTGAACAATGTGTTTCAGACCAGCTGAACACGTAGTCGTTTCAACACAGCATCTCCAGGCTGTGCATTGCTGTGCATCTCCATGCTAACCACTGAACGGTTTCAGTGCATCGGCTTGCTGAATTATTCCAACAGACAGGGCATAATAAATGGTCCACACATCCCGCGGGGGCGTTTGAACCGAACCTGGAGACCTGCAGGTGAGAGCCGCCATATTTTTCATGATATATACTGAGAACTTCAAAGAGCGTGTAGGATCTCATGTAATGCTATTCGGCCAACATCCCATAATTCCCATCGTTATCACCTACTCTGTTTTCCTCTAGTATGAAACCTCGCTTTCCCCGTCTCTTTGTTCGTACTATTTTCCTCCTTGTCGCTTATTCTGCCTTCTGCTGTGTAAATCTGTTCTGAATATCACACTTGTGTGTCCCATGACTCCTTCCTATATGATACCATCTGCACTTGTAAGTCAACTCAGTATTTCCTTCTGTTTGGCCCGTATTTTTGAGACGCGTCGGTCACGTGAGGTCATGTTCAATCTTGTTGTTTTGTTGATCACGTGCCACACCCGGCCAGGGTCTTCGGGAAATTGACGACACACCGCCTTCTCTCATCCTCCGATCCCCATACCTCTCCTCTGCATCCCGTGCCGATATCTCCATCCTCTCGCAGCTGCGCACCAACTTCTCGGCCCTCAATGCCCACCGGTTCCGCTGCCGCCTAGCACCCTCCCCGGTCTGCGATGCGTGTGGTGCGGCGAAGGAGACTCGTGCTCACTACCTCCTCCACTGCCCGGCATGGGAGCACCTTCGTCCCCCACTTGAATACACCTCCTACAGCGCAGGGATCTTGGGCGCAGTTGATGTCCGCACCCTACTCAGTCACCCAAAACTCCTCAAACCGGTCGTGAATCTTATACTCCGGACACGTCGCTTCAGTTGAGTCCTTTACCTATTTTTCTTTCCTCTCGTATACAGTAGTTCACCGGGAAGCGAAACACTACGTAGAAGCGAAACACCGGCTTTTTCCCGGATCCCAGGCATCCGACGGGCCCCAGTTTTTGTGAGAGGATAGTTAGCCATGAGTAATGGCTCATAGCAAAAGGAATTGCGCAAAAAGGTTCTGTGGAACCTGTGGCAGATCACTTTGTGTTCGCTATTTTTTGGCCTATTTTGTTGGATATAATCCGTCGGAGGCACGGTATTTCGGGCGCGCAATTCCTCCTGCACACGCGTGAACTGGGGGTTTTCAAGGTCGTAGAACACGAATATAAACACTCCTGGAGCTGGATTGCAACGATCGGCGGCCCACAGGTCACTTCGCAGTGTTTCTTTTTTTTTTTTTTTTTTTTTTGTGGAGCGTTTGGGTTAGTAGGGAAGGATGGCATTGCTGCCACTCTCATTGTTGACTACGCCTCGCAGGCAGGCGCGGTACAACAAGTCATTTGAGCCGACCAAGTCGTCCCCTCCCCACCCGCTAGAAACGGCCTTGGAGTTTGAACCCGGCCAGACGACTACAACCACCCGAAGAAATGCTCAAAAGCACTAGCGTCCGATTCCTCGCAACGCCGCGTGTGGGGCTACGGCATCAGAGATTCAGTCAGGCTCGCATACCAAGGTATGCCAGCCCTCCTTCATCACCCCTTCAGCCGATACCCACTAAAACTCCGGTTCCCTTTGTCTAAACGGTAGGGAGAGCGTCTTCGTCCTTCAGGACTTTCTTCCATGTCCCTTTGACTAGGGAAACCTTCAACGCCTTCTTGCCGTATCTCATTTTGTTTGTCAGTAAGCAGTCAAGGCCGAGCCGAATATTCATTGTCTTACACCATCTGTTCCGGATCTCGCGTTCCGACGCGGGGTCTTTCTCTTGAATAACTCGTTCGTTCCGGAGCCTCCAGACCAGGTGAGCAGACTCTGAGACCACTATCTTGAAAAGGCGTGTCGAGCTTTTGTCAACTCCACATGCCATTATCTCCCCCATTGTCGGGCGGAGATCCTGTCCCGTCTTCATTCTCCACAGTTCCGAGGCCAGGTCCCACACTTGGGATTGGCCGTGTACGTCACACTTCGTAAGGATGTGCTCCATTGACTCAGTAACACCGCATCGGGCGCATTCAGCCTTTTGTTCGTGGCCTGGGATATTCTCCCAGTGTTTTCCAACCTTGTAACCATCGTGCAGGAGCATCCAGAGGAAGAATCGGATGCTCCTCGAGATATCTTTGTGCCTGGTACTTCGCCAGATCCTCCTCCGAGGGGGTGTTTTTCCGTCCCCACTGGCTGCTGCTCCTTGGGCAAACTCCATGCACCGGTTCGTTGCACGCCTGTCCAGTGCCTCTTGGTATCTCTCCTTATTTATCTTGAGCTGTCTGATTATTTTATATGCTAGGGATTGTGTCATGGCACTCAGTTTCGCGCCCGGGAGCACTAGGTCGGGTCGCACCACAGTGTCAATAATATCTGGCTGGTCTTTCCCGGCTCCTTCGCCCGCTAACACATCTGCGTTCTCGTTACCTGCCACTCCTGAGTGACCCTTGACCCATTTGAATGAGGTCTTCGCCTTGCGTTCCCGTAGCTTCGCAACAGTGAGTTTGATTAGATCTCCGTTGGCGACCGTTCGGAAACCCTCATCCTCCCACTTCGTGAGATTTTTTGTCAGCCCCTCAATTGCATACTTCGAGTCACTTAGTGTCTCAACAGGGACATCTCTCGGGCAGTCTTCTATTACCTCCTTGATCGCTATCACCTCACCGACCTGGTTCGACGGGCACATTTCGTCCGGGACTTTTATTGCGCGATTCCTTGCATCATTCTCGCCGTAGAAAATACCAGCACCTGCACGTGTGTTGTCCCCCCCGTTATCGGTCGCGGATCCATCAGTGTACACCACAATGGTCTCAGCATCCGCGTTCGGCACGTGCCTTGTGTCCGGGGCTGTTGTACTTGTCCCCGGGTTGTCCGCTGGTTGTGTAAAGATGCGGAAGGCATCAGCCATTGAGCCTTCCGTGGTTACGATCGGGTTGAATTCGACCATGTCAGGGTCGTTTTCAGGTGCCCCATTCACACGTTGACCATCCTCATAGTCTTCAGGTTGTTGTTGCATCGGGTTCCATTTGTCCTGCAGGGAGTCTAGCATCGCCTGCGCACGTAAGTAACATTTGTGTGGGTTGGGACACCTTCGAGGGCGGCATTCACGTCTCGTATCTTTGCACGCAGGGCAGTCGCAGTCCCGACGTGCTCTGTGTCGTACAGAGCCTATGCGTCTCGCCAGTTTCTCAGCATCGCCGACTAGTCGTATCTTATGGTTTACCCGCAGGCATTTTACTTCGGGCCCCAGATTAAAAAGTGACCGGTGGGCCGTTGACTTCTTGTGGTACCATATAGGCATGTCTCGTTGGATGGCTCTTGAGAGGGCGATGCCCTCTAGTTGTATATCATATTTCTCGCCCACATTGATCATGTTTGACAGATCTTTGCTTAGATCGGATTTTTTCGGGCTCCATTTTTGGGCATATGGGTTCATCCTCAATGACTTCTCAACATTGTCGTCTGACCCGAGCGCCTTTACAGATAGTATCTCATCTGTAATGAATGCCCATAATGGGCGTTTATCCCCAGAGGAAAGGTAGGATTTCAACCATGTGATCGCGATTGCCTCGTTCCTCGCTACAATGTCAAGCAGATTGCGGCCTCCCTCATCTACGGGTGCGTACACTGTTTCCTTGTTCACTGTGACTTTTTCCTTCTCTGCCCAGAGGAAGTGTCTGATCCTCTTTTCAAGTTTCTCCTCCACTTCCTTTGGCATCCCCTGGACCTTCGCCATGTACTGGGTCATGCCACCGACTACCATGAGAATTATCAGCCGACGGCCCTCCATTGTAGGGTGCCCGAGGTCCCACTGGTCGAGCGATGCATCTATTTTTTCGAGGGTCCTTGCCCACGTGTCGACTTGAATTACCCCATTTCCAACCCATGCACCTAGGGTGCGGATCGGCTCCGCCTCAGCGGCAATCTTTATGTGCTCAGGTATGACGGTGCCATCCACGCCGTTCACGCAGCGTGTGTCGCGTACAGCATTTCGATGAATGATTTTCCCTATAGGAATCATTTCCGTCTTGTTTATATTAAACTTTGCTCCTGCGGCTATGCACCATTCTTCCAGGATTTCGACAAGCCTTCCAAAATCGTCTCCGATGTCCAGGTACACCAGTGTATCATCTGCAAAGAGCGTTGCGATCAGTCGCTCTGGGGATCCGGGGACTTCGAAACCTTTCAAATCCGATTTACGGAGTGCTTCCGCTAGTGGTTCTATTGCTAGGTCAAACAGGAGGCATGACAGGGGGTCGCCCTGCCTTACTCCTCTCGTTACCTTGAATGGCTGGGCACTTGTTTCACCGTTCACTATCACGTATGTGAATGCATCACTGTATAATGCCTTTATGGTACTTATGAATTCCTCAGGGATCCCAAAGCTTCGTAGCGCACGCCACAGGTAGTCATGCTCAATTTTATCATAAGCCTTCTCCTGATCCAGAGCCACAATGACCCCTTTCCTCTCAGTAGCCTCCGCCAGCTCTATTATGCGTTTTGTCAGCCATATCTGGTCATAGATGTGGCGGCCCGGCACGAAGCCTGCCTGGCTTGGGTGTATTAAATCTGGTGCAATTCTAGCAAGCTTGATGGTAAGTGCTTTAGTGAATACTTTATAGTCAGTGTTCAGTAGCGAGATGGGCCTGTAGTTGGCGATGTCTGACTTATCATTCTTTTTGTATAGGGGGCACATCCAACTCTTTGAGAATCCGGTTCCTGCAACCATCCCATGAGCCTCTATGTCATTGTAGACCTGGTGCATTGCACTGAGCACATCAAACACAGGTTTGTTCAGTGATCTATCTGTTGTGCATCTCGCATCTAGTGTTTTCCACAGTTCATAAAGGATACCATCTAGGCCCGGGGCCTTGAAGTTCGACGACAGGCGAAGGGCAACACGCACATCTTCGAGTGTTAACTGTGCCTTAAGTGTCTCTGCCTGTTCTGGTGAGACCTTCCTGGCCGTGCGGCCTAGTATGGTCGTGATTTTCTCCTCGCGTATGTTGGGAGCGGTATCACGGCGGTCTGATTGTAGCTTGTTATGGTAGTCTCGTGCCATGGTGGCCATCTTGCGCGAGTCCGTCTCGTACTGGATTGGTCCTCCACCCGCTGGCAGTGAACTTTTCTTCAGGCGATGTATGATTTCTCTTGGTCTGCTTGGTTTATTGATTCGTGACCAATAGCGTCCGATTATCTCACCCTCCAGCCTGTTCTTGACTTGCGCATTCATACGTGCTGATTGGTAGCGCTGCTGTTGTGCTTTCGCGAGTTTCTGGGTGAGTACAGCTCCAGACAGAATTTTTTCATCCTCAGTCAGACTGGGCTCAGTCATTATGGCATCCAGCTTTGCCTCCAACTCCGCTATCTCCTGGATCAATTTGGGAACTGCGATCTTGGCGCGTTCACGTGCCTTTTTTATTATGTCAATTTTAAATTTCGCCCAGAGTGTCTGTTTGTTGTACGCTGGGTCCCATGCGGTCCAATTCGACACAACCTCGAGGTCTCTCTGCAATGCCATACCCCGCTCATGGATGTACTTTGCGAGAACCTTGTCTTTTATCAGGTATGCGGGCCACACCCATCGTCCATGGCCCAAGGTAGGTGCCCCTTCTGTAGTAATTCTTACTGACACCATCCTGTGGTCAGTGCATATCCCTACTGTCTTTATATCCCATTCAAATGTTTGCTCAAAATGGTCTCTCTTCACAAGTATCCTATCAATTCGAGACTGGGATCCTGTCTGTATCTGGTGGTATGTGTACGCGCATGTTGTGGGGAATGTTTCCCTCCATCCGTCTACTAGCCTCAGGTATCTCTTCAAGTCGTCAAACGCGGACACAGGAGCATTCGCATCGGGATGGGCCGGCAGTCTGTCAATGGCATCCTCAACCATGTTTGTGTCACCCCCGAGGGCGTCGGGTCTCCGGATGCGTGGTCGTGCTTCAAACCACGCCTTTATTTCAGTCCAGAAGGCTGCATTGTCTCCGGGCGCGTTGGGTGCATATACTCCCAAGATTGATAGCGGGCTCCCATCAACATTCATCATCTCAAGCAGTAGTGCTCGCCCAGGTACAACCTCCGTGGTTTTAATGTTGTCCATGCTAACCATATTCTTGTTCAGGACAAACGCGACTCCTTTCGCATTTGCGGTCTTTCTTCGCAGTGTTTCGCTTCCACGTGATTCTGCAAAATCGGATGTTTGTAGAAGAATGGCCTCATTCTCAATCAAAACACAACATTTCCCTATAAAACTATATATTGCCAGGTAGCCCTGACACATCTATATCGATCTGTGAAGAGATCCCCAATAACTTTATCCAATCTCGGCCCGGGAATTGCGAGTTCGCTTGAGTGTTTCGCTTCCCGGTGAACTACTGTATAGATAAAGCGGGTAAGGCCGACAAGCGGCACAGCCCGCTACCAATTAATTGTTGGGGTCTTTCAAGCTGATTGAATTTTGTGTAGATGTATACATCATACCTTTGCAAATTTCACCAAAATTCCTTGTGCACAGAGTTCAAGGCCATGATATATATCAATACTAAATAATGGTGGCCCAACGCTCGCTCGGTCGCCGTCGCGGGCGTCCCGCGACGGCGACCAGCTCACATTGGGCCACGGGAAATTACACTTGACCGTTCAACTCTCTACCTTGATTTCTGATTGTTCAACATCTTCGTGTAATTTAGGTGCATGGATGAGATTTTTTTTTGTTTTGTGTGGGTTGGGACTGAAGCGATTGCTGAGCTCTCGTTTTCAAAGTGATGACTCAGCATGTTTACGAGTGCGGCGGCGGCAATCATCGGCACACAGCTCGGCTGCTAACAAGCCGGAGAATTTTGGCAGAGAGAATAGGTGCTTATGCAAAAAGGCTGACGAAAATGTGATCGTCCGCCAAAATGCACTTTGATGGGGCGCCCTATAAGAACCCGTACCTAAAGGTAGCGGGAATTACTATACTTACATATAATACCTCTCTCTCATCTCTCTCCATCACACCGAAAGACGCCCCTCCGCACCATCATACACCGCACTTATTACCTCCGCACCTTGCATATGTATGCTCACTACCAAATGTTTCCCCACCCGTTTCCTCCTTTTATTCTCTTAGTCGTACGTACAAAACGGTCTCTGTTGATAACCCCACCATATTTACCGCCTCTCAACCCCGTCTAGTTAACCTAGGTACTGCTGCGTAGCCCTTATGGCCAGTACAGCAACAAATAGAAATTCAGTTCAGTTCAGTTCAGTGCCGCCATGTTCAATATTTGACCATTTGATTTCTTGCAATTGTCACAGCGGAAGATCGCAGCTAGGGCCGCTCCAATAGATAGCGTTCTGACATGGCAAATAGAGAGGTTGCACACGAGCCATTTGAGCCATTTGATGCGCACGGCCAAAAAGCCACCTGATGGCTCCAATGGCTCGTGTGCAACCAGGCTAATATACTGCATACACTGCATGGACCGGGGACCGGGGACCCACAGCTTGAACTCCTCAGGCGGCTTTATCATATCCAGTCGGTCTCTTTCCGTGGACCGTGGTTAACATGCGGCGCGGCATTCACATCTTTATTCTAGTGCCCCTGGCCGAAGGCCCCGAATTCAGAGACGATTAGATCTGTTCCGTGGAAGTTTCACTCCCTTAGCAACGGAAGCGGGGAACTGCGACGGATATAAACCGACGGGGCGGATGAGTCCCTGACATCCCCAGTATTGGCCCTACAAGCAAAGGGGAACGACCTACCGTACTCTGAAAATTCTACGACATGACCACGTTTCCCACTCGTCAACTTGGTCGTGGTGGCCCAAGGGTTAGCGCAATGGGCCTCGGGGCAATGGGTGCGTGCTCAGTCTCGAAAACGGATTTTACGCATCTTGAAGTCCTCTTTGCGTAGGGTTGGGCGGTGCATTTTATGGCGGCGCAGATGAGGGCGGTGTGCTTGAAATGTTAACCCGCGCCGCTGACAGTGGCGTAACATTCTGGGACACTGCAGATGTTTATGGAGCGAGTGCGTGTTGACCTGGAGTCTATGCTTTCGCTTTAACCCATTTTTAGGCGAAGCAACGATTGGGAAGTGGTTCAGGAGTACTGGAAGGCGGGGGGAAATCTTCCTGTCAACCAAGTTTGGCGCCAAGGACCTCACAGACAATGCAGAGAATATCTGGCGGCCAAACAGCCAGCCGAGCTACATCAAGAAAAGGCTCGAGAGCTCGCCAGCGCTCTTGGATTCTAACCCAGAGGAAACGGATAAAGCAAAGGCCGTCCAAAGTCACATCGATTTGTACTTCCAGCACCGTATCGATCCTGATACGCCAATTGAATGTAAGGTATTTTTAATTTATCTCGTCGACGATATCTCATCTGGTTTTCCTTGCGTCCCTAGTGGTGATGGAGACCTTGCGGCCGTTCATTGAGAGCGGACAGGTCAAGTACCTGGGTCTCAGTGATTGCGGCATCGACGTGCTTCGCCGTGCGAAGGCAGTTCCCACTGTCGGCGAAAAGGTTGTCGCTGTACAGGTCGAGTTCAGTCCATTTGAACTGGAGATTGAGACCTCGGGATTCGTGGCCCAAGCGCGGGATCTCGGTGTCACCATCATCCCGTACTCTCCCCTTGGACGCGGTGAGTTCATATACCCTTGCTGAATCTTTCCTGATGTGATTTACCTCTAGGGATGATCTCTGGCCAGTGAGTAGCATTTATTTTTCCTCCGGCATTGCTCTCTCGATGTCAGCTTACCGATACCACAGATACAAATCGCGCGCGGACTTTGAGCCCACGGATGTCCGCCTATTCATGCCACGTTTTTCCGAGGAGAATTTCGCTGCGAACCTCAAGCTGGTACACGAGTTCGAGGCCGTCGCCAAAAAATACAACGCAACTTCCACTCAGGTCGCGCTTGCATGGATCCTCACCGCGTACCCGGACTTCATACCCATCCCGGGGACCAGGAATGCTGCCAGAGTTGAAGAGAACGCTAAAGCTGTGAGCATCGAGCTCTCGGCCGACGACTTGAAGGCAATAGAGACGGCTGTGCGCAATGCGGACATACAGGGCGAAAGACTTCCAGCCGGATTCGTTACTCCCAGTACGAGTATTAGCATGGCGGAGTGGAAGGGCGAGACCGAGAGGACGAAGAAAGAATGAAGCGATTGAATTTGCTGATTTGAATGTTCACATGTATACTGTACTCCCACTACAGCAGAAATTTGAGGAGAAAAAGCCAGAATAAATACACCCAGTGCACAAGTGCGACAAAGGGTGAAACTGTGAAAATACTCCATTGGCAAGAATAGACAAGAATCTCGTGATTTCCATCCGGAGCTGCCGGAAACGCAATTAGGGTCGAGCTTGCCGCAATACCCTCGAGGGGGACACGGAGACCAAGCCAAATATCCAGAAATTTTATCATGAATGGAAATGTGAATGGCGCCCAATTCCCGTGGATCAAGACCGTCGGCGAGTATCTTGAAGTCGGAATACCTCGGCCAGAACCGCTGTCCGCCGTCCCTGCGCATCAATCCGCTCGTCAAATCGAGCCGGGGAAAGAGACGATCAAAATGGCGGGCCAAGATCCGCATCCGGCGGGGGAAGCGAGTGAAGGATGAGGCGTTTCAGCCCACGATATAATACAGGTGTCGTAGATATCGAAGGAATGAGCTCGTCCGATTCCAAATCCACTTCGAGGATCAGCAGGTACGGGAAGAGCCCCGCGATCAGCCCCAGGGTTCCGATGTCAATCCCATCAGCCTTGGGCACCGAGAACGAAGAGAATTTCGCCTAAGCCCGTGCGATTCTAAGGAGCATCTCAATCGGAAATGTCTCTCGCGGGTCGTTGATGTCAAGCGCTCGAGGCGTGTGCAGGCTTGGAGCGGGGTTAGATCCTGTATTTGCCAGCCCATTTGATTCGAAATCGCGGAGGGTGCCAGCCCATTTGCTTGCTATCAGTCCACACAGATCCCGGTAGCTCCACCCCAGTCTCCTCGAACTTCAAGACAAATAATTTCAAGGCCCTCAGATTCTTGACACTGCATCGAGGAACCGGAGCATCAGGTCGTATCTGTCTTTAATCTGCAAGTGCTGCAAACTTGGGAGAGCCAACACCGGTGGAGGAGTGTCGCGGTCGGACCAAGCGATGAGATGAATGACGAGGGAGCGCAAGCGCGGAAGAAAACTCCCGTTAGGGCCCATAATGGGAGGGGCATTTCCGAAGTGGGTGTATTCTAGGAATTGTAGCCCATGGAACTCCTCAGGGATGCCGCGGATAATACTGAGGTATCGAGGATTAAGTGTGAGGCGGGGTGATCCGGAAGGTGTGAGTGCGCATTTGCCGAGGGTACCAGCGTGCTCAATGAGGACCTTGCCGAGGAGAAGCGTCGGCCATATCCCGCTGATCCACACCGAGGATCGAAACGAGGTGAGCTTGGGTAGGAGGGGTTGACGCTGTTGTGCGAGGCGGGCGATCATATCCTCGTTTAGCGACACATTTGAGTCGTACATGATCTCCCTCACACTTTCGGCGTATTTGTCGAACCTGAGCCAGTCCTTCAGTTCTAGGGGGCCATCCAAGTACTACACGGCCATCTAAGCACCAACTGAAGCTAACGCTGCTGCGCATACATAAAAAACCCCAGGTAGGAGCGCGAACCTCGGAGGGAGTGCGTAATGGGAACGGACTATCCAATCTTCGCCATAGGAGGTACAGAGCAGGCTCAGCGAACGCCCTGGAAGTGAATGCAATCGAGATTCGAGAGCAGCGATCGCCTGGCAGCCTGTTTGAGTCCCAGGTTTCGCGATGCCACTAGTAGCTCGACATGATGGATGGTTTCCTCGAAAAGTCCCAGGTTGAGTACGCATTCATGGCAAGATGTTGGGTGGGCGAGGTCGCTTCTGGTCGTGATTCAGATGACACTGGACAGAAGGAGCAAAGTCGCGCACCAAAGGGCAAGTCCGAATCCGGATGGAAAAGTAAACAGCTGCAATAGACTCGAACCAGTCGCTATGAGAAAATGTCCACACTGATGATAGTCGATCAATGTCACGGGTAAATCAAACGACCATCTTTGATCTGTGCACTTTTCTGATAGGACTGGTTCGAGTCTACAGCTGCAAATCCTTTCTCATTATTTTCCCTGTGTCTCGGGTCTCGCTCATCGGCAGACGCAAAAGGGCTACGGGTCGGTTGAACCGTTACCTCTCAACTAGACGGCTCCCTGAACCCGCTAAGAAAACCCGCCCATCAATACGCACACTCGTTTCAAAGCGAATCCAGTAGATGGTGAATGGCAGCCTTCCACGTCCAAAACCAGGTGGCTCGACCGAATGAGGTACCAAGTAGGCCAACCAGCGCGCAAGTACATGTACGGAATCATCAACTTTCCCCTATTATCTCCCACGATGTGAGTATACACCCCACAAGATAAAAACACAACATCCACCGACTCACCCCATTTCGCAGCTCCAAAAAACTCCAATCGCCCGCTCCGCCCCATCTGGATTCTGAAGGCTTAATTTTATTGACGTCAAGTCGCCATCCCCTGTGGGATACTTCTCCGAGATGCGTGGCCAACCACTCCGATCAGCAACTTCGAAGTCCCAAAGCGCGACACGGCTCAGAACGCGTTTCAGGCTGTCCCTGATGTTCTCCGGGGGCCTAACTGAAGCTACAAACTTGCTGGAATGCAAAACCGAGTCGAAAATGGATGAGCGCCTTTTTTCTTGGTCTGCATGTGGTACCCAACATGATGACCTCGCATTGAGCACACAATGTCCGCCTTCTCTCGGACGGAATCAAGGCCCTGGATTGCTCCGTCGGAAACAAGAGTCATTCACGGCCCATATCAACTTCCGGTGATGGGTATTTCAGTCTCCGAGGGGGGGACCCACCGCACTTCACTCTTCAGACCTCGACCCTCAAGTCGGACTCGAAAGCTGCAGCATGCGCTCTACCCTCTCTGCAATTTCTCTCCTCCTGGTGGTGCCGAGGCTGTGCGTCGCGTCGACGGCTCTGCTCGAGAGCAAGACCGAGATGTTCCTGTCTGCGCCGTCGTTCGCCGTGGTGGGCGCGTCCGACGACGACACCAAGTTCGGGACGATCGTGAGTGGCTGTTCATGATCCTCGTCGGCCTCTTGGCTTACCCATTTTGCAGGTATTCAAGGCGATGCTTGACAAAGGCATGGACGTCGCGCCTATCAATCCGGTCAGCGCCTCGGTCTCCTGACGCCACAACTCATATCTGACCATCCCCAGTTCGTCTCCGCGTCCCAAGGCATCCCTTGCCTCCACTCGCTCGCGGACATCGCCGATCCCGCGCGGACCTCGATATCTGTCGTAACCCAGCCATCCGTCCGTACTCCTATTCGCCAAACTATCCGTTTTTTCGCTGACACGCATCTCGGCAGGTGACGCTCGAGATCCTGCGGCAGGCGCAAGCTCTCGGCATTTTTTCCGTGTGGCTGCAGCCCGGGGCGGAGGACGACGCCGTACTGGACTTTATCGCCAACGCCACGTCTGCGGGCGGCGGAACAAGCTACATCCACACTGCGGCGCCGCGCCCAGGCGCACTTGGCCGGCGCGTAGATGGCCCTTGCCTTTTTGGCGATCCCGATGTCCCCGATGTCGTCTCGGTGCTGCGGCGCTAGGGATCCATGTCGTCTTAGGCCAAACTCGAGGGTCAATATACATCTTTTGTATCTCGTGAATAGGGCAAATACATCACTTTTCCCTGGGAAATTTGCGTCCACCACGACGTCGATCCTCCTGATCATAGCATGCAGACACGTCTATGTGAGGGGGTGTGATCTATGTCGACCGCTGGCCATGCCTACAGTACATTCTACGGCGTACAATTAAGATTCGTATCTGTAGTATCTAAGTGTGAGTATGTAATTTTGGTCTTCCGCGACTTTATTATTTTTTGGGGCCCTGCTTTCCCCTTATCGACTTCAGGCGCTTGTTCATGTCGAGCTCCGTCTTGCGCAGGCGTACGCTTTTCGGCGTGATCTCCACCATCTCGTCGTCCGCCATGTACGCGATGTTCTCCTACACGTATGCGCGCGTCAGCGATCGTCGGATAAAGGGCAGGGAGAAAGGAGAAGGGTAACGCACCTCCATGTTCATGAGGCGCGGGCTAGCGATGACGAGCTTCTCGTCCGCGCCCGCCGAGCGGACGTTCGTGAGCTGCTTCTTGAGGCACGGGTTGACATACATGTCGAGCGCCTTAGACGACTCGCCGATCACCATCCCCGGGTACACTGCGCGCGCGCGCATCGGCATCAGCGCGAGAGGGGAACGAGGGAAGGGGAAGACGTACCCTGCGTGCCGGGCGGAATGAACATGACCCCGCGCGCCTGGAGCGGCATGATAGAGTACGCGGAGGCCTCGCCGAGAGCCATCGAGATGAGGCTCCCGTTGCGCCCCGTCTCGATCGGGCCCTTGTACGGCTCGTACCCCTTGAAAGTGTGGTTGAGCGTCCTGCGCCATCATCGTCAGCATGCCCGCTGCGGAAGAGAGAGCAAGAGGGGGAGGACGCACCCCTGGCCGTGCACATCGTTGCCAAACTCGCCCGCCATGTACCCGATGAGCCCGCGCGCGGGGACGTCCATCTCAATACGCACCCACCCGCCCGCGCCGCCGCCGCTCGCGCCCTCCCCGCCCGCGACGGCCCCCGCGCCGACGTCCTCGTCCACCACGTCGTAGCTGTGCATCTCGCCCTTGCGCTGCGTCAACTTCTGCACGACGCCGCCCGCGTATTCGTCCCGGACAACGATCGTGCACGACTCGATGGGCTCGAGCATCTCGCCCGTGTCGGGGTCCTTGCGCAACACCGCGCGCGGTGGGCCGATGAGCAGCTCGAAGCCCTCGCGGCGCAGCGTCTCGAGCAGGATGCCGAGGTGCAGGACGCCGCGCCCGCGGACCTCAAGTGAGTCCGAGGTCGGGCCGGGGAGGACAGAGAGCGCGACGTCCGTTAGCGCCTCGCGGTGGATGCGCTCTTTGACCATCTGCGACGTGAGCTTCGTCCCTTCCTGGCCCGCGAGCGGGGACGAGTTGGCGTGCACTACGACGGAGATCGTCGGCGGGTCTATGGGGGTGGACTGCGAGGGGTCAGAATGATTGTACCGCAGCCGAGGAAAGTACGCACGGGGAGGGGCTGGGGGCCGCCTTCGGGCCAATTCTTCTCGTCCGCGGAGACGAGCGTGACGTTAACGCCGCCGCCCTTGATCCCTGCGACACTGATAATGTCGCCCGCGCCGGCCTCGTCGCGCTCGACGCGGTCCATACCCTGCAAGCCGATCGGTGTTTGGACTAAGAATGGAGAAGTGTAGGCTCACAAGTCGGATGTAAATCTTCTTCACGCGGCCGTCGCCGACCTTGACGCCATTCGAGTCGATTGCAATGAGCGCGTCGCCGGGGCGGAGCACGCCGGAATGCACGCGCCCGAGGTACAACGTTCCAACGTACGGGTCTGTGCCAATTCATAAGCGGGAAAACTGTCGGGGGAAAGAAAGCCATACCGCTCTCGATCTGAACCGTGATCATCGAGAATGTGTCGTCCGACCGGGAGAGCTGCGGGGCGGGGCAGTGCTTCAAGACCATGTCGAACAGCGGCCGCATGCCTGCGGTCGACTGCGCAAGGAGCGCGCTCTCCGCGCTCTCCTGTGTCGGCATGTCGGTGAGGTCCGTCACGGCCCAGCCCTGCTTCGCGCTGGCGTAGAGCACGGGGTAGTCCATCTGCTCGTCAGACGCGCCGAGCGTTGCGAAGAGATCGAAGAGGTCCGATTCGACCTGCGCTGGGCGTGAGGTGGCGCGGTCGGATTTATTGAGAATCACGAGCGGCCTGCACGGGTGAGTCGATGTCTTCGTAGATTCAAGCACACGCACTTGAGTCCGCGGGCGAGGGCCTTAGAGAGGACAAAGCGGGTCTGGGTCATGGGGCCCTCCGTCGCGTCGACGACGAGCGCTACGCCGTCTACCATGCTCAGGATGCGCTCTACCTCCCCGCCAAAGTCCGCGTGTCCGGGTGTGTCGACGATATTAATCAGATGCGTCCCGGTGTCCGTGTCGGGGGTGTAGAAGACCGAGGTGCACTTGGAGAGGATGGTGATACCGCGCTCGCGCTCAAGGTCGTTAGAGTCCATCACGCGGTCCGTGTGGCTCCCCAGCGTGGGGTCTCCTCCCGTCGTTGCTGACGGAATCGATACAAGCGGTTTAAGTGTCCCAGACTGCCGGAGTAGCTGGTCAACGAGCGTGGTTTTTCCATGATCGACTGCGCTTGGATGAGGGTAGAAAAGAGAAGTGAGAGTGTACGGCGCACCGTGGGCAATGATCGCGATATTCCGCATCTTCTCCATGGGCATCATGTCCGCACAGTTCAGCCGGGTCGAGGAGAAGCATCTCCAGGAACTTGCTGACCATTGGCGGCCATTGAAGCACGGTTTAGCGGGTATGCGGCGGAGCACTGAGCATAGATTCATAACATATATATGTTGGCCTCAAAGATTTGGAGGTCTGGGGGATGAATCTGCTACAATTCAAGGCTCTAGATGGCTTCAGTACTGGACAAGGCAGCCAAAAAATAGCCAATACCCTGGTAATTGCGAACAAAATTTTCAGTTACAATATTGTACGAATGCAGGGATGATTCGACTTGCCTAGGCTGAGGAGCGGCCAGGGATGTGTCTCGAATGGACTTTCCCGGGGGTATGGGGGAGTACAAGGGCAGGAAACCGAGAAACGCGCACAGACCGCGTAGAGAAGAAAATGAGAAGCTGACTAATCATCTCCTTTGGGTTGCTCCAAGCCACTCTGTTGATTTTTCTTGGATTTCTATCTCTCTCCTGTGCCCTTCTCCTTTGTCTTCCAAACAGCGTGAAATTCGGGAGCTCAGAGGAAATGAATGTTCTTGGCCACTTAACATCCTGTCATGAGTGCCTGCTCAGCCTGGAACTTTTCGAAGAAATCCTCCGTCATATCGAACAGCCAGTGGGGTCAGGAAATGTGCAACTCAAACGGGGTGCCAGACACTTGCTACTCTCGATTGCATTGACCTGCAAGGCGTTTGCCGAGCCTGCTCTGCACCTCCTCTGGCGAAGATTGGATAGCCCGTTCCGATTGCTCGAACTCCTTCCGAGATTCAGACTAATGCCAGGGCTTGACTATGTATGTACAGCAGTGTTATTTCGCCCTTAGACGCTTAAATGACCATGTAGTATTCGTCTGGTCCTCTGGAACCTAAGGACTGGATCAGGTTCGACAGATACGCCGACAGTGTGAGGGAGATCATGCACGGCTCGGAGGTCTTGCTCAACGACGACATGATCACGCACCTTGCCGAGCACCGCCAGCCCCTCCTGCCCAAGCTCACCGCGTTCCGAGCTCCGGCGAGACTCAGCGAGGTATGGCAGACACTCCTCCTCGGGAAGGTCCTCATTGAGAACGCTGGTACACCCGGCAATTTCACACTCGCACCTTCCGGATCACCCCGTCTCACACACTTAGTCCTCGACCCTTCATTATCCGTGGCGCTCCCTGAGGAGTTCCACGGGCTGCAATTCTTAAAATACAACCACCGCGGTAACAACTCTCCCATTATGGGCCCCACTGCGAGTCTCCTTCCGCGGTTGCGCTCCCTCGTGATTCATCTCTTCGCTTGGGGCGACCGCGGCCCTCCCCCGCCGGTGCTAGCTCTCCCAAGTCTACGGGACTTGAATATCCGAGCCACCCACGCGCTGGTACTCTGGTTCCTCACGGCGCTGCAATCTGAGGGCCTCGAGAGTATTTGTCTTCAGGGAGACTGGAAGCAGACGCCACAGGATCTGTGCCAACTGACAGCGTGGAAATGGGCCGGAACCCTCCGCGATTTCGAATTAAACGCCTGGGAATTCGAAGACCTGGCCCCGCTCTACCCCTGCACATGTCTAGAGCGCGTCACTGTAAAAACAGCCCTCCCATTTCGCCTCGACGTCCTCCTCGGAATGACGCGAACCTGGGCTAACCTCACCGCGCTCTCCGTGCCCGTAGGCGCGAACGGTATCGATGTCGCGGCCCTCGCGCACATCGCACAGTGCTTCCCGCGCCTGCTCGATTTGGAGTTCTATAGGCTCACTTCCTCGCTAGCGACGACGGCGCTATTATCCCATGGGCTGAAACGCCTCGTCCTGCACTCACCTCCCCCGCGGGACGCACGTGGCCTGGCCTTCCACCTCCACCGCCTCTTCCCCCGGCTCGACTCGATTCGACATGCCGGGCAGAGACACGATGCGCAGGGACGGTGGGCCGAGGTTCTGGCCGAGGTGTTCCGCTTTCAGGATTCTCGTCAACTTGAAGGTCCCTGATCCACGGGAATTGGGTGCCATTCACATTCCCGTTCATGATAAAATCTCTGGATATTCCGCTCGATCTCCGTTTCCCCCTCGACATGTGGTATGGCAGCAAGCTCGAATTTAATTGCGTTTCTGGCAGCTCCGGAGGGCGCCTCGCTCACGAGATTCTTGTCACACTTCCAGGAGTATTTTCACGGTTTCATCTTTGTCACACTTCGGCACTGGGCGTATTTATTCTGGTCTTTTCTTCTCAAATTTCTGCTGTAGTTGAGAGTACGGTATACATGTGAACAATCAAATTGGCAAATTCAATCGCTTCATTCATTCTTCGTCCGCTCTGTCTCGCCCTTCTACTCCACCATGCTAATACTCACAGTAGGAGTAACGAATCCGGCCGGGAGTCTTTCGCCCTGTATGCCCGCATTGCGCACAACCGTCTCTATACCCTTCAAGTCAGCCGAGAGCTTGATGCTTACAGCTTTAACGTTCTCTTCAACGCTGGCGGTCCCCGGGAAGGGTATGAAGTCCGGGTATGCGGTGAGGATCCATGCAAGCGCGCCTGAGCGGAAGTTGTGTTGTATTTTTTTGGTGACGACCTCAAACTCGTGTACCGGCTGGAGGTTCGCAGCGAAATTCTCCTCGGAAAAACGTGGCATGAGCTGGCGTGGAGAGAGCAAAGCCAGAGGAAAGATAAATGCTACTCACTGGCCAGAGATCATCCCTGGAGGTAAATTGCATCAGGGAATATTCATTCAGCAAGGGCAAAGGAACTCACCGCGTCAAAGTGGGGAGTACGGGATGATGGTGACACCGAGATCTCGCGATTGAGCCACAGATCCCGAGGTCTCAATCTTCAGCTCAAATGGACTGAACTTGACCTGGACAGCGACAACCTTTTCGCCGACAGTGGGAACTGCCTTCGCACGGCGAAGCACGTCGATACCGCAATCACTGAGACCCAACCTGTTCGCTCTCGACCAACGGGCGCAAGGTCTACATCACCACTAGGAAATCGGGAAAGTGAGATGATGTGGCTTTGGACGCGCTTTGCCTTTTCCGGTCTCTTTGGATTAGGATCCAAGAGCGCTAGCGAGCTGTCGAGCCTTTTCTTAATGTAGCTCGGCTGACTGTTTGGCCGCCAGATATTCTCTGCTTTCTCTGTGAGGTCCTTGGCGCCAAACTTGGTTGAAAGGAAGATTTCCCTTCGCCTCCAGTTCTTCTGAACCACTTCCCAATCGCTACTTCGCCTAAAAATGGGTTAAAAGTAAAAGTAAGCCTTGACTCTAGGTAAACACGAACATCTGCAGTGTCCCAGAATGTTGCGCCGCTGTCAGCGACACGTGTTAAAATTTCCAGAACATCGCCCTCATCTGCGCCCCCGTAAATTGCGCCGCCCAGCCCTATACGAGGAGACATTCAAAAATGGGTGAAGTCGGTTTTGACACTGAGCCCACACCCATTGTCCCGAGGCCCATTGCGCTAAACATTGGGCTACCACGACCGATTTGACGAGTAGGAAACGTGGACATGTCGCAGAATTTTCAGACTATGCTGGTCGAAGTTCTCCTCTGCTTATGAGGTCAAGAGTGGGGTTGCCAGGAAACTCATCCGCCGGTTTATATCCGTCGCAGTTCCCCGCCTCTGCTGCTGATGGAGTGGAGCTTCCACAGAACAGATCTATCCAAATTCGGGCTGTTAGGCGAGGAGCACAAGATGCGAACACCGCGCCGCATGTTAACCACGGAAAGAGCACTGGATATGGTAAAGCCGCAGGGGTTTGTGGGTCCATGCACTATACCTGCCAGCCCAGGACGCTATCCATTGGAGCGGCTAATGATGCCTCTAAGTGATCTTCCGCTGTGGGAATTGCAAGAAATGAAAAGGTCAAATATTGAACATGGCGGCACGTGGTAAGCGAGAATTGAACATGACCACACGTGACCGACGCGTCTCAAAGGATACGGGCCAAATAGAAGAAAATACTGAGTTGACTTGCAAGTGTGGATGGTATCTTATAGGAAGGAGCCATGCGACACACAGGTAAGATATTAAGAGCAGATTTACACAGCAGAAGGCAGAATATGCGACAAGGAGAAAAACATTGGGAAAACTTTAAACAGTGCGAACAAATTTAAAGAGAAAGGGAAAGCGAGGTTTCATACTACAGGAAAGCAGAGTATGCGATCACAAAGAAAACGATAGGATGTTGACAGAATAACCAGTGCCTGAGACCTACACGCTGTTCGAAGGTTTCAATGTATATTATTGGAAAATTTCGGCGGCTCTCGCCTGTAGGGCTCCGGATTGCGTTCAAAGGCCCGGGCGAATTGATTGGGCCAAGTATTATTCCCTGGCCATGCAACTAGATAAGTGATACTTAAGCTCATGCTAAAACGTACTCACTTGGCGAATGGACCACCGCGTTCACGATTTCCCTGCTTTCGTTGATATGTTCGGCCAATTTGCGTTGGTATTCAGCCTCGATGGTGAGCTAACAGTTGGATAGGCTCGTTAGATCATGGCTCGCGTCGGCGAAACATACTGCTCACCAATGTCGATGTCCGGATCTCCCGCACTTGGCGTTCGCACTTGTGGAGGCTCAGCCAAATCGCACGGATAGTTGGGAGATAGAGCTTCCAGGGCGCGTCGCGTGCCTCTAGCAACCGGGATTGAATTCTGGACGCGGATAATCTCGTCCTGGTGACCTTCGCAAAAAATTCAAACGATGGCGCTGGTCGTCATACCTGAGAAGACGACGCTCGTCGTCGGCCAGATCCAAATGGGCCCGAAGACACTGAGATTTCGCGTGGGCTAAGATGTCTGTTGTGGTTGAGAGCATATTGTTGAGTCGTCCCAGGCGCGTGGAGGGGTGGTGGTAGTGGGCGGCGTAAATCACGCCTGATATTGCGGCGGCCCCGAGACCGACGTAGCGGAAGATGTTGATTGGTACGAGCGACAGTACCCAGAATAAAACTCCAGATTGGAGTGGGGTGTATAGATTGTCGCACATATCGTGGGCTGAAGATGGAGTGGTACATCGAGTTAGAGCTGCGTATTAAGCACCCAGAAAATACCGTAATAGGGGAGTAAAGATCCCATCACGAACTCCAGATCTAACCGAATCCCTCAGGTGAATCCTGTGTTAACCCTTGATGCATCGTGAGAGGATGGGAGAATATTGCAGGGGGATCACGGAGAATTATTAGGAACTTGTATGTGGCCGCGATGCACACTGGCACACTGACGAAACTGGGATATCGTGGTAAAACGGTAATGAATGGGGATGAAGTTTGTTTTTATAGCGATTCACGATTCACAGTCACCCAGCGCTCCGTCACGCCTGTCAATTACCAAATCGGACCTTTGAATCCCTGTGTCACTGAATCCCGTGTGAACCCTTGATGCATCGTGAGAGGATGAGGAATATTGCAGGGGGGTCACGGAGAATTATTGGGAACTTATATGTGGCTCAGGAAGCCACACAGACAGCGCGCGCCAATTATAGACCGAAATGGACAAAAAACAGTGACGCTATGGGATAAGTATCGATATCGCCTGTGGGCGACTGTGGGCGCAGTTCACGTTCCACCGTTGCAGGCTATTTGAGCCCTGGCCGTAGAAGCTCTGATTGTGACAAGGGAAGAAGAGTCTCCCTAAGCCCTGGTCCCTGGCCAAAAAGAAAGACAGAGAAACCAAGAAGATGATCACGGAAATATTTGGTGCGATCGGCGCCCCGGAAGGCTGTTTTTTCACGATGTTGCAAGTTGTGGAGGTCATAAGAAAGAGAAACGTGGGAAAAAAAAGTTCGGTCACGCGTTAGCGTTTGTATCCGCGCCCGCAGCCAAACCTTGCACTTGCGCTTGACTCTTTCTGCGAAATGTCCGACGATGAAATGAACATCGACACATCCCACCTCACAGCAGCTGGCCATACATAGCACCCACTTATAGTCGCCGCTGGAGGAGCAGTCAGAAGGCGAGGCAGAGGTTTGTAAAACACTGGTCTATCATAAAACCTTGGTTGGCCCGTACTACGCCCAAGACGGCATCGCAGGCGGAAACGACGGGACGTTAACCACAGAGCCCACCTACGACCGGGTGGAGACATCCTATGTGAAAGATGCAGCCACTCGCTGCCCGCTGCACGTCTCTCTCGCTGCCCGAAATGCGTCCATGCTCATCCGAACCTTTCTAGCCGTCGAGGACTGGATCGTTCTCGTCACGAAAGTGCACGAGAATTCGACCGAGGAGGACGTTACCGACAAGTTTGCAGAGTTCGGGGAGATCAGAAACCTGCATCTCAACCTCGATCGGCGGACGGGATACGTCAAAGTACGTGTGCCTCTCCTCCGCGAGAGCCCTCGCAACGGCGCGTCGGCAGGGATATGCGCTCGTCGAGTACGAGACGATGAACGACGCCCAGTCTGCTATCGACAGGGCATCTGGGACGATGCTGCTGGAACAGGCGATCCAGTGTGACTATACGTTCATCAGACCGTCACCAACAGGGTCCGAAAAAAGGCAGAGAATATGGCGCAGTACATGCACGCGCCGACCTGGGACCAGCACATCAAGCACATCTACACCGTGGAGCGCATCGACGACACGCTGTACGTGCCATCCTTGTTATTCGCGTCGCGTCGCTTTGATTTCCTGAATATCGCGACCGTTAGGCATGGAGGCGCGCGCATCATGGAGGACTCGAAAATCTGCGCGGACAAATTCCCAAAGATGGTGCGCGTCTCCTTACCTTGCTTAGGTTCGGCCACCAATACCTCCCGCAGCTACTCCAATTCTATAAGCCCAATCTGCGCTGGAAAGAGACCGAGCGTTGACTGACCCCCTTCGATCTTTTCCTATTTCTTTTCGGTGCATATATTATAATCCCTTCTTGGCACGTCCGATGTATGAATGGAGGAGTTCTCATCGGACCGTCGACCACTGCGTGTACCGTTTGACTGTAATACTCAATATAATTAAATATTACCCAACCTCGCCGTCCTGCCCTGAAGGAGAACAAGCGCACTTCCGCAAGATATCCCCGCCGACGCTCCCTGGACGGAGTCATTTGCGCATACGCGGCACGTCGCCCTAATCGATGAACCTGCGCCACGTTTTATGACGAGAGGACGATTTCGACGCCGCCGTAACATCATCACCGTCGTGTATAAGATAGAAGCTACCTGTCAATGATGCAGTGCATCCCTGAGCGGCCGGGGATAGATTCAATTGCCCACCAAGCTGATGTATTTTTTAGGCGGTTGCCCGCGAGGCAATAAGAGGCAATGAGCGGTTCCCTGTTTGGGTCACACCGTCATGTATAGGATAGAGCTGCCCGTCGCCCGTTCGTTTTTCTTTATCCTTGACTCGAATAAGCAGTGCTTGTGGACGGGAACAAATGTGTATTCTTGTGGGAAGTACCGCATTAACTGCACCACCGTTTTGAATGCAGTCCACCTGAAGTTCGGAACAGACATGAGAAGATCCTTGTCGGGGGTGTCAATCCTATACAGTTGACTTTTTCATAATGCATTTGCTCATAATGCATATTTTTCATTATGCATTGGATTTGGCCTGTAACCTCGACGGTAGGCGAGGTTATGCATTAATTTATGCATTCTGATTATGCATAGCCCTCGGGAGGCGGCACACCAGCCAAATATGCATTATGAGAGGTGAAATTTCGGTCTGATTAATGATATCGTCCAAAGTTTTGAGCCATTTTGGGGAAGAAACTGGCACAGGTGGAAAAAATGACCATCCAGAGCCGCTGTCTGCGCATAGAGCCATATTTCACCAACATTTTACGGACTTCGAACAATGCCGACCCAATCGGGAACCAAATGTCACGCCGTACAGCGAGAAAGGCCTTAATCGTCCCTATCATTTGGCCTTGTTTGGCTGCAATGTCAACATGTGATCTTGTCGCGTCGCGTCGCGTAGAAGGTTTAGAGATATTATTGAGCCATAATACGCGAGCTTTTATTAGTTTATATCCAGTAGTATTAATTCTAAGTTATTTTAGCTGGGTGGCATACATGGGACGGTTGGAAACAGCTGTGGAAAGATCTCTACGAAGACGGGTTGCCTTCGTCTCGATGTCTACCAAGGTGGCACGGTCAGTTTCCCCCAAGTCCATCGTCGTCAGCATCTGGAAAAGCCGCACGATTGTCGCAACCTCGTCTTGAATACGCTGAGCGGTCGCCTGTTTCTCCAATGCCACGGCATCTGATGGTACGCTGTTGGTAGGGGGGAATTGGACGATTGCCTGAGTGGCAACATCTGAAACCAGAAGCTGGACCGGATAACCTGTGATGCGAGACGCGAGAAACATGTGCTTGCATTTGAGCTCATGAGTTTCTTCTTGGCTTGTTCAGCGACTGCTTTCATTACGTGCCAAAAGCAAAGGAAGAGAAGAATAATAAAGCCGCAGCCAATGGTAATCCCAGCCGCTTCGACATCGGAGCAGTCGATCATCCACACTTTGCAGATGAATCCACACTCGATTCGGATCCAACAGATAAAATCGATGATAGCATATCTAAGCGGCTGCTCAGTAAATGATTTAATTGAGGGACCAAGGACGTACTGAGCTTCACTGGGTGTAATCATGAATGCGGCAGGACAGGCTTTCCCAGTAGCGAGGTTCTTGATAACGACTGTATAGAGAAAGGGTTTCTCCTCCCTTCCGGCTGCCGAAAAGCAAGTGTTGTGTGTCGAGTCGAAGCATGCCATCTTGTTATACTTCAAGAGAAGCTTCTTCTGCCACAGCGAGGCCATACCGAAAACGTAGGAGTTCTCGTCTCGAGCCTGCGCACTAACCGGCTGGTACAGCACCGAGTAACCAAGGGCCTCGAGCTTTTCTTTCCATAATTGAAGGCTACGACGGCCATCGGGATCGAGGTGTGCCAACTTGTTGAGGCGACGACGAAGCGTGTTGTATACATCCGCCTGGGCAATGCGAAGGGACTCAGGGATGTCGGTGAAGGTCCCAGAGTCCAGCTATGAATCAGAAATGAGCGCGCCGGCCTTGCAGGAAGTGACAGCACATACCTTGTCCAAAATCACTGCGTCGAGACGAAGCAAAGGCTTGATCGCCTTCCAGTCAAGCCCTTCGGTCACACGGCTTTCAATACACTCCTTCACGCGGAGAGGGAGCATAGATCCGGCCATATCTCTGACAGTTCCCGGTTCGTGGCCGTCATGTGCCCAGCAGTATTCAATTTTAACTAGGTCCTCCCCGCAGACCTTTCGTAGGAAGAAATATGCGCCACAGTTAACCTTCACGGAAGGATGATGCCGATTCGGGCGACGTTTACGAGGGGAGAGATCGGTATCCCGCTCGTCGCGGTACTTCCCAGAATGGCCGCAAAGCCATTTCTCGGTCCAGTCAAATTGACGCTTTGGGCCGCGCCTGGTAGCATCAGTATAGGGCTCTATATTGGGCAAAGGCTCGTCAGAACATCGAAGGGCCACTGGGCTTACTTTACTTACACGTGGCAGTTGTCTTCTTCCTTGACTTGTTCATCTCCTCATCCCGAGACCGTTTGGTAATCCATTTATCTGCGGATTGGCGGACATGCAACCAGTGTTCGGCATCGGATTCGGACATTTCTAGCGTAATTATGGCAGAATCATATTTTTCTCTTTCTGGCGGAGGGCCGAGAGCGTGCGCAATATGCAGTTTTAGTTGGTTAGCCGTCAGGACGGCAGCGGGGTGTTTGTGGGACATGTGGGAGAGCAGTGATGAAGGAATAACAGAGGAAATGGCAGCTGTGCCACCGAAATGGCTGCAAAATGGTAAATGGCGCGTCGGACAATGCCCAAAATGGCCTGGTGGTGGCTTTGGACGCGTGCGCGACTTGAGACCACAACGTGACAGGCCGTCTATCAAGCCACCCTTTGATTGTGAAGCTACAGATACAGCACTTGGCATGAATCATGGTTATTCATGGAGCTTCCTTGTAGATGTGGTTCGTCATTTAATTTGTTCAATCCCTCTCTCGTCGGCATCCAATGCGCCCAATCACCTGATTTTCAGTGGTAACAATGTCTAAATGTCGGGTTCTCACCCGCGCGACTCAGGAGTGGAACAGTCGCCCCAGGTACGTTCATCTACTTCCTATGAATCATTCTGCAACTTATTTTGGCCAACCCCGTCCTCTACTTCGCGCACGAACCTCGTTTGATCAGCGAGGTGGGTGCCGCTCGTGCATCTCATCAGAAGCCGCGGCGCCAATTTTTTCTATTTGTATACGTCCGATGTAACGTTTGGATTTCTCCAATTGAGCATTTAAGTCCCCAAAACACATCCTGGCCCGCAGAGTCACCATTTAAGCCAGTACTACTCAGTTTTGCGGGTGGCCAGGTACCCCCTCAATTGCCTTTTCGAGAGTCCCGACGGAAAAGAATTCATCAAGCACTCAAAGCCTCACCAAAATTGGCCCAAGTGGGCTCCACTTGTTCACAGGATGTATAGCATCCTCTCAGGCGCTAGGAAAGGCGCCGGATGGACCGGCTAATCAGCCAACACCCTTAAGATGGCCAGGTTCTCAGCGCGTGATAATAGTGCATTCGATCGCCTGACCAACTCCACATATTTGAGGTATCTCCGGCAGCCAATCCCGCGATGGGATCGATTAGAGACCCAATGACCACTGATAATTCTTCGTAAAAAAATGCGGCGTCCGCTCCTTGATATACGGCTCTGCTTTGTTTCGTATACCCCCGGCCTGTGTTTTGTGAGCCCCGTGGAATATGAATATGCCCTGGATGTTGCGTACTTCTCGTAAAACCCGTAGAATCCGTCCTGCGCCTCCAGTACAACAACGTAAAAGCCCTCCTGTTGGAGAACCTATTGTTCCAGCGCCTGTACTAGTATAACTTCGCTCCGTTTCCACTGCCACGTCTGAAAAGTGGGAGAAGCGCAAAGCGAGAGATAACGTATGTGTCCTCGGAGCGTGCGAAGAGGCGAGCGGTGCCCATGAACCCTCCCTCAATTTTGGTGGAGTCAGCGAGAAGGAAAACGTAACGCGACGGCATCTTCACTGAAAAAGATCTACTTAGCAGGTCTGGATCAGAATCTCGACGGAGCATTTGCGGTTGGTTATCTTCGTCCAGATGGAAGTATCCCTGTTCTTGAACAAAGACCTGCTTGAACGTCAGTCAATTTAAACCATCGCTAGATGCGCAGGCTCACAGTTTTGCTGATTGAGATGTATTCAGCCTTCAACTCGGGCGAAGTCGCAGGTATGAGTGTAATGTCGGACATTGTGGGTTGTGGTCGAGTACGAAGTGAATCAACATCGGACGTGGTAGCTTTTATACAGAGTCAGTCATTCGGTATCGGATGTATCGGAATCAAGCATCGGGACAAACACCGACCATGAAACTGAAGCGAGCATACACATGCTCGACGTGGGATTTTCAGGCGAAATGCCAGCTGCCCACTGGCAGCGCTGGTCTCCGCTCACGTAGTTCCAGCTGACAATGGAAGAGCTGACTGATGGCGCCGACTAGGATGTTGGTAAAACGCGAACAATGGGTCCAACTCTGGTTTAAAGTAAAATTGGCTTCCGACAGGATGGAAACGACACTCTTGAATAACCACTTTGCCTTTCACGAGCGGCGCACAGCAAGATTCAAGGATGTATCAGACAAAATTGTCCTTGCGATACTTATCAGCAAGGCCATTCATTCACCGAGCTGGCTAGGCCGACAACGTCGCGATGAGGTCGGGGAAATCGGGGTTGAATGCGCATGTCGGGGGCGTCGGCATCTCTCCTTGGACAGAGGAGTAGATGTACGTCCCCAGCGCCATCACGCTAGAATTTGCGAGGTATTTCAACACGGCCGCGTCCTGCGCCCCAGGCTGCAACCACACCGCAAAAACACCGAGCTCGTGCACCTGTTTCAGGATCTGAAGTGTGACCTGTGAAAACAGGTCAATATAACTATTATCGTGACGACTCAGGGAGACATACCGCAGGCTGTGTGACGATAGATATGGAGGTCTGTGCGGGATTGGGGAGGTCCGAAAGGGAATCAAGGGTCGCGATTCCTTGGGACTCCGCGACGAACTAAACAGAAGATGGGTAAAATAACTCCTCTACAGCGGCGTCGGAAACTGACCGGATTAATCGAGACTGCTGACATGCCTTTGGCGAGTAATTCATTGAGGACCTAGAATGTAGGGATATGGTTCATTTATTATGCGTACACTGAGAATGCACGTACCATGGTCCCGACTTTACTTTCGTTGTAGGAAGTTCCGACCATGGCGAATGATGGAGCGGACAAGAACTTCTGTTCATCACTGGTATTTGCGGCGATGGAGAGGCTTGGAAGCAGAAGGAGTAGATAAAGAGCGGAGATGCGAAAACTCATCTTGTGCAGAGTTCGACCGGAGTGTGAGATGATATGGTGGGGCTGAAAATGAGGCGACCTTCGGCCTTAAATACCCCCACCGGAGGGGGGCTTCCGCCGTAGATACTAGGGGAAGAGCTCGACAAGTTCAACCGACGGATAATTACCAAATGGGTTCGGTGAAGGTGGCACTTGCACTTTGCTAATCTACGTAGCTGAAAAATGCTTGGTTCCGGACTGGGAGAGCTTCGCGTCCCTTGAGGATGTTGTCGGAAGCGTAGAACTTGCCAGTTCGTAACAGTTGAATGTCTAAAGTTGTGAACGCGTCCGCCAATCCATAGTGCGAACGCTTGCTGCAGAACACCAAAGGGAGCCCGCTAGATGACTCAGTGGTTGGCCGTCCGGACATGCCTGGATGTCATTCCATAGGAACACCGCCGGCGGACTGTAACCAATCGATTTGAGCTCCACGAATTGCTGCATAAGCATCAACTTACGAAGAAATCGGAGTCTACCCAAAGCAAGCTTAGTTTGTTCGGGCGGAGGTTTGAAAACGGGTATAAGTACGTCAAGACCGTGAGTGCAGTCCGACCGAGGTTGGTTCCAGTCGCCAGCCCTTGTCGTCAAAGCCGAAGGAACAGAGCAAAGCAAGGACAAACAGCGACACAGCCTAGCTCCCCCAACCACAAGCTCGCAATAGGGATCATTGTTGACTGAACATCCCTACGCTCCATCCAACCGAATCGAGGTCCGGGATGGTTGAAGTTCTACGGGAGGCTCATTCCTGGCTCATCCCCATCACGTACGGGCGCAAACTCACGCTCTGGTGCAGCTGCCAGCATATTTCTCATGGCCTCTTCGACCATCACCGACGTGGAATTGCTTCCGCATGAAGCCCGAGGTCCCGTGTCTCCCATGCTCGACAGTAGTCGCTGTGCTTCGCAAACGAGTCGCGCCGAGAATCACCCGCGGTGGGGAATGCTGCTCAATTTTAGGCATTTTATACCCTCCGTGCGGATATAAGAACCATTGGATCCCTCGCATTCCTTCAAAGCACTCAATATGCTTCTCTCATACCTCACACCTTATATTTTCCTTGCAGCGGCATGGGCTAAAATCTTGTATGCTGGTGTCAACGAGGTAGACACGTTCGCTACCGCTGGTTCAAGAGCTAACACATCTTATCCCTCAGTCCGGAGGAGAGTTTGGCGTCTTTGCCCCAGTCGATACGCCTGGATTCGGCTTGCCTGGACGCTTTGGTGTAGATTATGCATTCATCAACAAAGTGTGTGGGCTGAACTCTTTCCCCCTACTGCGCCAATGACATGTCCCAGAGCACTGTGGATATTTTTGTCGACCAAGAGAAGATCAATTTCTTCCGTGTCACATTCCTCATGGAACGGATGTGCCCCCTCTCCTTCGGGCTTGGGAGGAAGTTCAACGAAACGGTAGGCATCGCACTCGAAACCGATCGGTTGGCACTGAAATTTCTGCAGTATTTCAGCGAGTATGCAGACGCCATCAATTATATCACACACACCAAGGGTGCATACGCTCTGCTCGACCCTCACAACTATATGCGATACAAGTTCGTCTGTTTCATCCAACCTCTGAACTCCGTTCTTGATACTTCCACGACAGCGATCCCTCAATGCAGCCCTTCACAGGAAGCGTACGAGAACACTCTTCTGGACCGCCGCTATTCCTGATCAAGCCCAACAGGTTATCGGAAACAGCTCCGATCCCACGGCCGCGACAACCAGGCAATTCGAGGAATTCTGGCACGAACTCGCCCTGCGGTTCGTTCACAACCCGAAAGTCATATTCGGGATAAACAACGAGCCCCACGATATGGTTTGATCGCTTCCCCAGCAATCGTACACCGCTAACTATTCGTCCAGCCCACGGACCTGTTGCTGAAAAACAATCAGGCTGCAATCAACGGCATCCGTGCGGCGGGTGCGCTCCAGCTAATCCTCGCACCAGGGAACGGCTTCACCGGTGGTCACGCCTGGACGCAATTTTCGGGTGCTGCTGGGGATGCCCCGTCTAGCGATTTCATGAATAAGCTGGTGGATCCGATAAAGAACACTGCGATGGATATCCATGAGGTGAAGGGCCAACCTCTCTCATTGAGCCATTTACTGACGAACCCAATAGTATTTGGGTCAGTCCTAGCGCCCCACGCAAAATACTACTTCAATGACCTTTCTGGCAGACATCGATTTCTCCGGGGGACACGCAGAGTGCACACAACCGGGTACGTGCATAGTAAAACTGGCTCCACAAGGCGTCTCATGTGTTCAGGCCCTTCCAATCTCGCCAATTTGACGACTTGGCTGCGCGAGAACAATCTCAAGTGAGAGATATACACCTTGCACCGCATACACTTTGACTGGGCGCACCCCTTACAGAGCAGTACTCAGTGAATTCGGCGGAGGTGACAACGAAAATTGCTTTCAGGTGCGTCCGCCGTTGGGCACAGAGAAGTCGGGTTTAAATGGCTCCACAGATGATCGATGATCTCGTGAAATACATGGCTGCCAACGACGAGTGGATCGGGTGGTCCATCTGGGCCGCAGGTCCCATCTGGGGCACCAACTCTCCGTGCTGCGGACCTGACACCGGCAGCCTCGAACCCGGAGACTTGAACGATATGGGAGCGCCCAAGTATGTTGTCAAATGAAGTTTGGGATGTTTGTAGACTGACGCCGGCTAGTGCCTTTTCAACTGTATGGGCGGCGTCGATTCGTCCCAATATCCCGAAAAGTGCGTCGGATCAAACCGAGATCCTTAAGTCTCATCTGAATCCTTCCAGACTTGAAGCGGGCTGGAATCTCGAGTTTGCACGTGTAGCGGGCACGAAAGGATCCCTCCCTATGTTGTATTTGTGTTTACGAATCTACTCTCCCGAAGTGAAAATGGAGCATTTCCGTCTACACGTAGGACCACGAGGCCTGATGTCATTCGTTCGGTGAGAAAGAGATAGCTGCCCGAGGACGCCAGTTTCTGAACTGTGGTTGAATTTTGCCGGCTTACTGATGCGTATTGGAGATAATCACTGTCACTTTGCAGGCTTCGCCGCTCTCCCCGGCTTCCATAATCAAGAGTGATCTCGCTCACCGAAGCTATGCCCGAACCCCTGAGAAGCCCGACCAGTTCAACCTTTCGCTATGGCCGGAAGATTCAACCCCCCCCAAATTATATTAGACTTCTTCCATGAACATCCCAGCTTGCAACCACTCAGTATGCAATTTTTTTTAGTGGACTTCCCTTGGATTTTTCTTGGAGAAAAAGAAATATTATTTCTGGCAGTTCTCACGCTCCTTCACCGCATGACGTTTGCTGACTGAATTACCCCCGGAGTAGCCCGAGGTGCATTCAACATATAACAGCCGAGGTTCAACTCGAAGGCGGCACACCACCTCCACTGGTTCAACCACTTCCCCACTACAATGCCTCTCCACCGCTTCTTCACGCCCAAGGGAATGTACTCCCCCGCAGATAAGACCGCGATCGCCGCCGCCGTGACGGCCGTCTACAAGACGCTCCCCCAATTCTACGTCCTCGTCCTCTTCATCGAGCTCGACCCCGAGAACTTCTTCGTCGGCGGGAAGAGCACCGACAAGTTCCTGCGCATCGCCGCAGAGCACTACGCGCGGAATTTCTCCGAGTGAGTCGTTTCCTGTCCTAATTGAACTATCTTTAAATGATTAAATCACAGCGACAAGTCGAAGCGAGACTTCATGGATCGCTACGAGGCGGCGCTCGCGCCCTTCACCAAGGGCCGTGGGATCGACTGGGAGGTGCAGATCACCGATGCTGATGTGCGGCGTTATCCATTTCATGCCGATGCGAATAATCGGCTCACTTTTAACTTTGCAGCGCACGCTGTGGAACGAGAACGGCATGGCGCCTCCCCTGCCGGATACGGAAGAGGAGGGTATTTGGAAGCGCGAGAACCGGGCGGTGACGCCGGCGGAGATGGAGGTTTTCAAGGCGCAAGGGCGGCGCTAGACGGGGATTTGAATTGTATATGGTTTAGTTGTAAAATCATGCCGACTGGGTTTTATGCTTAACCATTTGTGGGACGTGCATGATTCAGCAGGACTGTTTAACCTGACCCACTGGCCGTAAGTTCGTTTTCCAGCTCCCATCAGGCGTTCCGAGTGAGCCGGACGAGAATACATCAAACCCTGGGAGTTGTATGTAGCTGAGCCCAAATAAAGCACGCTCAGACACCGAGATTCAAATCATCCCCAACCTCGGTGATACGTGTCAGCGCCGCTCGGAGACAATATAACTCCCCCTTTTCCTTTGTTCGTGGTATTTCCTGCGAGTTTACGGGATGGAACAGCGAGGTTAGTCCGGGGCTATTTTAGGATGGCGAATAAATGGATGCAGGAAGCGAGCGTAAATAGCCGAAGTCCAACGAGCGAAGTAGGAGACCGAAGTGCCCAGGGCTGGACTAGGACAAAGGGTTGAAGCATGCCATAGACAGCGGGATGGTTCGATCGGACATCCAGCTCAAGTTCAAGCAGGGGACAGAAGTACGGGGGGGGCAAAGATGTGGACTACGTCTAGAGCTTCGGGAATTGAGGAAACAGAGAATGCGCTGCGGGGAGATTGCTCGTCAAATAGCGAAGACAACACGCACGGCGGGATACAATGGCACTTGGGTTCGCAGACCAGGGGGATGAAGACTTGAACGCGGGACTGGCAGAGGATTCGATACGGGTCTGGGACCGAGTCAGCCCCTCGGCGCACAGCCTGTAGAATTCGAAGTTGGCGGTGGGCCACGATGTCAGAGATCTGCGCAGGCCCGGGGAGACCCAAGGCGCAAGTCGACGACTTCGACTTCGACTGAAATACGACATGGATGTAAGAGGCAAGCCGTATTGAAACTCCGCTCGGCCGGCGTCCCGTGAAAATTCAACCGACAATCGCCTTGATCGCAAGTTCAAACAAAAGAATTCTCAGTCTATATCTCAGACTCTCCTTGAACATCTCCGCCGTGAACCACCACCAAAATAAATGAAAAGGGAACAAAAAGGAACCCTCGCTGTTAATTCAGACACAGGGACTCAAACCCTGGACCGCCTCCAAACTATTCTGTTGGTAGCCAAAAAGAAAAGAGGCTGTGTTCCCGCTACACCATGTCTTATTGCTCAGAAAAAACACAGTGTTGGTGTCAACGGTGTAGTGAGGAGTCTGCGGAGACTCGAGGCGGAAAAAAGTGTTAGGAACAAAAAATTCAGATGCAGGGGCTCGAACCCTGGACTGCCTCTAGCTCTTTCTTGAGCTATTATGATAGGCCGTGTTTCCATTACACCACATCTGATATCCTTCACCCTCCCAGCATCCCATTATAGCTCCCTCTTCTATTTTCTTCTTCGACTAAGAACCTTGTGGAAGAAAAAACAACTCAGATGCAGGGACTCGAACCTTGAGCTGCCTCTGAAAATGCCAGCAACATGCTTCACGCCAGCTCCAGAGGCCGTGTTCCCACTACACCAAATCCGATTCTCTTCCCTATGTCTCCCACCATTTACATCCTTTCCCTATCTCTGAATCTTCCGCAAAAACAGGAAGGGAAAAGTGAATTCAGATGTAGGGATTCGAACCCTGGAATGTCTGTGAAATAGTCTGCACGAAGCTAGAACAAGAAGCTATGCTCCTGCTACACCACATCTGAGTTCCTTTCCCTTCCTACCACCCCTCTATCTTCTACTCCCTTCTCCATATTTAAAAAGAGGAAGGAATAAATTACTCAGATGCAGGGAATCGAACCCCGGGCTGCCTCTGAAATATGTATGCGATACAGACCTAAAACAAGAAGCTGTGTTCTCACTGCACCACATCTGAGTTCCTTCCACCTGTCTCCCACCAGTTACATCCCTTCCCTGTGTCTGATCCCACGCAAAAAAGAAGAGGAAAAAAAGAAGAGGAAAAAATAAGTAACTCAGACGCAGGGATTCGAACCCTGGACTGCCGCCGAAATGCTCAACCAATTATCTATGACAAGAGACCGTGTTCCCGCTACACCACATCTGATTCCCTTCCCCTTCCACATCCACTTATATCCCTACTCTCACCAGCTCCGTCGAGGGATTAAAAAGAAAATCTACTATGCGTAACCAAACGAATGTCTCTGTAGCAACTCTGTCCTACAGTAGTAAATGTAACGAATGTCGTGTCCTCCCACCCGAAGGCGGATTTTGTTGTTGTTATCAGCGGCGCACCTCAAGCAGCGAAGAAAGTATAGATGCGATGCATACACTAAAACCATCCCGTCGCTCAATAAAAGAATCGGTACGCTACCCCCTCCCTCCTCTCATTACTCTCCCCCCAAAATATGTACAACCGCGCGGAACGAGGAACGAGAGAACGAAGCGAAGGCGCTGCTAAGAACTAAGGATAGGAGACACGCCTAATCAATCGTGTTTGAACCCGCCCGTGGGCAACCCGAGCACGGCGGCGCGCTCGGCGGCGAGGAGGTCTGAGAGGCCGATGTAAAAGGCGATGAAGGCGGTGACGATGCCGAGGGCGCCGCCGCCGGTTACGACGCTGTGTGAGCGTGAGCGAACGAACGTTAAGAGGGAGGGGAGAAAAAGAGGAAAGGGAACGAGGAGGCACGGGCGCCGGGATACAGAGCGCGGACGCGCCGGTCGTCCACACCCCAACCCACTCTCCTCACATATGCATATAATATAAGAAACGAAACGCACCCCGCCTTGCCCGTAAACTCGCCCACGCCGAGGAGGAGGAACGTGAGGCTGAGGAAGCCGAACAGCGCGATGAAGGCGATCGATTTGCGCAGGGAGGCGATCCTGGAAGTGAACAAGGTAAGCGTTTGTTTGGATGTTAATAAGAATAAGCAGGCGGGAACACAGTGAGGGAGGCAGGAGGGAGGGAGAGAAAAGAGCGGGGTAACCAGCCCGCGAGCGCGCTCGGACGAAGTTGAACAGTTCAACATCCCCTCACGTGGCCGCGCGCGCCCACACGGGCCGGCGAAGCCCCGGGATCACGCACGCGCGCGCGTCGCGCGGAGAAATGGCGGATCGGGGTGCGGACGTGGGTGTGGGAGCGGGGGAATAAATGATGTGGGAATGGGGGGATAAATGGGTATGCGGGTATGCGGGTATGCGGTGGGCGCCGAGTCGGGGGATGTAAAAAAGATGTGGGCGCGCGGGTACAGCGGCCAGGGTAAACGGGTATGTGGGCACGGAGGGGATATGCGGGTATGTGGGCGCGGGCGCGGGCGCGGTGCGAGGGGCAAGGAGGATTATGTGGATGGGATGAATGGAAGAGGGATGGGGATGGCGCCACCAGGAGAGGGAGACGGGCGACGGGAACGCGGGTGCGGATCAGGTGGTGTGGGGAATATATGGAATAAATGAAATGGGGTTGCGGTTGGGTGCTTCGAATATGATGCATCAACAGGGAATGATAGGTACGGCGTGCGCAGGCGAAAAAACGACAGCCGACAGCGAGCGACGCGGAGCGAGGGGGAAAGAGAGGGAGGGGGGAGAAATGAGGAAGAGAGGGAAGGGAGACGCACAGGAGGAGGACGGTGACGATGAACCACGCGAAGAGGAATATGCCGATGGCGTTGTGGAACTCCTGCTTGTCTGCGTAGGCCCCGGCGATGCCGGAGCCGGGGATGAGGATCGCGGCGTACGACAACCAGAAGGCGCCGTAGGACGTGAAAGCCGTCGCGCCAAAGACGTTGCCGCGCGGGAACCTACGCGTCTCCGTCAGTCTCTCTCTACCACAAGGAGGATGGAGGGGGAACGCACTCCCACATGCCGGCAAGCAGCTGGGCGATACCGCCGGTGAAGAGGGCCATGCCGACGACGACGTTGGGGTGGGTGATGCCGCGGACGGAGACGTTGTAGAAGCTGAGGATGAACGTCGTGGACGCGAAGGAGAAGAGGCCGAGCGCGCCGGGGTTCGCGATGGTGCTGGGGCGCGGCGCGGCGGTGAGCGCGCTGCCGGCGCCGGTGTGGTGCGTGCCTTTCTCGATGTCGGACATTGTACACGGGGTAGGGAGGATGGGCGCGGGGGACAACAAGCAAGAAAAAGCTCGGTTGTGTGGTTTATAGAGGCGGGTGCCAACTGACAATCACAAGAGCCTTCTAATCCCCGGATGAATTAGCCTGGGCGCGATCACAACGTACCGTATGTATAAACAGGTCCCGAACAAGAACCGCCGCCGCGCTGCACCCTTATGCTTCTCGCTCCCGCTCTTCGCCCCCGCCGTCCTCTTCGCGCGCACTGCCCTCGAGCTCACGCTCCCTGCGCCCACGACCGATGCCCACTTTCTCGACGGCAAATCTCTGCCCCCGCCCCACACGGCCCCGCATCACGAGTGCGGGGCATAGCCGGATTTGCAAATTTCTTGACCGTTTGTCATCCGCCGCGCGTCGTTCGTTCGTCCCCGAGTCGGGTCCCGAAGCGAAGTGGGCCCAGTGGCGGTTGACCTCTTTCTTGCGCCATTCCATTCCATTCCACCCGCTCCTAATACTTAATGTAACCGCTCCCATCCACGTCCGAATCCGCCTAACCTGAAACGGTGTCGCCGCGTAATTCCCGTTGACACACTCCGCCGACGCAAAATTTAATTCAATTCAATTCAGCTTGTCTGTCATCCGATCCATTCGCTCCTCCATACATATGCGTCACCCGCTCTGAAAATCCTTGTCAGATGTCATGAAAATTGCGCTATTACCAAAGGGCTATAAATACCTCGCGACGCGGTGTCTAAACTCTCGAGCGTGATCGCGACGTGCCACGCGGAAGCGCCCAAAATTGGCCCAAAAAATGTGTACCTCACCAGCTTCGCAGCGAAAGAAATAATCGGACATGGTGTAGGGTACACCGCCTCTCATCTTATATATCGGCTGATTATCGTTATCGGAGGCAGTCCGGGGTTCGACTCCCCGTGTCCGATTAAGCCAGCTTTCATCCTTTTTGTCTCTTCGCCTGCCGGAAAGATGCTCACCTACCCAAGTTCGTAGGTATGGAAATCATCGGATATGGTGTATGGAACACTGCCTCTCTTCTTATGGAAAGGAGATGAATTGAACGAGGGCAGAGCGGGGTTCGACTCCCCGTGTCCGAATAGGCTACCTCCTACCTTTTTGTCTCTTCGCCTGCCGGAAATGCTCACCTACCCGAGTTCGTAGGTATGGGAAGCATCGGACATGGTGTACGGAACACTGCCTTTCTTCTTATGGCAAGAGCATAGAATTGAGCGAGGGCAGAGCGGGGTTCGACTCCCCGTGTCCGAATGTGGTCTGGAAATAGCTTCTTTTGGCCTATGAGGGAAGAAATATGCTCATCCATCCAAGTTCTTAGGTATAGAGAGTACTCGGGCATGGTGTATGGAACACCGCCTCTCTTCTTGTAGTGAGAGCGTGCAATTGAATGAGGCAGATCGGGGTTCGACTCCTCGTGTCCGAATTAGAATGTCACATTCAAGTGTGCTTTTTTTTCTTTGCCTGCCGGAAAGATGCTCACCTACCCAAGCTTGTAGGTATGGAAATCATCGGATATGGTGTGTGGAACACTGCCTCTCTTCTTGTGGAAAGGAGATAAATTGAACGAGGGCAGAGCGGGGTTCGACTCCCCGTGTCCGAATGTGGTCTGGAAATAGCTTCTTTTGGCCTATGAGGGAAGAAATATGCTCATTCATCCAAGTTTTTAGGTATAGAGAGTGCTCGGACATGGTGTACGGAACACCGCCTCTCTTCTTGTAGTGAGAGCGTGCAATTGAATGAGGCAGATCGGGGTTCGACTCCCCGTGTCCGAATTAGAATGTCACATCCAAGTGTGCTTTTTTTTCTTTGCCTGCCGTAAAGATCCTCACCTATCCAAGTGCGTAGGTATACAATTCATCGGATATGGTGTATGGTACACCGCCTCTCTCCTTAGAATATGTTGAAGGTAGTATGAGGCAGATCGGAGTTCGACTCCCCGTGTCCGAATGTACTCTCCTCATGCACTTTTTTTCTTTGCCTGCCGGAAAGATGCTCACCTACCCAAATTCGTAGGTATAGAAATAATCGGATATGGTGTAGGGTACACTGCCTCTCCTCTTGTGTGTACATGCATATCTTGTTACCGAGACAATCCGGGGTTCGACTCCCCGGGTCCGAATAGGTCAGGGCCTAGTTCCACTCCTTTTTGTCTCTTCACCTGCCGGAAAGATACTCAGCTACCCAAGGTCGTAGGTATACAAATAATCGGACATGGTGTACGGAACACCGCCTCTCTTCCTGAGCGTGTTTAGCCATACTTTAAGGCAGATCGGGGTTCGACTCCCCGTGTCCGAATTCCGAACCACTCCTGCATCATTTTTCCTTTGCTCCGGTGCTAAAAGATACTCATCTACCCAAGTCCACAGGTATACAAAGCATCGGACATGGTGTACGGAACACCGCCTCAGTCATGGCGGGGAGAAAAATATTATACGAGGCAGATCGGGGTTCGACTCCCCGTGTTCGAATGTCACATCCAAGTGTGCTTTTTTTTTTCTTTGCCTGCCGGAAAGATGCTCACTTATCCAAGTTCATAGGGATACAAATAATCGGATATGGTGTATGGAACACGGCCTCTCCTCTTCCATTGTAGATCATGGTTGTGTTGAGGCTAATCGGGGTTCGACTCCCCGTGTCCGAATGGGTTATCTGTGCTATCTTTGTAGTCCATTTTTCTCGCTCCGCCGGAAAGAAGCTCACCTATCCAGCCTCGCAGGTCTCCAAAGAATCGGATATAGTGCATGGAACACCACCTCTCTCTTTGAATCCTTCAGAGTAACTCGCTGAGGTAGTACGGGGTTCGACTCCCCCTGTCCGAATAACAAATCCCGGTCACATCCTTTTTCTTTGCTCCTGCACTCAAAGATGTTCACCTACCCAGCCTCGCAGGTCTCCAAAGAATCGGATATGGTGTATGGAACACCGCCTCCTCTTCTCATCGTATACACAGAACGGTCATCACCGAGGCAGCCTGGGATTCGACTCCCCATGTCTGAATGTCGCTTCCAAGTGTGCCTTTTTTTCTTGGCCTGCCGGAAAGAGATGCTGCTCGCCTATCCAGGTGCACAGGTATACAACTCATCAGACATGGTGCAGGGTACGCGGCCTCTCTCCTTGCATATTGAATGAGTTCTGAGGCACATCGGGGTTCAACTCCCCATGTCCGAATGCATAACTTGAAGTATCCGGCCCTTTTTCTTTGATGGAACACCACCTCTCTCTTTGAGTTCTTCAGAGTAACTCGCTGAGGCAGTACGGGGTTCGACTCCCCATGTCCGAATGTCACGTCCAAGTGTGCTTTTCTTTCCTTGCCTGCCGGAAAGATGCTCACTTATCCAAGTTCATAGGGATAAAAATAATCGGACATGGTGCACGGTGCATGGCCTTCTTCCTTAAATGAGAAGGATGAAAAAGTATGAGGCAGATCGGGGTTCAACTCCCTATGTCCGAATGCATAGCTTGAAGTATCCGGCCCTTTTTCTTTCCTCCAGCACTCCAAGATACTCACCTACCCAAAATTCGAGGTATAGAAATCATCGGACATGGTGTACGGAATACCGCCTCTGTTTCTTCCAAATTTCATCCGGTTCTGAGGCAGTCCAGGATTCAACTCGGGCCTGTGTCCGAATCACATTCTCTGCTGTCTTTTTTTTTGTGCCTGCCGGAAAGATGCTTACCTACCCCAAGTTCGTAGGTATAGAAATCATCGGATATGGTGTAGGGTACGCGGCCTCTCTCCTTGCACATTGAATGAGTTCTGAGGCAGATCGGGGCTCGACTCCCCGTGTCCGAATGGTGCCTTTCGTCTATTTTTTTCTTGCCAGCCGAAAAGATGCTCACCTATCCAACCTCGCAGCGAAAGAAATAATCGGATATGGTGTAGAGTACACCGCCTCTCCTCTTGTGTGTACACACATATCTTGGTACCGAGGCAATCCGGGGTTCGACTCCCCGGGTCTGAATAGGTCAGGGCCCAGTTTCACTCCTTTTTTTCTCTTCACCTGCCGGAAAGATAAGCACCTACCCAAGTTCGTAGGTATACAAATATTCGGACATGGTGTTTGGAACACCGCCTCTCTTCCTGAGCGTGTTTAGCCATATTTTAAGGCAGATCGGGGTTCGACTCCCCGTGTCCGAATTCCGAACCACTCCTGCATCATATACTCACCTACCCAAGTCCACAGGTATACAAAGCATCGGACATGATGTACGGAACGCCGCCCCAGTCATGGCGGGGAGAAAAATATCATACGAGGCAGATCGGGGTTTGACTCCCCGTGTCCGAATGTCACGTCCAAGTGTGCTTTTTTTTCTTTGCCTGCCGGAAAGATGCTCACCTACCCAAGTCCACAGGTATACAACTCATCGGACATGGTGTGCGGAACACCGCCTCTCCTCTTCTTGTAGATCATGGTTATGTTAAGGCTAATCGGGGTTCAACTCCCCGTGTCCGAATGAGACGTATCCCAGGTCGTTTTTTTTGTCCAAGGGATGAAAAATGCTCACTTATCCAGCCTCGCAGGTGGATAAAGAATTGGACATGGTGTAGTATGGAACATTGCCTCTCTCCTTGCCGTCCGGGGTTCAACTCCCTGTGTCCGAATATCGCTGGCCCAACCTCTTTTTCTCTTGCCCGCTAAAAATGCTCACATACCCAAGTGCGTAGGAATATAAGCTACTCGGGCATGGTGTACGGTACACATCCTCTATTCCCTGGCGACAATGTAAAATTGAATGATGAGGCAGATCAGGGTTCGACTCCTCGTGTCCGAATTCTTACAGACCAGTGTCTTTTTCCTTGCGCTGCGAAGAACTTGCTGACCTATCCAATAAGGTAGACTATGTTTGAGAGGACTCTAGGGATGAGACAGATAAGCAAACAGTCCACAGTAGATTACGATAAGTAATAACAGAACGAGTCTGTTGAAGATTCCAAAAATAGGGAGAGTTTATCGGTTTGCCAAGAATTGACTCTGCCGTCCAGCACGAAGCTAGACGGCCCCGATCCAGAACATGAGCGACGAGTCTGCAGCATTGAAGCTGGTCGACGAGAGGCTCAGATGTTCCAGCTCTGGATCGCGAGGTCAATTTGAACACAAGGCACTCCGGGGTCTTCGGGAGATGAAGATGAAGCCCAGAAATCCCAAACGGGAGTAACACTCCCTAGAGCAAAGCTCGCTTGAAGGGCAAGTCAAAGAGGCGACCGAAACCCCAAATGGGAGTGGTGCGAGGAAAGAAGGGAGAGAAAGAGGTTAGGAATAAAATATTCCCTCTCAATGAGAAAGTAATCCAACAAAATTCAAGACCAGAGATTATAGTGCACCGATTGGTAGACACTCGGCAGATTAGAAGGTGCACCCGAAAGAATTCGTCGGTACAGTTTCGTGCCCGCAAGCGCGTCGGCACGAAACAACATGAATGGACCTAAACCCGAAAGAATTCGTCGGTAAAGGGTAGCCCGCCAAAGCGTCGGCCACGGGAATAAAACCCCGTCAGAGGACAGTCAAGAACAAATTGGTACCCGAAAGAATTCGTCGGTACCGTGCCCGCAAGCGCGTCGGCACAAATAAATATAAAAGAAGACCTAAACCCGAAAGAATTCGTCGGTAAAGGCTGTGCCCGCAAGTGCGTCGGCACGAGAACAAATGCGCGCCAAGGCGTCGGCATATATAAGCCAATCCGCACGATGACAATTATCACCGGACAGACAAATCTCAAGTCAAGAATTTTGATTCATCGCCTCGTGAGAGAGCGATGACAACGCGGGAGCAATTACATATAAATGAACAAATATAGCACTCAACAATCATCCGATGCGACTCGAGGGTCCGAAGAATTGATTGATGGATTCTTGGGTAGATATAGGATGACATGAGGACAAGGGCAGTGAAGGATGTGGATGGCATAGAGCTGGTCCCAAGTTAAGTGCCCCCAAAGATCAGACCCCAAAGAAAAGCCGCGTGCGAGCGACGAGGCCGGCCAGCGACGTGGATGTCGTGAGCAAAGGAAAAGATGTGACTTGGGACTGTGAGGCACACCGCCCGCAGGAACTGCCGATGCGCGAGCTGTAGAATAACAAGGATGATAAGTGGATGCCAAAACCCACACAAATGCTATATCAAAGCAGGTGAACTTCTCGACTCACTGGAGCCAAAATGGGACCCGAGAGAACCCCAACCCGAGGATTACGAGGACGAACAAGCGCCCCGAGCCCGAGAAGACCCAGAAGAAGTTGAATTTGACCCGAGAATGACAACGACGGGAACAATTGCAGATACATTTAGAATATTTACCCAAGGCATAGAGAACCCGTGCACAGTGACGGTTGACATGAGCCATGACCCAGACCCAGAGGAAGAAGAAATAAACATATTTACCGACGGATCAGCCATAAACAACGGCATGCAGAATGCCAAAGCAGGAGCGGGAATATACTTCGGCGAGGGGGACCCGAGGAACAGAGCAATGCGGGTCCCCGATGAATGGGGGCCATCGAACCAAACAGGTGAGATGATAGCAATCAAAGAGGCAGTTGAATTAAGCCCGTATGAGACCCCTATCAAAATAACAAGTGACTCGAGGTACTCGATAAACGGACTCACCAAGCACCTCCAGAAATGGGAGGACGAAGGATTCTTCACGGTTGCGAACGGACAGCTAGCTCAACTGACAGCAACCAAACTGAGAGAGAGAAAGGCGAAAACCACCTTCCGCTGGGTGAAAGGACACACCGGTATAGCAGGAAATGAAGCCGCGGACGTGCTCGCGGGAGAAGGAAGCTCTAAACCGGGCCCGGATGTTGTGAATAACTGTATTGATGTAGCACTGACTCTACCAGGAGCAAAACTGCAGGCGATGACACAGTCCCTCGCATATAAAATTCTGCGGAAGTTAAAAATGGAACACCTGAACTACCAAGACCAACTAGACCGCAAGACCACGATGAGGAACATGGAGTATGCCCAGGCGGCCGCAACAAACAGCGACGGAGAACCACCCCCAAAGAGCCGAATATGGAAGTCCACGAAACACAAAGATATATCGAGGAGCATCCGTTACTTCCTCTGGATGCTCATCCATGATGGCTACAAAGTAGGAAGGTACTGGGAAAACATACCTGGGCACGAACACAAAGGAAAGTGCAACAGATGCGGAATCACAGAGTCCATGGAGCACATCCTGACGAAATGCGATGTATCGGGGCAAACACAAGTCTGGGACATGGCAAGCGAGATGTGGCAGAAGAAAACAGGGGAAGACCTCAGGCCGGTAATGGGGCAGATAATGACGTGTGGGGCAGTCAAGAAAGGTGACGCTGGGACCTCGCGCCTATTCAGAATATTAGTATCTGAGTCAGCCCACCTGATATGGCGCCTAAGATGCGAAAGGGTAATACAAGAGAAAGACCCAGCGTCGGAAAGAGAAATCAGGAATCGATGGCGAAAACAAATGAACAACAGATTAGCGCTGGACCGTGTACTCACGAACGACATCAAATATGGAAAGAAGGCAATAAAGAAAGCCCTCGTCAAGAAGACTTGGTGTAAGGTCCTTGAAAATGAAGACAGACTCCCTAGAGATTGGACCAGGGAGTGCGGGGTTTTAGTGGGTATTGGCTGAGTTGACAATGAGGAAAGCTCGGGGCTCAGGCACCGAGTGGACTGAGTTGACGAGGACCAAATCCCCACACGCCGTGTCACGGAATACGGACACGAGTGCGGTTGCGCATTTCCTCGCGTGGTGATATTTTCTGTCTGGCCGGGTTTCTAACTCCAAGGCCTCCCCTTAACGGGCGGAGGATGGACGACTATGTTGGCCCGGAAGTGTTTTGGATTCTCCCTTGGGATTGAATTAAAAACATGAAAGGGGAGCAGTAATGCTCTCGTCCTCCGCTACCCAAACGTTCCACAAAAAAAAAAAAAAAAAAAAAAAAGATGTGACTTGTGACCGAAGTCACAAGTCATGTGCAGGTGAGGCGCGTCCTCCATTTTAGTCGTTTACCTTATCTTACGCTTATGCTAGCCGGAGCAAGCTCTCGTAGCTTCAGCTAGCGATCTTGCAGGACTACACAAATCTGATATGATGTACGGAACACCGCCTCCTCTTCTCGTCGCATGCACAGAACGGTCGTCGCCGAGGCAGCCCGGGGTTCGACTCCCCGTGTCCGAATGCAGTCTGCATCTCTCGTTTTTTGGCTTATGTATGAGGGATGAAGGATGCTCACCTACTCGACTTCACAGGTAGATAAATAATCGGACATGGTGTAAGGTACACATCCTCTATTCCAAGGCAAGAATGCAAAATTGAATGATGAGGCAGATCGGGGTTCGCCTCCCCGTGTCCAAATGTTACTTCCTCATGTGCTTTTTTTTCTTTGCGCATGCTAATGTCCGGGATATCAGCGCATTCGATTGGTATTGTAGGAGAATAACAAAGAATTGACTTACCATCCCGACCGCCTCAGTCGCGACAAGTATTCTTATCTTCCCTTTTCAAAAATCCAGCATAACGCGACGCTTCGCTTTCACGGTCCGGTGGGCGCGGAGGAAGTCGATGGTGTTGGAGGGGATTTTTGGATAGCGACGTCGCAGTCGCGCGGCCATGATTTGGGTTTTCTTGACCGCATTCATGAAAATTACTCCTTTGGGAAGATCCATGCGAGAGTGAATGTCGGACGAATCGGGCAGATGGGGGCCAACGGCAGCGTAGTCCTTGGCGCCATTCATCTCGACGACAGATGGCGTTATATTCGGGCGGTCGTTCCCCAAATTTAAAAAGAAAGTCTCGTTCAAGTCCAGATCAAGACTCGAACAAATGTCTTTGAGCGCAAATGGACTCAAAGTCGCCGACGCAGCTAGAATAGGCGAGCTCACAGGTAGAATAGCGCGTAGTTTGTTGAGAAGGGCGTAGTGGGGCCGAAAATCACCTCCCCATTGAGACGCGCAATGTGCTTCGTCGATGATAGTCCCGAGTGCCCGTTTCCCCGTGGTGGGATCCTGGAGCCATTTGCGGAATGTATCGTGCTCAAGCCACATTTCGGGTGACGTGGATATTGCGTTCTGAGCCTGTTTGTTGAGTTCCTGGAGAAATTGAGCCCAGAAAAAGCGAGACGCGCACAATGTTCATACGTACTTTCTGGAGATCACGAGAATATGTGTCGCCATTGACGGCCGCGGCCTTTAAGCCGATATTCTGGAATCGTTTGGCCTGAAATACAATCGGTCGGATGTCCAGACATGTACCAAAGATTTCGCACCTGGTCCTCCTGGAGTACCTTCAGCGGGGATATGACTAAGGAATATTTCTCCCACCGGAGAGGCAGCGGCATCATGAAAGGGATTGTCTTGCCGGTGCCAGTCCCAGCGATGAGTACGGCTTCAAGACCAAGAAGAAAGACCTCGGTGACATCGATCTGCCATTTGTACGGGGGTTTCTTGAAGCTTTCGTCGAAAAGACGCGCCAAGTCGCGTCGCGTCGCTTCCGAGTCGTAGCCGGTCTTTTTACGCGCCTTTTTACGCGCCTGTTTTGCGATTCGGCGGTGCGCTTGACGTGATCGTGCTCCCGCGGCATTAGAAGAGGCAGGGGAGCACCAGGTAGACGGCGCGTCGAAGGTCTGTTGAAGGCTTGATGGATTCACACGGGAAACAGGCGCGATGATAATCAAAGATTGTGACGAAAGATAGCAGATGTGACTGCATGGGCGGTGTGACACGGTAAATGCCCCAGACGTTCAAGTGAAGTAGCAGCTGAATAGCAGTGTAGCAGAGTGTAGCACTCCCGCCCATCAATTTTAACCGAACTCGCGTGGCAGGGATCAAACGGTCCGCGGGTCCGGGGGTGCTACGACGAACGTCTGGGTGACCGATTGGTGACCGAGACAGGTGTCGCATCTGCTATGCACGATCAGCCCAATTCGGACTAATTCCGCAGCTCCCAGTTCGATACAGGAGCCACGGCAAGTATTCGTCACCTGGGCCGAACTGAATTGGACAGCTCAACAGCTTTTTGCGGAATGGAAGAACAAATGGAAATTTGATGGGAAACAGAACAGCAAAAGGCTGCACAAATGAAGCTGTAGAGCAGAAGCAACGAGATGGAGGTAGCAGAAGGGGATACTAGGGCCAAACAGTCGCCAAAGAATTGGGCACATAAGTAATCTTAATAGAACGGTTAATATCTTCAGGCCGGCCCCGGCAGCGGTCCCCCGCAATTAAATAGCTCAAGAACGGTAAAAACATCGCAATTCACATGGGGAAGAGGGAAGCTCAAGGTTGTATGTGCTTGCTAGTGCAAGAGAGAGATATAGACCACCCCTGGTTTGTAGAGAACCCATAGTCAAGGCATCAATATTTGATGGTGGTGGTAGATGGAGTGTATTACCCCGCCCAAATCACATTTGAAACAGTGAAGCGAAGGCTGTTCGCGCGGAATATCCCACGATCAAATTCGTATCCATCTTCTTATTGCTACCTACCTACCTACCCTGATACCTGACGCCTTACTTCATCAATATCCATGATCATCAGCCGCTTTTACATTGTCGATTGCTGTACCGGATCATTACTTAGCGGAAGCTGTGGACTGCCTATATATAAGGAGCTTCCAAAGGGACATGTCGCCCACTGATCTCGTCTCGACATGGAAAAGCAGCAACTGGCTCCTGATCCCGGACCTCAACGGCAAAAGTCCAAGCCCGTCAGCTCTTTGGGATGGCTGCGCGCTGTACTGGTTGTCTTCGGTGCATCGAGCGTTCTCCTGGCCGTGTGGATCGCTGGAAAGATTGGTCTGCAGTTTGTGGACAAATTGAAGCCGCCACACCTGGCTCTCTATCAGAACGAAACTTGGGATCAAGTTACCAACCGTAGTGCTGTTGTGAGACCACTCGTTTTTGGAGATGACAGGTTCGACATTATTGCCACTGTGTGGCTGCGTGGAAATGCCTCACAGCAGGCGGCCTATCAGGGGGATAGGTACCCGGATGCAGCAAGTGAGCTGGTGGAAGACTCCAAAGACACCCATTTCCACAGGAAAATCCATATGCCCAACATCGGCAAGCTGTCAGTGTGGTCTGACGAGGGAGTCAGGCCCACTAAGGCACAGGATGACATCTTCGAAGTTGCACTGTATTCCGGAGTTATCATCCAGAACGCCACCTTATCCGACAAGGGTCTTACAGCGGAAGTTCCATTGGAATTTCCGCTTGGAGTTTTGTGAGAGCTTCCTCCTTTTTCGGGCACCAGAGATTGACTTGGCGAACCAGCTTGGAGCAGAACCTCACCACAGAACACCTGCGCGCATCCTTCGTCGTTTCGCCATCCGTGAAGATGGATCACCTTCGAAATTTCTCTTCATGGATGCCAGACTACGTGTTGGAAACTCAGTGGCGTTCTCGAGCTGCATCGTAAGCGTCGCGCTTTCTGTAAATCCCGCAACGCCCTTATCTACATATGCCTAGACCTACCGAACAGAAATCGCTGATTGATAGGGCTATTGACTCGTTTTCCCTTTCTGTCCCTATGATCGAATTCCATCCGATCATGAGCCACTGCGATGTGATACTCAACGCCGCTGGTTTCACTAATTCTACGCCGGCACACAATCAACCCTGGGGCTCAAACGCAAGGCGGCATCCTCATGTAACATCACGGTGAGTATTTCGATCCTCTCTCGCTCTCCATTTCGATTGTTCATCTACAGACTTCACCTGCGGATCCTCAACGAGCAACATTTATTCAATTTGGAGGCATACAATACCGTTCACGATAAACTGCGAAGGACCTCGGTGGGCTACCGCTGTCCCATGGAACGACCCCTTTTAATGTATGGTCCAAGTGCGGACTAGGATACAATCTCGGGAAAGCATTGCCCCATCGCTCAGTCTGTTCGCGCACTTATGAAGAAGTGGGCCCCATGGAGACGCGTCTGGAGTTTTCTGATTCGCATCGTGGAGAAACTGAATGGGCATATGCACCTTTCCTGTCCGCAGCTCTCAATGCAGCAGGGCCTCTCGTATGTCGTTGCTAACTTGCCATCTTATATCTCCTCATGCAGCAATAGGATTACATACCTGTTCCGGTTAACCGGGTAAATTGCAGTGCCCAGGCATCTTACAACTCTGCAAATTTATCTGTCCTCGAGCCATCTCTCCTGAATGGTACGTCATAGAGCAACAAATGCATACTACTGTGATGGACGGCCAAATCAGACACGATGAAAGTGATCTGGCATGTTTCTTTCTCTGGGCGAACTCCCCGCAAGATGCTTTTCAGCGATTTGACTGCATTTGCTCCTGCAATAAATGCCAGTCAGAGCGAACTGGAACGAATCGAGGCACAGGTCCAGTTTGAGTACCAAAGTGAGCCAGCTTCCCTTTGGCTTTCTGTATTGATAATTCTATGACTATGATGCAGATACACTTCGTGCCCACAGATTCCATGTTGATTCGCACCCTAAACGAAGATTGGTTGCGTACACTCTTGGGTATGTTATATTAAGGCGTGGTTTAGCATGTTATCGACACTCTCTGATGATAGCTCCCTATCCGGCCTGTTCGCGCTCCTTCTGGACATTGTGTACTACCGGAGACTTATATTGACCGTTGGAATTTCCATCCGGGGACAGTGGCTCTCCATTGCAAGTTTCCTTGCCTGGACAGTGGAGCTGGTGTTCAATTCCTCTGATTCCGCGGAGAAGATAGTGCTAGGCTGCTTCTACATTTTTCTCTCGGTGGTTCCTTTATTTGCCATTACTCGGATGGAATTTGGCTGGCGCGGATTCACGCGGCTGCCCGCCACCTTTGCGCATGCCACTCATACGGAGCGTGCAAGTTCTCGTATAGATGCGAAGTCCAGTTGGAGATTCATTGGAACGGTTAGTGCAGCCTTCACTGAAGTGGAAACAAGCTCTTCACTTACTGTTCTTTCAGTCCATGCTCATCTTGGCGACGTGCCTCTTCTTGGCTGATCCTTTCCAACGCGACCTCATTCCATCCCCTTTACCGCCGGATCCTGAAGCGACAGCGCGCTCAACTGCCGATAATATTTTCTCCGCCAGTGTCACTGCAGCACATTGCATGTCGGAGGTTCTTCAATTGCTCATGAACCATCGTGCACGAACATTTGGAGGGATGTACAAAGCCACCGTATGGCTGATGGTGGCGGAGCGAGTTCTTCACTTCATAGTATACTTGCCTGCGATCCTTGGCCGCATCCCGGACAGAGCGTCACTCTCCTTGGGCACGGTCATCAAAGTTCTGCCACTCTTAGTGCAGGCATGGCAGGCATGGACGTTACCTGCAGCCAAAACGGAGGAAGAGGAAGAACACGAGAACTGAGGTTTTGGATTCCTCGATCGCAAAAGTATTTGAAGCTCTATTAGATAGTCTGAAGTACTGCTTACCGGCTTTCTAGGGTTCATGATGTAATCATGACTACACCTGATATATATTTCCACGTGCGGTTGCGAGGAGCTGGATTGGATGATGGTGTCTGAGCATTTTCAATTTTTTGTCCGAACTTTTGCCTGTAAAATGCATTTTTTTTGTCCGCTCACTGATCTTTTTGGGCTGACAATGCATGGGCGGGGAGTCGAATCCCGAAGCGGCTTCGCAGACGTCTCTTCAAATTTATTTCTGTACTGTGTGTAAAGTGCACCACCCACGCTTTCTTCCCCCATGGAAAACTTGAACATGTGGGCTCGAACACGTGAGTAGTTCTATGATTCAAATATTTGCCCGGCCCATTTTTCCCAAGTTAATTATTGCACAAAAATTCTATGAAGCTCATTTGGAGTAAAGCATTCGTCTACGCTACCTTGGCGCCTAGCTTTATACGAAAAACCCGGCACAGTGATGTGAGCAGTCGACAGCATCACCGATGGGAAACCCCGTTCAGAAGGGTTTCTCTGGGAAACCGGGGTCCTGATTTGGTTCAAGAAGATAGGCATGGACTTATATTTCTCATAGATTCGAAGGAGGCACTTGTCGTCAACCTGTGGTTGACTCCTCGTGGCAGAGAGGTGCCCCATTAATATTGCCGATCGCAAATTCCGACGGTATAACCCGAGAACAAAAAGTTTTTTGTTTATGCAAGTTATGATTTCTCAATTAAGCCTGCCGTTCATTGTTTGCTGATGCGATCAGTTTGGAGGTCAAACAAATGAAGGGGCTTGTGCCAAGATGGGCGAAACGGGGGGGACGTTCGTCGCGTTCTAGAGGTCGCAAAAGCGTGTATAGCCCCGGGATGGATTGGGGAAACTTGTTTATTTTTAATTAACTTAGATATTGGTCAACTCCACATGCACTGCGGTGGCCCATGCATTTTTGGGAGCCAAACATCAAGTCCAAACACGTCGCCCGGTTTGGGTATATTTTAACACCGGACGAGGATGAGACTAAAGTCTTACCTTTTGGGACTGCTTTTGGAGCCTAAACATGACGCAAAACATAGTAACTTTCGGTTCTGCGAATACTGAATCAAAAATCCACGGTTTTTCCCTGTCTTTTTGGCCAACAAAACATAGGTCGTTTTTGTCGCCTCAACAGGAGCGAAAAGAACAATATCTCTTTGGAATAAGAAATGGATGATTGTTTGTGGCAGAAATGATGATCAAACATGGGTTATTTTTAAGGCTATTTTTGCAGCTGAAAAACAAGTAGTTTCAGAGGGCCAAAAAGACGAAGAAAAAATATTATTTTTGCAGACCGTTTTAGCTGCTAAAAATCATTCGGCACGTGTATAGAGCATGCTTTAAAACGCGCCAAAGAATGCGCTAGGACCCGCCAAAGACACGTTAAGGGTGTGCTTGCAACCCGCTGGGCGCGCGATGTGGGTCCGCTTGGCTCGTGATGCGGCGGGCGCTGAGCGCGCGAATGATTTTTAGCATCTAAAACGGTCTACAAAAATAATATTTTTCTTCGTCTTTTTGGCACTCTGAAACCACTTGTTGTTAGGCCGCAAAAATAGATTCAAAAATAACCCATGTTTGATCATCATTTCGGCCACAAACAATCATCTATTTCTTATTCCAAAGAGATATTGTTCTTTCTGCTCCTGTTGAGGTGACAAAAATGACCTATGTTTTTTTGGCCAAAAAGACAGGGAAAAACCATGGATTTTCAATTCAGTATTCAGAGAACCGAAAGTCACTATGTTTTGTGTCATGTTTAGGCTCCAAAAGCAGTCCCAAAAAGGTAAGATTTTACTCTCATCCTCGTCCGGTGTTAAAAATATACCTAAACCGGGCGACGTGTTTGGACTTGATGTTTGGCGCCCAAAAATGCATGGGCCACCGCAGTGATGGGATATGACCTTAGATAGCTAGTACAGTATGCCCGACAAGAGAGCCTTCGTGAACCCCTAAACCTCATTTCTCTCGTGGTCCCCTTGGTGTCCTTTTGGCCCAGGAATTTTTCTGAAGTTGCCAAATCAACACTAGACGTACTAGATCTATCTCCCCAAGTTCAGAGGTCGAATATCGGAAGGGAGACAATAAACGAGACCAAGTAGAGCTCCAGCCAAATTAGCCGAGTGAATTTCCATTTTGGGAATGATCGGCATGGGTGCCTAAATTTTCTCTTCGCCTCTCAATGTCGGCGACCCAGCCGCAGACTCCGTGTTAGAAGCTTCCAGGGAAAGAACAGACGCGTTGCCCGCAATCGATCGCCTTGAGTTACGACCAAGTCACAATGTGACATGCTGTGACACTAATTAGCGAGAACTTCAGAATTTTATTCGACGCGTCGAGGAGCTGTTGAAACAAATCTGAAGAGACAGAATGTGTTCGGGGGTAGATTAGACTCAATCGAGCCTATAAAACCCCATCCGGAACAGTCAAAGTTGGTGAATGCATCAGCTCTCATCGACCAGATAGCGTGGAAATCGCCTGAATACCGGAGGCGAGAAAAATGGTGTAATAATTGTGCGTACGGAGAATAAATATATAGCCTATAAAGAACATTTGGCTCCGCAAAAACGAGCCAAGAAGATGCTTGGCGGTCGCGGTATTCATCCTCAAAGATCCTCACTATTTGGCCCAGCTTGTCCCAAGCCTCTCCGAGATTAGCCGGCTCACCGGCTCGGAGACAGGCTTGCTCCGAACCTACAGGAAAAGCTTTTTTTTTTTCCCCGAGTATGTAAACAAGTGCAACGGCCCATCCCAAGCCCATCCACTATTTTCATTGCCTTTTGTTCTGATGAAAATAGTGGCAGTGACTAAATCCATTCGACGCAGGCACTAAAAAGTCCCTCAAGATTTTCATTCTCAAATGAAAATTTGGTCCCCCCGACATATGAAAGGGACGATAATATCTGTAAATGGAAGTACTCATAATGAGTACGATGGAAAACTTACAGCCTGGGCCAATTGTGTGCCGAACCTGGTCAAGATTTGAATGGATTCATTTTCATGACGACAGGTACATACTATACATACTCGTCAAGTTCATCTCGACCCTGGTGCTCAGGGTGCCAATTTCCTGATTTAATGCAGTGTGAGAGTTATAGGAGGCCGCGTCGAAATTCCAGCGCCGGCTTGCGATGCTTGTTGGCCTGCTTCGTCTGCTTGACGCGGGCTTCAATGATAGCGTCGTGTGCTGTCATGATTGCTTCCTTCATCCGTTGAACAAAAACACGGACCCGGACCCCGGGATATTCTGATTTTGGGTCCCAAATCATTAGCGCGGGCATACTACTAGTATTTTCCATTCCATTCCACCCGCTCCTAATACTTAATGTAACCGCTCCCATCGCGCCCGCGCCCACGTCCGAATCCGCCTAGCCTGAAAACGGTGTCACCGCGTAATTCCCGTTGACACACTCCGCCGACACAAAATTCAATTCAATTCAAGTGACCTGTCGTGTCATCCCTGATCCATTCGCTCCTCCATCATACATATGCGCCACCCGCGCTCTGAAAATCCTTGTCAAATGCCATGAAAATTGCGCTATTACCAAAGGGCTATTAATACCTCGAGAAGCGGTGTCTAAACTCTCGAGCGTGATCGCGAAGCGCGATGCGGAAGCGCCCAAAAAATGTGTACCTCGCCAGCTTCGCAGCGAAAGAAATAATCGGACATGGTGTAGGGTACACCGCCTCTCTCCTTAGACGTTTCGCAAGGATGATATGTGGCACTAAGGGGTTCGACTCCCGTGTCCGAATCCTATGTTCTCCCACCTTGTTTTCTTGCGCCTGCTAATGAATGCTCACCTAGCCAACCTCGCAGGTATATAAATCATCGGGCATGGTGTATGGAACACTGCCTCTCTTCTTATGGCAAGAATATGACATTGAATGAGGCAGATCGGGGTTCGACTCCCCGTGTCCGAATATGTAATCCAGCCCATCGTTTTTCTTTGCCTGCCAGAAAGAGATGCTCACCTACCCGAGTCCACAGGTATACAACTCATCGGACATGGTGTATGGAACACCGCCTCTCCTCTTCTTGTAGATCATGGTTATGTTGAGGCTAATCGGGGTTCGACTCCCCGTGTCCGAATTCCGAACCACTCCTGCATCATTTTTCCTTTGCTCCGATGCTAAAAGATACTCACCTACCCAAGTTCGTACGTATGCAAATAATCGGACATGGTGTTTGGAACACTGCCTCTCTCCTTGCATCTTGAATGAGTTCTGAGCCGGCCCGGGGTTCAACTCCCGTGTCCGAATGTCATTTCCTCGCGTGCTTTTTTTTTTTTTTTTGCCTGCCAGAAAGATGCTCACCTACCCAATTTCGTAGGTATACAACTCATCGAATATGGTGCACGGGGCACGGCCCCCTTCCTTAAGTGACAAGGATGAAAAAGTGTGAGGCAGATCGGGGTTCAACTCCCCATGTCCGAATGCATAACTTAAAGTAGCCGGCCCTTTTTCTTTGCTTCGGCACTCCAAGATACTCACCTACCCAAAATTCGAGGTATAGAAATCATCGAATATGGTATACGGAACATCGCCTCTCTCCTTAAAACCAGTTGAAAGTAGTATGAGGCAGCCGGGGTTCGACTACCCGCGTCCGAATGTTACTGCTTCATGCACATCTTTTTCTCTTTGCCTGCCGGAAAGATGCTCACCTATCCAAGCTCGCAGGTAGGTAAATAACTCGGATATGGTGTATGGAACACTGCCTCTCTTCTTATCGCAAGCAGATGGAATTGAACGAGGGCAGAGCAGGGTTCGACTCCCCGTGTCCGAATGTGGCCTCTTCGTGCACTTTTTTTTCTTTGCCTGCCGGAAAGATGCGCACCCATCCAAGTTCGCAGGGAGATAAATAATCGGATATGGTGTATGGAACACCGCTTCTCTTCCTGAGCGTGTTTAGCCATACTTTAAGGCAGATCGGGGTTCGACTCCCCGTGTCCGAATTGTGCGCTCCTGTATCATATTTTCTTAGCTCCGGTACTGAAAAATGCTCACTTATCCAAGTTTGTAGGTATAGAGATCATCGGTAGTGCATGGAACACCGCCTCTCCTCTTCCGCAGTAACACCCAGCATACGGAGGCTGATCGGGGTTCGACTCCCCGTGTCCGAGTCCGATCGGAAATGGTGTACGGAACACCGCCTCGTTTCTTTCGATTCAGTCCGCGCGACTTCTGAAGCAGACCGGGGTTCGACTTCCCGTGTGCGAATGTCACTCCTCGTCCCTTTTTCGTGGTGCCTGCTAATAAATACTCACCTATCCAAGTTCCAAGGTATATAAAGCGTCGGACATGGTGTACGTTACACATCCTCTATTCCTCGGCAAGAATGCAAAATTGAATGATGAGGCAGATCGGGGTTTGACTCCCCATGTCCAAATGTTACTTCCTCATGTGCTTTTTTTCTTTGTGCCTGCTAATGGGGAAGACAAAGGTGCATTATGTACCCTTTGTCAGCTGACTTACCAGGTGCTAACCACATGCGTTAACGCATGTGGTTTCCACATGTGTCAGTCTTTGCCCCCAGTGTGTATACCTGCTTTCAAAGCTCCGACCGAACAAACTAAGTTTTGGTTTTTGGGTAGACTCCAATGTCTTCGTAAGTATGCTTATTTGCTAGTAGTTCGTGGAGCGCAAATCTATCAGTGGTTGCTTGGTGTTTACAGTCCGCCGGCGGTGTTTTTATTCAATGACAACCGGGCATGTTCGGACTTTGGTATTCTGCGGAAAACGTTCGCACTGTGAATTTGCGGAAGCGTTCAACTCTAGACATTCCACTGTTACGAACTGGCAAAGTCCACACTTCCGACAACATCCTCAAGGGATGCGAAGCTCTCCCAGTCCGGACTCAAGAGTTTTTCAGCTACGTAGATTGGCAAAGTGCAAGTGACACTTATCACCGAACCCATTTGGTAAGTATGCGTCGGCTGAAACTCTTCCCCTAATATCCACGGCGGAAGCCCGCCTCCGGTGAGGGTATTTAAAGCCGAAGGTCGCCTCATTTTCAGCCCCACCACATCATCTCACACTCCGGTCGAACTCTGCACAAGATGGGTTTTCGCGTCTCCGCTCTTTGTCTACTCCTTCTGCTTCCAAGCCTCTCCATCGCCGCAAATACCAGCGATGAACAGAAGTTCTTGTCCGCTCCATCGTTTGCCGTTGTCGGAGCTTCCAACGACGAAAGTAAAGTCGGGACCATGGTACGTATATTCTGTTCTCTTTTCAGTGTGCGCATAATAATTGAAGCATATCCCTGCCTTCTAGGTCCTCAAGGCATTGCTCGCCAAAGGCATGTCAGCAGTCCCGATTAATCCGGTCAGCTTCCGACGCCGCGGTAGTGGAATTCTCTTACCTATACTCTGTCTAGTTCGTCGCGGAGTCCCAGGGAATCACGACCCTTGATTCCCTTTCCGACCTCCCCAATCCCGCCCAGACATCCATATCTATCGTCACACAGCCTGCTGCATGTCTCCCTGAACCGTCACGATGATAGTTATACTGACCTGTTTTCACAGGTGACGCTTCAGATCCTGAAACAGGCGCATGACCTCGGTGTTTTTGCGGTGTGGTTGCAGCCTGGGGCGCAGGACGCGGCCGTGTTGGAATATCTCGCAAACTCCAGCGTAACGGCGCAGGGGACGTATATCTACACTTCTGTTCAAGGACCGATGCCGACGACACCGCAATGCATATTCAACGCCGATTTCCCCGACCTCATCGTGACGTTGTCGGGCTAGCCAGCTGGCCCCGTTGTTAGTTCACGTTGAGATATGCTGAATGAATGAATGAATGGTCTTACTGATCAGTATTGTGATTTTGTTTGTTACACCCTTGAATCTTGCTGTGCGCCGCGCGTGAAAGGTAAGTGGTTATTCGAGAGTGTCGTCCCCATCCGGTGGCAAGTAAATTTGATGGACCCATGGTTCGCGTTTTACCAAGATCTAGTCGGCGCGACCAGTCAGCTGGAACTACGCGAGCGGAGACCAGCGCTGCCAATGGGCAGCTGGCGTTTCGCGTAAAAATCCCACGTCGAGCATGTGGATGCGCTTCAGTTTCATGGCCGGCGTCTGTCCCGATGTTTGATTCCGATCCATCCGATACCGGATGAGTCACTCTATATAAAATCTACCAGATTCACTTCCTGCACAAGCCACAATTTCCGACATTACACTCATACCTGCGACCTCGCCCGAGTTGAAGGCTTAGTACATCTCAATCCGCAAAACTGTGAGCCTGCGCATCCAGCGATGGTTTAAATCGGTTGACGTTCAAGCAGGTCTTTGTTCAAGAACAGGGATACTTCCACCTGGACGAAGATAACCAACCGCAAATGCTTCGTCTACAATTGTGATCCAGACCTGCTAAGTAGATCTTTTTCAGTGAAGATGTCGTCGCGTTGCATTTCCTTCTCGCCGATTCCGCCAAAATCGAGGGAGGTTCATTGGCACCGCTCACTCCTCGCACGCTCGGAGGACACATACGGTGTCTCTCGCTTTGCACTTCTCCCGCCCTTCAGGCGTGGTGGAAACGGAGCAAAGCTCATACAGACGCTGGAACAGTTACAGTGGATTCTCCGACAGGAGGGTTTTCACGTTGTTGTACTTGAGGCGCAGGACGGATCCTGCGGTTTTTACGAAAAGTGCGCAATATCCGGGGCGTGTTCGTATTCCAGCGGGCTCACGAAGCACAGGTTGGGATATACGAAACAAAGCAGCGAGCCGTATATCAAGGACCGGACGCCGGATTTTTTGATGAAGGAGTTCCACACAGAGTGATTATTTATAAATGGATCTGCGGTGGGATTTTTTGCTCTCGCCCTTCGTTTCAAGACGCTAATTTATCCCGGTCCGTAGCTTACAAAGAATTTGGACATGATTTAGGCTACGAGGCCTCACTTGTGAGGCATTATGGAGTTTCACTCACTGTGTCCGAAACGAATGCGCATCTAGGTTTTTTTTCCTATTAGAATTTACATCGCCTAAAATGATAACCTTGCAAGAAATTCCATGGTGCAACGCAATGTCCAATTAGAGAGCTTGCGCAACAACCGCATGCGGCTTTCAAAGCCGCACGCGGCACTATACTTTTTTTGCTCCGGAGCATCACTAGGAGTATCGAATAGCACCCTCTTACCACCAGAGCGAAAAAAAAAAGCCGCATGCGGTGAGTTTGCGCAAGCTCTCTATTGATTGGTGGCTCTCATTCTCTGCGCATGACGGTCACGTGCAGTTATGTTGAAACCAATTTCAACCAAGCATTTCCCTTGTCTGCCGGAATAATACTCACTTATCCAGGTTCGCAGGTATGCAAATAATCGGATGTGTGCGATATACCACCTCTCTCCCCTCCAGGCGAACTCGTATGAGGCAGCCCGGGGTTCGACTCCCCGTGTACGAATGTCGCTGAACCATCATCTTTTCTTGCTCTCAGGGAAGAAAGGCTCACCTACCCGACCTCGCAGGCAGAGATACTACTCGGACATGGTGTACGGAACACCGCCTCTCTTCCGAATTCGATTCGCTGAGGCAGTCCGGGGTTCAACTCTTCGTGTCCGAATAGAACTCCGGTGCCTGAGTTTTTCTTACTCCGGTGCCGAAGTATGCTCACCTAACAAGGTCCACAGGTAGTTAGATAGGTAGTCTGGTATGGGGTACGGAACACGCTCCTCGACTACTGTGCTGCTTCTCATGTTCTGAGGCAGAGCAGGGTAGGAATTCGAGCTGATTTGGATGAGCTATTAGCCAACTTAAAACGGGAAGTGGCCGTCTAAAACTGCTTCATTGTCTACATTATGATGTTCAGAACGGTCAGTGGCATAAATTTGGGACGCACCGTCATCTGCTCCCATCTTATTGGTGCAGCATCATGCGCTACTTGAAATTAGTCAAAAAGAACAACGTAAGCACTGCGCTGACCAAATATGTGCTCAAATATATAAAGCGGGTAAGGCCGATGGTTGAGTTGAGCATATGTACAGTACATAAGTTGATCTTATGATTTTCACCGAAATTCGTTGTACACTGAGATTATGAAGTATTGAATAATGGCGGCCCAACGTTCGCTCGGTCGCCGTCGCGGGCGTCCCGCGACGGCGACCAGCTCACATTGGGCCACAGGAAATTATCCGCTGGCGCACCCTTGACCGTTCAACTCGTCCGCCTTAATTTGGGATCACTCAACTCAAGATCCTCGTGTAATTTAGATGCACGGATGAAAGATCTTTCTTAGTTCACACCAAGTTCAGGGTCCAGCATTTGCTAATGACTGACTCAGCGTGTTTACGAGGACGCTGCGGCAATCAACGGCACGTACTACTAGAGACCCCTTAGTTGGCCACCCTACTTAGTTGGCCACTTGACTCCTATAAGACCAGGGCTTCATAATTATGACTGGGCATAATGTATAAACAGAATACGACCTCAACGAATGTTCAGACCAATTTTCAGCCGAAAGTGATGGGTTGATCGGGAGCTACGGCATCGCGGATCGGGATCCGAAGCGTGGGGACATCAATTCCTTATCAATCGGACCCCTCGCCTCATTTGCCAACGCCATTTCTCCACCATTTCTTTCTCGATCCACGACTTTGGGGGCTCGTTCGGATTCCCCGATGCTGGCCTTCCATCTGAAGAGATACTGGATGGCAACTGACTGAACTATCACTCTTAACACACCCGGGAAAGCACGACTTCATTTGTAGGTCAGTCATGCTGGCACCGTCGCGGTCCACGACACCGCTATGCCATCGGTCTGGAACCTTACAAAGGACTTCTCAATATACAATCCTTCATTCCAAGACCCTTTTCGAGATTTTATCCAATGACCTCTGATTGCTCTGGAGGCCATTGTCCAAAATCACCCAATTTCAGTCGTGCTGATAGTTGGATTTTTTGGAGGAGATATCAGCAACTTTGAATGGAGTTGGGCATCCAGGTACGTCCAAATACTTCCCATTAAGTAGCCTGGATCCTAATTTGGCTCATCGCGGCCTTTTTCTGAGTAGCAGAACACTCATTCATCCCGCGACCCCAATTTCGAGGTTTCCCGTCGATCGCAAGCATGTATTCTGCCCATTTCTATACCTCATATCTACACCATAACTGTTTTAAATAGTGAATATAACCTGTAGATATGATTCTGGGTGCAGGCCACCGCCATTTGAGAGCTCAATACGTTAGTTGGCGGGGTGGCCAACTAACCTGTTGTTTGGTTATGTTGGACTGCCGGTCAAAATAAATTCCTTACGCACTCAAATCTTCGAGTATTTCTGTGCTGGCAGACTCGAACTCTTCGTAGGATGCATGCCCTCATTCTGACGTAGTTTGGCTCGCACCGGCACCGGTATAACATCAGGGCTGCGGCATAAATGCTTAAGTGGCCAACTAACTGGTCTCAAATAGTAACTCTGCCGTTGACAAGCCGGACAATTTTGGCAGAGAGAAAAGTAGCCTACGCGAAAAAGGCTGACGAAAATCTGCGGGAATGCGTTTGATAGGGCGCCCCAAGAGGTCTCCGATCTCGTTATCAGACCCACTATCCACAGCACGTGTTGATGAAGGGGGCCAAACAATGATGTGTTTGGCCTCGCCCTGCAAACACACAGTGAACCTTCTCCGGTTTACAAAAAAAATATGTAGAGTGTAGATATAAGGTTTTTAGCCGTTTTAGACCTTCTCCCCTCGGGTTGAAGAATTTTCCAGGTCCCAGACCTCACTCGCTCGCGGAGTCCAGTCCGGTCCAAATTGGGACATAAATCCGAAGCCTCGCTCAGTGAGGTGAGTTTCTCCGGGAAAAAATGACTGAGGCCTCTCATAGCATTAAAATCATGGAGATTGAGTGAAACTATTTCTTGCTAACCCATACCTTGCCCTTTGGGTGTAGCATCTAATCAAATCACGTGCTGTTCTCAGTGGGTCCGATAACGAGATCGGAGACCTCTTGGGGCGCCCTATAATAAACCGTACCTAAAGGTAGCGGGAATATCCATTGAGCTCTTCGTCAGTTTGAGCATCGGAACCAGGATTGGCCTCCTGCAAAATATGCTCTGCGATATGAGGCAACTGCACACCTTGTCTCGCGATTCGAATTCCTCCTCTCAGCGCAGCTAGATCTTTCTGGATATCCGGGGAGTCGACGGGTTGGAAATGGAGTTTTTGAATGTCCAAGAAATCTTGCGGATGAAATCCAGTCAAGCGAACCTAGCCTCTTGACGATGCATGTCCTTTGAGAGTAATTGCGCTAAACCCATTTATAAAGAAACCAGGGTCTGAGTGTAATTCTCAGCGGATGTCAACGTCACGAAAGGAAGATTACCTGAAACGTAGCCCATATCCCATGCAGGCACCCTAGGAAGACCTTCAAGTCATTCATATTCTTTATAGGATTTCTGAATTCTCACCAGTACTGAAGCACATCAGGGTCGTCAAGGTCATCGACCGACTTCCAGACCAAGGCAGTGGGGAAACCGACTGCTGGTGTATATGGTGTCCCATCGTGCTTTGGGGGCAACAGCCTCCCATGCGGCCAGGCATGGATCTGTAGCAGGGTCGGTTCCGAACGTGCAATTTCCCACCGGCGGGTTTTGTTTGAGGAGCCAGGTTATGGGGATTTCGTCATTATCTACATGCTTATGGGCCCGGAATTTGAAGATGGAAGGAAACAGACAAAACCTCTCAAGTTCTGGCCTACTCCCGTCTTTTTTACTTGGCGGGCAGGAAAGATGCTCACTTACCCAAGTTTGTAGGTATAGAAATCATCGGATATGGTGTACGGTACACATCCTCTATTCCTCGGTAAGAATGTAAAATTGGATGATGAGGCAGATCGGGGTTCGACTCCCCGTGTCCGAATGTGGGGCAATGTTCTTTTTCTTGCCCAGTACCAAAGATACTCACTGACACCTACCCAAGTTCGTAGGTATAGAAATAGTCGAATATAGTGTACGGCACACTGCCTCTCCCCTTACTGTTCAAGTACATAGCGTTCGGAGGCTGATCTGGTTTCAACTCCCCCGTGTCCGAATAGCACAAAAATCGGGGTGTTTTTGATTTGCGTAGGGAAATAAATCCTCATTTAACAAGGTTCGCATGCAGATAAATGATCGGATATGGTATACGGAACACCACCTCTTTCCTTCATCGACAATCCACATGATCTGAGGCAGTACGAGGTTCGACTCCCCGTGTCCGAATGCGTGATCTCTGCTATTTTTTTCTTCTTGCCTACCGGAAAGATGCTCACCTACCCAAGTCCGCAGGGATACAAATAATCGGACATGGTGTACGGTACACATCCTCTATTCCTCGGCAAGAATGTAAAATTGAATCATGAGGACGGTCGGGGTTCGAGTCCGCGTGTCCGAATGAATGGCTTGAAGCCGGTATCCTGTGTTTATTTTTATTTTTATTTCTCGCACAAAAGGAACCTCACCTATCCAAGCTTGCAAGTATAAGAGTACTCGGACATGGTGTAGGGTACACCGCCGCTGGCAAGAGCATAGAATTTAACGATGAGGCAGTCCCCGTGTCCGAATGTCACTCCTCGTCCCTTTTTCGTGGTACCTGCTAGCAAATGCTCACCTATCCAACCTCGCAGGTAGCTAAATCATCGGACATGGTATATGGAACATCGCCTCTCCCTTACTGTTGTAACGCATAGCATGTCTTTCCGACGCCTGGGACCTGCCGGGCTGCGTGTGCCATTCCTCTCGCTCGGAGGGTGTTCGTTCTGTCCCATGACTTTCAATTCCAGATCCTCACAATTCGCGTTAACAGGGCCGACCATCGGCGGGTCCGTCATCGGAGACCCGGTGAAGGGAAGTCTACATTCTGTTCTCACTGCTTACTTCACACTAAAGAGGGCAATCGCGCGCCAGAAAATCATCAAAACGGCGTTTGAGAACGGGATTAATATGTTCGACAACGCGGAGGACTATTCCAAGGGGAAATCCGAGATAGAGATGCAAGTGGTCGTCCCATCTTTCTGAAATAAAATAACGACTCCATTGGCAGGGGCCGTGTCATCAAAGAACTCAACCTTCGACGCACTGACCTCGTCATTTCTACGAAGATTTTCTGGCCCGCGAGATGGGCCGAATGACAAGGGACTTTCGCGCAAACAGTATGTCGAATCTGTATTGTGGATTGAAGCATGTTGAATCCGGAGCCTGGTTCAGCATTATCGAGGCGCCCAAGAATGTTTGCAGCGCCTGCAGTTGACCTACGTGGATGTTATTTTTGCGCATCGTTGCGACATCACGGGTGGGTTCAAACCATCCTCGTACTCTCCTGAGAAAAAGTCTGGCAGTCCCGATGGAAGAAATCGTCCGGGCTTTCAATTATGTGATCGAGAAAGGCTGGGTGCGTTTCGGCCTTCCCCGAATAACCTCTGTTGACCAGGTATCAGGCGTTCTACTGGGGTACATCCGAGTGGACTGCGCAGCAGATCGAAGAAGCACATCGTATGTCTCTCTGTCGTGATCAATGTGCCCATGTCATTGAGAACCTGGTAGACATCGCCACGAAGCTCAACCTAATTGCACCGATTGCCGAACAATGCCAGCACAAGTACGTTCAGTCTTGTACTTGAGCGCAGGCCGTGATATTCCGGTTTTTTGCAGTATGTTCCATCGGGAGCGACCCGAGAAGGAGTATGCGTACGTGTTAAGCATAAATATCCCCCGTCCACGCATAATAATATACCTCACAGACCCTTATACAAAAACTACGGGCTTGGAACCACGGCCTTTTCCCCGCTTCACTTTGGTGTTCTCACTGGAAAGGTACGCCTGCGCCACGACGGCCAGGCACTCCCGAGCTAAATTTCATGCCAAGTACAACGACGGCATCCCTCCAGACTCGCGGTTCGCGACAGAAGGGATGTTCGCCGGGATGGTCGACGGGACCGATGGCCAAGAGAAAATTCGCAAGGTCCGGGAGCTCACGAAGATCGCGGAGAGTATGCAACCCTGCATTTGATTTCAACCCAAGTCAATGCTGATTTTGGGGGTAGGCCTCGGAGCGACGCCAACCGCCTGTGCGATCGCGTGGGTGGCCAAAAACCGAAATACATCCACGGTAAGCCTGGGCGTTTCATCAGCCAAACAGTTGCTCGAGAATCTCAAGGCGTTGGAAGTGCTGCCGAAGCTGACGGACGATATTGTGCAGCAGATCGAGGGAATTTTGGATAATAAGCCCGTGTTGGAGATGCTTTTCTTCATTCGGGGCGGAGAATAATAGCTAATATTTTGAGTTTAGCCGAATCATGGGAGGCCGCTTTTGGATACGTTTGGACGGGTTTCAAATTGAGCAAGTCAACGTCAACACGTGATGGTTGAAAAAAATCTTCATTTCCTCCCCGAGTCTCCTCTCAGGTCGCAGTGTAGTGTATACTAGGCGGAGTGACCCAATGTACAATTCTATTTGGGTTGGATCATTACTGCGGCACGAAACCGTGCCGGGGAAGACATATTGCGATTTGTTACACAAACTCAAAACCGTCCTTTGCTCTTGAAAGACTCTATTTCCTGGGGAGGAACAGCTCTGTTCTCGGATTTCCATATCTTTTCCTCCTCGCTACGGGGCTCAGGCGGAGCCATCCCGTTCATGTTCCAGAGCAATCGCTGCAATACCCGGTGTCAGAAGTGTACAACATGTGCAAGAATAAGCTCACATCTGCGTCAGTGACCTGGACTTCCCAATCGATACCGCGGCCTTTGGTGAAGGGCTCGAGCGCTTGCTCATACCGATCCATGAACTCGCGCTTGGCTGCTGCATCACTGGGCGATGCATGAGTATGACATGTGTCGAATGGATGTCAAAACTCACTCGGCAAAACTACGGGCGATGTGCTCGACCCCGATACGAAGCATGCGCTCCGTGACCTTGCCCCCAACGATGAGGTTGCCAGCTTCGAGCTCGATGAAGACGACCACCACATAGAAGGCGGGGAGCAAGGCGGGAGGCCCGGTGTATATCTTGGTGATGGCCTGACCGATGGCCTCCTTGTCCTCGGGAGTGTAGAGGCCTTTGGGAACGAATAGACGGTGAAGAGGCATCTTAGTGGGTGAGTCTCAAGTTAAGTTTCATATTGCTCTGGGGACTCCTGTCTTATATACTGTACCGTACGCGTGCGAGGCGGCGTTTGACGGATGGGGAAATTGTAGCTCGCACAAGGCCGTGGATCATATTACCCCGGGCTTACTCGCCCTCCCTGCCCGAGCCAAGACCCAAAAGGATGGGGACGCATTATTGACGATTGAGCCGAACTCAACATGGTCTTTGACCGGTTTGGACCATGACTGCTCCGCTGATTCTGGATATGCTTACATTCTCGCATGCCAAAAATCTGCAAGTAATTCACCATAGCTCGGCCAGGCTCAGACTCGACCGAACCCTCGGGGAACTACTTTGATTTTGGTAACACGGTCAAGTGCCCGAGGCTGCCCGAGGTTCGCCACGTCATGCCATAATTAAAAATAAATGGAGCTGAACGAGTGTTTGGTCGTGTTGTTGTCCTTGGGCACACTATGAATGTTGTTTTCGTTGTTTATTCGTGGTCCAGCCGGGTAGTCTGTAGAATAGCTGATATCCCAACTTCTTGTGTCGTGGTTCAGGGCTTGATCCAAGTCGAACAGCGTAGTTTGATGCAGAGGACAGCATCTAAGTTCCAAGGCGCAAATCTATCTCGCACTGCAGGCAATGTCCAATTTTATGACCAATTTCAATGAGAATTTATCCTGATATTTTATGTGATCATATTAGAATAAAATCAAGGCTTTCAGTAGGATAGTGTGGTGATTTTATCAACTATCACCATAGTATCATTGATTTTATGGTGAATTACCTATAACATCGCTATAAAATCAACTGATACTAGCAGTATGCCCGTGCTACGCTACGTGATTCCAGAATTGGTATTTTACTTTGGCTAGGTAAACATAAATTAATTTGAAGCAATCACAGCTGCCTCAGTCTACCTGTGCTTCTTGCCAGAACCCCGAATGGTGAACCATCTGCACTAAGCAGCAAGACTCACCTAAATTTTAGTGGACTTGTTAGGTTGATATTTAAGATGCCGCTCGTCGCCAACCTCCGGTTGACTCCTCGCGGCCTCGTGAATCGTTCCATGGGCTGTGGATTCAATTTTTATCCTCTAATGCTTCATCACCAACAGTTGACTCGAAGTTAAAGCTTTGGTTCAATTACCCTTTATTTGAGAAAGAGACCCGAATAAAGACAGCTTTCCTTGAACTGGGTTCGAAAACGAACTGACTAAATGTGTAGGGCTTGGATAAAGACAACTTACTCTGAAAGGGTTCCAAAATGCACTGGTTGAATGAGGCATTCAATTGCAGTGCCAGTGAATGTACAGCATGATAAATTTCAGGTCTATATCTAATGAGCAGATATTCAAGCGATAATAAATTGCGCTGGCGGCGCAAGACAATTTTGATGGCGAGGAATGGTGACTGACCAAATTACTGTTTCATTCTATAGCACGTGGCCGAGATCATACTCTCAAGTTATGTTCGGAGTCTTCCAACAGTGGCCACAGACCGTAGGGAACTTGACTGACCGGTATACGCAAGAGGCCAAAGACTCGAGCGGCGAGGCGAGTAAACATCTCAACAGTTATAAATAGCAATCCACCATTTGGGTGGAGAACTCAGCATCGCGGTGGGTCCGTGGAGCAACTGACATCATTTGGAGCTCTTGGAGCTATTTGTCTCGAGACAACGGTTCTGCCAACCAATCAGGTTATGTGGTCAGACATAAACCTTTGTGAATTCTTATATAGATTATTGTGATACTATTATAAAATACCTTCATGAATTCTGAGTGAGAGCAGCAGTAAAAACATACCTTGTCTCGCAGTGTCGGCCGCTCGGCATAGCAGCACTTTTGATGTGCCTGTTCGGCAAACGCGCACCACCGTCTCTCGCCACTCAAAGTGCACGCATTGAGCAGAAAAGACACCTAATTATGGGCGCATACGTTTGTAAACCAAATTGCTCCTTTATCACAGCGATGATGGGTTGTACTCAAAAAAATTCCTGCGCAATATGCGCCCGCCACTCACATCCATTCATTTTGTCCCGAGATTGATTGGGTCGAGCGTGTAATCCATATGAAATCATCTTGGATTTTTACGGGCCAGAGGCCGTGACCTTGGAGGCTTGGGAGCTTGTATGATAGAGGACATTCCTTGTTTAGGGCATCGGCACGGCTCGGCCCTTAATACAAACGTGATCCGGACCAACAGAAGCAGTTGGTTCTGCATCAAAACCACAATCTTCCGACTTAGAATAAACGACGATAATAAATGTCATACCATACAGAGGCTGATCGGGATTCAACGTTCAACGTTCAATTCCCCGTGTCCGAACGCCCCTACTCGGCTCCTTTTCTCTCTTTGCCTGCCGAAAAGATGCTCACCTATCCAACCTCGCAGGTATAGAGAGTGCTTGGACATGGTGTACGGTACATGGCCTCTTTTCCTGGGCTCAGGGAAGCTGCATGAGGCAGATCGGGGTTCGACTCCCCGTGTCCAAATGCGTGGAGTATATTTTTTTGCTCCGGGGCAAAGAATGCTCACCTACCCAGGTTCACAGGCAGTCTGAGGCAGAGAAAGCATCGGATATGGTGTATGGAACACGGCCTTATTCCTTGACAAGGAAAACAAGAAACTATGAGCCAGTACGGGGTTCGACTCCGAATGTGGGATCCCGGATATTTGTTCTTTTTCTTTGCTCCGGTGCTAAAAAATACTGACCTATCAGAGTCCGCAGGTATATAAAGAAACGGACATGGTGTACGGAGCACCACCTCTCCTCTTGAAATCTTCGAATCAGACTCGCTGAGGCAGCCCGGGGGCTTGACTCCCCATGTCCGAATGTGCTGGCCCAACCTCTTTTCTCTTGCCTGCCGGAAAGATGCTCACCTATCCAAATCCACAGGAATACAAATAATCTGACATGGTGTAGGGTACATCGCCTTTCCTCCTGGACTTGGAGGAAACTGTATGAGGCAGATCTATAACAAACGAGGTACGAGTTGATATTGTTATAACATCTGTTTAGAAGAGACTAAGGCAGATCGGGGTTCGATTCCCTGTGTCCAAATGATGGCGATCTTCTGTCATTCCTATTTCTTGCCCAGTGCCAAAGGATGCTCACCTATTCAAGTCCACAGGAATACAAATCATCGGACATGGTATACGGTACACAGCCTCTATTCCTTGGCAAGAAAGTAAAACCGAATGATGCGGCAGATCGGGGCGCGACTCTCCGTGTCCGAATTCAAGAGGTGTAAATATTTTTACTACGTGCGCGCGCTTAGCCCTGCTGAAACCTTTCTTCCTTGTATTTGTGCTCCTCCGCATCCGTATGCGGCACACTTCGCAATTTAGCAGTAGTGCTGTGTCGCACTTGAACGCAATGTGCCGCACATCAAATGTTCGGTCGTCGCATTTGTTACATCCTCGAGAAAAGTGGCTCCGATAATCGGCGCGGACACACCGGTCGCAAGGAAGTGTGAAATTGAAGATCAATACAACCCTGATAGAGGAGGAGTAGAACATCCCATCCTTGCTGATGACCCACGCAAAGTCTACCTGTGCCATGCTGATTCCGTGCTTCTTTGCAAATTTTGTCGATTCTGACAATCAACATTTGACGCTTATGTAGGGCTTCCGCCCGTGACCGTCGAGACGGTTTGACAGCACCCGTTCGACGTGGTTATTACAATTCCTGGTGCGCTCGGGGCCGTACAATTAGGGATTGGTGTCCCTAGTTCGATACATTCAGGCATCTGGTACAGGGATAGGCTTCTCCGCCATTGCAGCCAAGCGGAAGATGTGACGAGGTTGGGAATCATGCACATCATCAACGTAGTCGATGACCGGCGTATCTGTTACGTCGAGTTTAAAACCCAATGCACGACTCGAATGCAATCACTCACGTATCGTCGAGCGATTATCAAACATGACGATCGTGCGTGGGCTCCAGTGAACGCGCGCTTGGATATCGTGCGAGCCAATTAAGTGTTGGAGCAAAAACTCTTGGATGGGCTTCCATTCAGCGTCCTTTAGTTCGACTGCGCCGGTGATGAACTCCCCATTTATGAAGATGCAACGCGCTCCAGTGATGGGGTGAATACGAATGAGTGGGTGAATGGACGTGATGGGGTCCTTGCGCACCAGGCTCCCTGCCGCGCGCGCTTGGTTTATTATGTTCGCTGAGGAATGCTTGACTTTGATTCCGTCCAGGAACCTCTGCATGGTGGGGGAAAGGCGCCTGAACGAAGGAAAAAGTTCCAGTGGAGAGGTGTATCACGGAGATGTGAGGAAACGCACCGGTATGCTTCATCGGTCGCCGCGAATACTGTATCGCCCCCGACCTCGGGTCCATCCAAAAGACCAAGCATGACATAACCCGGAGGCTGCATCTCGTAGCTGACGTCCTGATGCCAGAGACATGACGTTGTCTTTTGGCTAAAGAACGCGTCGAGTTCCGGCTTCTTTCCGTCGCGATGGATAACATGGAAGCCCGGCAGTCCTAGTGAAAAGAGAATATCCCTTATAACTGTCAGCAAATGCCGAACGAAAATATCACGAACCTGGCAGACTCGCAGAGACAGGGTGATAGTTACGCTTCCCAAAGTAATCCATAAATTTCTGAATGACTTCAGGGCCAGCATCGATGAAATCTTGCTCGGGAAAGGCTACTATCTTGCGCTCCGAGATGAGGAGTGCGAGCTCGTCCTTGGCGGGATCGGAGAGTTGGCTGAGTTGCACGTTCCGGAGTACTGTGCCCATCTTCGGAGTCATGTCTTTCGTGACGGCAGAGGGTGTGAGCAGGTTTGGCTTCTGCTTATCTGCCCGAAGCGCAGGATCTAGGAACTCAAAAGGAGGAAGTTTGTCGAACCAGACTTTGTTCCACGTGGGCGCGTATCCTGAGCTCCAACCCAGGCAGAGTAAGTACCAGCCAACGCGACAAAGATATCACGGACCTGGGATACTTGCAGAAGCCGAGGGGTAGTTACGTGTCCCAAAATAATTCATGAAGCTTTGCTGCGCGTCGGGGGGCCTAGCCTGGGTTGCATCTCTCTTCGCGGTGGGGATGGATTTCGCGTGTTTAACGTGGTTACAGCGACGCAGAAAACACGTTCCATTACGCCTCGAACCATAATGTGCTTGCTGACGGCAAATCTTTAGAGCAGAGCGGCTGAAACGACGTCAAAAGCACATCCTCAGCATGAACAAGTGGGACTGCACATACACCGAGTTTTGGTTCATGCTGCGAGATGCCGGTACGTCGTGACGGAGTGGGCGGAGAAGGCGAGGGGAAAAAGCAAGGAACGGAGGAAGATCGGCTCGGGCCATCAGCTACATCTTGATGAAGTGTACGCGAGCTCGCCGAGCTCATTATCGAACATCATAGATGTTCACCGCCCAAGTGTCATGTTGTCCCATGGTACTACATCGGCGAGATTGGGCAGCAGTGACGCTACGAGTTCCTGGGATTCCCGAGCCAATAGGTACGTCGTTCCCTGTGAGCCTGAGATGGCCGAAATGAAGCGGTGTTGTCACGGCGACTGATCTTGGCCCCAGCGGCCAAGAGGTGAGTGATCTCTGGATCGTTCAATTGGATTATGTCAGCTGATCATCAACCGGTGTTGGCCGCGACCACTTTTTGTGTGTTCCTCGGAGCACAGAGGTCATCGGAAAAGAATGCATTGTCATTGAGATTACCACAGGAAGTAGTCTTGCTAAAAATTTGTGTAGTTGAGCCTGGGTTGAATAAAAACACGGCGACTTGAAAATGATGGCAGCTGATGGCAACTGATGCACACTTCCCGTTTTGGGGGGTGGGTCGTGGGAATTATTGAGTGATCCAGAGATCGCTCACCTCTTGCCAGCGGCCGTTTCTTTTCTCTTTTATTTTCCAAATTGGAGTTATTGAAGCCGGGGAGACCGGCGAAGCCTGCACAACGACATTGATCTTTGAACGACGCATTTAAATGAGCCGGCAAAATACAACTACAGGTCAGAAACTGGCGTCCCCGAGCAGTAATATCGCATTCCCGAGGGAATGATATCAGGCCTCGCTGGTCCTCCGTGTAGATGGCATTTTCTTTTCGAGGGGAAAGCAGATTCGCAAACGCAAATACAATATAGTTATAGGGAGAGATCCTATCGTGCCCGCTACGCATGCAAACTGGAGATCCCGGTCCTTTTCAAGTCTGGAAGGGTTCCGATTAGACCTTGGGATGCGGTTTTGAATGCCAGACTCACCTGTCGGAATATTGGGTCGAATCGACGCCGCCCATACAGTTGAAAAGGCACTAGCCGGCGTCAGTCAGTAAGCGTCCCAAAATTCATTTGACAACGTACTTGGGCGCTCCCATATCATTCAAGACTCCGGGTTCGAGGCTGCCGGTGTCGGGTCCGCAGCAAGGAGAGTTGGTGCCCCAGAGGGGACCTGCGGCCCAGATGGACCACCCGATCCATTCGTCGTTGGCAGCCAGGTATTTCACGAGGTCGTCGACGAGCTGTGGGGCCATGGAGCCCTTTAAACATTTGTTTCGTGTCAAGCGCTGAACGCACCTGGAAGCAATTTTCGTTGTCGCCTCCGCCGAATTCAGTTAGTACTGCTCTATGAGGGGTGCGTTCAGTCAAAACGTATGCGGTGCAATGTGTATATCTCTCACTTGAGATTGTTGTCGCGCAGCCAAGCCGTCACATTGGCGAGATTGGAGGGACCTGAACATATAAGACGCCTTGCGGGCCAGTTTTACTATGCACGTACCCGGTTGTGTGCACTCTGCGTGTCCCCCGGAGAAATCGATGTCTGCCAGAAAGGTCATTGAAGTAGTATTTTGCGTGGGGCGCTAGGACTGACCCAAATACTATTGGGTTCATCAGGAAATGGCTCAATTGGAGAGGTTGGCACTTCACCTCATGGATATCGATCGCAGTGTTGTTTATCGGGTCCACCAGCTTGTTCATGAAATCGCTAGACGGGGCATCCCCGTTAGCACCAGTCAATTGTGTCCAGGAGTGGCCTCCAGTGAAGCCGTTCCCTGGTGCGAGGATTAGCTGGGACGCACCCGCCGCACGGATGCCGTTGATTGCAGCCTGGTTGTTTTTTAGCAACAGGTCCGTGGGCTAGACGAATGGTTAGCGGTGTATGATTGCTGGGGAAGTGAACCAACCATATCATGGGGCTCGTTGTTTATCCCGAATATGACTTTTGGGTTGTCAACGAACCGGAGGGCGAGTTCGTTCCAAAATTCTTCGAACTGCTCAGTTGTCGCGGCCTTGGGATCGGAGCTGTTGCCAATAACCTGTTGGTGTTGATCAAGAATAGCGGCGGTTCAGAAGAGTGTTCCCGTACGCTTCCTGTGGAGGGCTGCATTGAGGGATCGCTGTCGTGTAGATATTAGGAAGAAATTTCTGAGGTTTGATGAACCATACGAACTTGTATCGCATGTAGTTGTGAGGGTCGAGCAGAGCGTATGCACCCTTGGTGAGTGTGATATAATTGATCGCGTCTGCGTACTCGCTGAAATGCTGCGGAAATTTCAGTGCCAATCATCGGTTTCGAGTGCAACGCCTACTGTTTCGTTGAACTTGCTCCCTAACCCGAAGGAGAGGGGGCACATCCTTTCCATGAGGAATGTGACACGGAAGAAATTGATCTTCTCCTGGTCGACAAAAATATCCACAGTGCTCTGGGACGCGTCATCGGCGCAGCAGGGAAAAAGAGTTCGGCCCACAGACCTTGTTTATGAATGCATAATCTACACCAAAGCGTCCAGGCAAGCCGAATCCAGGCGTATCAACTGGGGCAAAGACGCCAAACTCTCCTCCGGACTGAGGAACGGGATTTGTTAGCTCTTGCACCAGCGGTAGTGAACATGCGTACCTCGTTGACGCCAGCATACAAGATTTTGGCCCACGCCGCTGCAAGGAAAATATAAGGGGTGAGGTATGACAGAAGCATATTGAGTGCTTTGAAGGAATGTGAGGGATCCAATGGCTCTTATATCCGCGCGGTGGGCAAGCGGAGGGTATAAAATGCCCAAATTTGAGCAACTCCACCGCGGGTGATTCTCGGCCCGACTCGTGCTCGCAGCATAGCGACTGCTATCGAGCATGGGAGACCCGAGACCTTGGGCTTCACGCGGAAGCAATTCCACGTCGGTGATGGTCGAATAGACCATGAGAAATATGCTACCAGAGCGCGAGTTCGCGCATGCAGGTGATGGGGATGAGCTAGGAATGAGCCTCCCGTAGAACTTCAACAATCCCGGACCTCGATTCGATTGGATGGAGCGTGGGGATGTTCAGGCAACAATGATCCCTATTGTGAGCTTGTGGTTGGGGGAGGAGCTAGGCTGTGCTTTGCTCTGCACCGCGGCCTTCTCGTAAGTATGCTTCTGCGTCGTGGAGCTCAAATTTATCAGTAACTGCGTTTTTGACAAACCTCGACTAAAAGGTGAGCGGAGGCTATCTGTGCAGAGGGTGGGCCGATTTTACCTTTTCACGGCTCAGCCGAGATGCCCGGAGACGACCTCCGATGGCTCCGCCGAGGTTGGAAAATATACAATCGACAGACCTTCGCTAACCCCGCCCAGTGTACATCGGCAGACCTGCGCACAGGGTGTCGCAGTGTACTTCCAGAGACCTTGGCAGCCCCCGACTAGATTCGTCTTAAACACAGTGCTAGTGGTTACTTGGTGGTTACAGTCCGCCGGCGGTGTTTCTATTCTTAGGATTTGTATTGTATCGTTCGAGGGCTCGGCGGCTGTAGCATACGTTAGGCGGTTGTATGTAAGTACAGTGCCCGTACGTTCCTTGTTGCGACCACCGCGGTATACATCCTCCTTCTCCTCCTCCTATTCAATGATAATCAGGTGGCATGCTCGAACTTTGGTGTTCTACGGCAAACGTTCGCGCTGTGAATTGGCGGACGCGTTCAACTTCAGATATCCAACTGTTACGAACTGGCAAAGTCTACACTCCCGAAGACATCCTCAAGGGACGCGAAGCTCTCCCAGTCCGGACCCAATCACTTTTCAGCTACGTAAATTGGCAAGTGCTGAGTGCCACTTTCACCGAACCCATGGGGTAATTATCCGTCGGTTGAACTTGTCGAGCTCTTCCCCTAATATCCACGGCGGATGCCCGCCTCCGGTGAGGGTATTTAAGGCCGAAGGTCGCCTCATTTTCAGCCCCACCATATCACCTCACTTCTTCTCACACACCGGTCGAACTCTGCACAAGATAGGTTTTGGCATCTCCGTTTTTTGTCTACTCCTTCTGCTTCCAAGCCTCTCCATCACCGCAAATTCCAGCGATGAACAGAAGTTCTTGTCCGCTTCATCGTTAGCCGTTGTCGGAGCTTCCAACAATGAGAGTAAAGTCGGGACCATGGTACATTTATTATTTCTCTTCTTAGTCTGAGCATAATAATTGAAGTATATCTCTGGGTTCTAGGTCCTCAAGGCATTGCTCGCCAAAGGCATGTCAGCAGTCCCGATCAATCCGGTCAGCTTCCGACGCCGCGGGAGAGGAATTCTCTTACCTATACTCTGTCTAGTTCGTCGCGGAGTCCCAGGGAATTACGACCCTTGATTCCCTTTCCGACCTCCCCCATCCCACCCAGACCTCCATATCTATCGTCCCACAGCCTGCTGCATGTCTCCCTGAACCGTCACGATGATAGTTATACTGACCTGTTTTCAGAGGTGACGCTTCAGATCCTGAAACAGGCGCATGACCTCGGTGTTTTTGCGGTGTGGCTGCAGCCTGGGGCGCAGGACGCGGCTATGTTAGAATATCTCGCAAACTCCAGCGTAACGGCGCAGGGGACGTACATCTACACCTCTGTTTAAGGAGCGAAGCCGGCGCAATCGCAATGCGCATTTAACCCCGATTTCTCCGACCTCATCGCGACATTGTCGGGCTAGGTGTATGCTCGCTTCAGTTTCATGGTCTTCGTCTGTCCCGATGCTTGATTCCGATACATCCAATACCGAATGACTCACTCTGTATAAAAGCTATCACGTCTGATGTTGATTCACTTCGTTCTCGCCTACAACCCACAATGTCCGACATTACACTCAGACCTGCGACATCCCCCGAGTTGAAGGCTGAATGCATCTCGATCCGCAAGACTGAGCCTGCGCATCCAGCGATGGTTTAAATCAGCTGACGTTCAAGCAGGTCTTTGTTCAAAAACAGGGATACTTCCACCTGAACGAAGATAACCAACCGCAAATGCTCCGTCTACAATTGTGATCCAGACCTGCAAAGTAGATCTTTTTCAGTGAAGATGCCGTCGCGTTGCATTTCCTTCTCGCCGATTCCGCCAAAATCGAGGGAGGGTTCATTGGCACCGCTCACCTCCTCGCACGCTCCGAGGACACATACGTTATCTCTCGCTTTGCACTTCTCCCGCCCCTCAGGCGTGGCGGAAACGGAGTAAAGCTCATACAGACGCTGGAACAGTGGATTCTCCGACAGAAGGGTTTTCACGTTGTTGTACTTGAGGCGCAGGACGGATCCTGCGATTTTACGAAAAGTGCGCAATATCCGGGGCGTGTTCGTATTCCACCGGGCCCCAAAAACACAGGCTGGGGTATACGAAACAAAACAGCGAGTCGTATATCAAGGAGCGGACGCCGGATTTTTTGATGAAGGAGTTCCCCACAGAGTGATTATTTCTAAATGGATCTGCGGTGGGATTTTTTGCTCTCGCCCTCCGTTCCAAGACGCTAATTTATCCCGGTCCGTAGCTTAAAAGAATTTGGACATGATTTAGGCTACGAGGCCTCACTTGTGAGGCATTATATGGAGTTTCACTCGCTGTGTCCGAAATGAATGCGCATCTAGTTTTTTTCCCTATTAGAATTTGCATCGCCTAAAATGATAACCTCGCAAGAAATTCCATGGTGCAACGCAATGTCCAATTGATTGGTGGCTGTCATTCTCTGCGCATGACGGTCACGTGCAGTTATGTTGAAACCAATTTCAACCGAGCTTTTCCCTTGTCTGCCGGAATAATACTCACTTATCCAGCTTAGCAGGTATACAGATAATCGGATGTGGTGTGCGCTATACCATCTCTCTCCCTTCCAGGCCAACTTGTACGAAGCAGCCCGGCGTTCGACTCCACGTGTCCGAATGTCGCTGGACCATCATCTTTTTCTTGCTCTCAGGGAAGAAAGATAACCTACCCAACCTCGCAGACAGAGATACCCCTCGGGCATGTTGCATGGAACACCGCCTCTCTTCCGAATTCGATTCGCTGAGGCAGTCCGGGGTTTAACTCTTCGTGTCCGAATAGAACTCCGGTGCCTGAGTTTTTCTTACTCCGGTGCCGAAAGATGCTCACCTAAAAAGGTCCACAGGTAGGTAGATAGACAATCGGATATGGTGTACGACACGCTCCTCGACTACTGTGCTGCTTCTCAGGCACCACGAATATAATCTTCACAGCTACCATCATTCATAATTGTAGCCTATCTGCCGCACACGGAAACGTCGACTACATCCGAGTTCCCTTCGACATTCTGGGCTAGCTTCGAACTAGTATCGTTGCGTGTCTTGCAGTATCAAATCAGCGGCCCTTTCCGAAAGCTGGTACAAAAAATGAAAATCTGGGTTTTCGAGATGACCTGAGCCTACCATGTATGTTGGCGTAGTGGGGAAGAACCCTGGTGCATCGGGCCAAGAACTCATGTCGACGACGCGGAGACTTGATACGCCTCGAACGCGGAAGCGGCCGTCTAAAACTGCTTCATTGTCTACATTATGGTGTTCAGAACGGTCAGTGGCATAAATTTAGGACGCACCGTCATCTGCTCCCATCCTATTGGTGCAGCATCCATGATGCGCTACTTGAAATTAGTCAAAAAGAACAATGTAAGCACTGCGCTCACCAAATATGTGCTCAAATATATATTCATTGAGCTCTTCGTCAGTTTGAGCATCGGAACCAGGATTGGCCTCCTGCAAAATATGCTCTGCGATATGAGGCAGCTGCACAACTTGTCTCGCGGTTCGAATTCCTCCTCTCAGCGCAGCTAGATCTTTCTGAATATCCGGGGAGTCGACGGGTTGGAAATGGAGTTTTTGAATGTCCAAGAAATCTTGCGGATGAGATCCAGTCAAGCGAACATAGCCTCTTGACGATGCATGTCCTTTGAGAGTAATTGCGCTAAACCCATTTATAAAAAAACCAGGGTCTGAGTGCAATTCTCAGCGGATGTCAACGTCAAGAAAGGAAGATTACCTGAAACGTAGCCCATATCCCACGCAGGCACCCTAGGAAGACCTTCAAGTCATTCATATTCTTTATAGGATTTCTAAATTCTCACCAGTACTGAAGCACATCAGGGTCGTCCAGGTCATCAGCCGACTTCCAGACCAAGGCACCGGGAAAACCGACTGCTGGTGTATATGGTGTCCCATCGTGCTTTGGGGCAGCAGCCTCCCATGCGGCTAGGCATGAATCTGTAGCAGGGTCGGTTCCGAACGTGCAATTTCCCACCGGCGGGTTTTGTTTGAGGAGCCAGGTTATGGGGATTTCGTCATTATCTACATGCTTATGAGCCCGGAATTTGAAGATGGAAGGAAACTGACCAAACCTCTCAAGTTCTGGCCTACTCCAGGGAGATCAACAATCGCCTCGATCCCGAATGATTCGAGATCTGTTTTGTTTCCGATTCCGGAAAGCTTCAAAAAATCAGTCTTCGTATGGGTTTAACGAACGGATGGAGGTACCATCAGCTGCACTCGAAGTGAGTGGAATATGTCTAGGCAAGAAACAAGTATCGTACCAATTGAGGACTTTGGAAAATCCCAGCGCTGACAATCACTTCGTGTCGAGCATAATACTCTGTAAAGTCAAGTTCAACCTTCCCGGTGAACTGATCCGAGACAGGTAAGGAGGCATTCGGAGCAACCTGGAGTCCATAAGCCCGTGGAGCCTGCGAGTTACCATGTGGTTGACAGAGCAGAACTTTTGTGGCGAGTGTGCCGAGAGCAAAAGTAAGTTTCCGAGGATGATCGCGCTGTACTTGATGCAGGCGTTCTTTAACGGAAGATCTTTCATTCGTTGCATTGACCGTATTGCTCAAGCTTGTCATGGTAAAGTTTGGTGGGCTAGCACGAGTATTGATATCGAGGACGTTTGGAGCACTGTTAGCGAGACCGATGGTGATATCATTTAGTTGTGAATCTATAATTAAAGGGTTAATCAGAAACATCAAACCCGGGGACGAAGGAAGCTTACCTGAACCATTTGAAGGGGTAACAGGACCGCCGATAGTACCCAGCCAACCATGAAAGCCGTGGTCAGGATTAGGCTGAGGTAGATAGAGATTACGCTCTATGCGGACAAAGTAATCCCACATGTTGTCCAATTTCCAAGAGGGATCATTGAATGTTGTCTCAAGAAAATCAAAATTTGGTTTGAGACCGGCCAGGCAATTTTGGAGCGCGTTATGAATCGCACATCCCCCAACAGCTTGGGCTCGAGGATACCTGTGAAAATGGGTTAGCGTCGAGTACTGGTCTGATGACAGGTGCATACGTACCAAGTATTGTTGTTTTGAAACTCAAAGTCAGGCGGATAATCGTGGATCGTGTAGTTTAGCGCCACCGCTGGATCTGGAGATGGGTGTCATTAACCAGGACTCAATATTATGATGCACAGCAGCGGAAGAACGTACCAGATAACACGAAATTGAAGTACGCTGGAATAGTGACGTCCAGGGTTTCCACATTTTGTCCCGCATCCACCACCAGAACTAAAGAGATGAGAAAAGAAAGGTGATCAGAGCAATAGCGGTGTGGATATAGCGGTCGGCATACCTGAATAGCCAGACTCAGCCAATCGAGCAGCGAGCGGTCCTCCGCCCGGACCGGCGCCCACTACTATGAAATCGAAAACATGCTGAGGGTCTGAGGAAACGTCTGTGCATGATGGAAGGCCATGGCCACCGAGTGTGTATTGAGTGATCAGAGAGAACACAGAGAGTGCGAAACAGTTTCGGAAACGACGCATTGGCAAGAGCTACGAAGAGGAGGGGAGAGCCTAACTTCAACACTGTGGGTGCTTAGATATAAGGCCGTTGGAGTCGGAACGTGTGCACACGAAATACGTGAGCATCAGAAGCCTTGCTGATGTCCGAAAACAGGTGTCTCCGACTAATCTATATAAAATATCAGACACCTGAGGCAAATCATGGGGCATGTGCACTTTACATGCCGTGGAGACACCATGCCAGGCATGTGCCAGGCACGTACCCGGGCACTCCACGGAGCACTTCGCCTCGGATACTGTATATCAATGGTTAGTAACCGCTGCTGACCACAGCGTTTATATTTTGTACCTAAGCTCGTGCGGGCGGTTTTCGAACCAAACTGTCAGAAATACCAGTGAGAATCGAAAGCGCCGTGACTACTGCTCACCTTTTCCCCACCCAACTGCTCGATTGCCGTTTATAAACTGCCCGAATGTTGAATGCTTAGGGTGGGGTTTCGTTGAAAGGTTTGGTATCTCCCCGAAGTCCACGGACCATGCCGCCGAAGAGACCCCGACATACCTACGACGCGCACACCGTCTCGGGATACAATTTGACACTTGAAGACTCAAATGAAGAATAAATCCAGGCGCAATGAGGGATGATTGAATTAGTTTCCGTTCACTTGTCAGCCTCGCTCAACGTCGTACGTACGTGTGTGGGTCCGTGTAGGCCGGGCATCCAACCGAGAATTCAATACATTCCAGGAAATGGACTCGGATGTTCGTTTTCTGCGTGCGTGAGTCAGGCCTCCTTTAATTGAGAGCAAGGATGATAGTCGTCTGTGGGTGTGCTAGAAGGTGACCACCGACTTAGGAGCGAATGCATGAGGCAGTACAAAGCTCAACTGTGTCCGAATCCAGTGTCCTGAACTCCGGTATTCTTTTTGCGAATATCAGCTTTCCCACTTCGCTGGAGGTAGATGAAGACCTCGGATAGGGTATACGGTACGCCGCCTTGCTGAATACGATGCCTCTCTCGCGACCCGCATGCGGAATCCGGAGTCCATTGTCACGATCATGTGATCGCATTCTAATTCTGACTGAAAGCGCTCTTAGTCCTTGTTTGGTCCTAGATCTCGCGTCTTGACAGTAGCCACCACATCCGTCCACCATTCTCAAAGATTACATCCCATCCTCTGTAATTATACAACGCTCCTAGCCTTAACTTGCTCCCGGCACTGAATATTTTTCGGTCTTGCAGATCTCTCTCCTGTGCCACTGCCGGCCATCCGTGCCTCCGAAACACCCATCCTACCTCGCGGCACATACCACCCCTCCATCCTAATCCCAACATGTCCGTCTCCACTCGCTGGTACAACGAACCTAACCAGCTCGGCCTTCCGGGTCGATCCGGCGTTTCGTTGAACTTGCCACCGGCGCAATTGCACCACACCGCATCCATATACAACCCCACGGCGCAAGAGGCGCACTTTGCCGCGCACATGGCAGCGATGAATTGGCATCTCCGAAGGGGTACGAAGATCGTGCCCATATCCCAGGAGGAATGGAGGGCGCCATCTCAGGTCTGTCGTTTATCGGTGGCATTTGATTTAACTGACGGTTCATGCCACCCTTGAAGGACACCGCGTCTGCGTCCGCGTCGTCGGTGTATCAGGCGCTCAGTGCTGCGCCAATGCTTGACCCCCGTGGAATGCGTGACGGCGGGCAGACGCACCAGAGGGTGGCAAGCTGGACGGCGGACGTGGCGGGGGTGGAGAGTGGCGACGTGGAAAGCCATCGCCTGGAAGAGGTGTGCCATTTCTTCGACTGCAGATACAGAACCTCAGACCACGCCGACTTTAGTATATGTACGCCCACCCGGTGCAAGACAGCTTCGCGCCCCAGCCGCACTCCATGTTGGGATTGAACGCGCCTTACCCGCAGGTTTACCCCACCCAGCCATACCGCCCGTGCCCCGAATGCCTGTTCTTCGAGTGCCCGAACACCACCGGCGAATGCGAGTGTCCCTACGCGACGGTCTACGACGTTCCGGACCGATACGACGCGCGCGTTCGTATGGGCTTGCGCTCCGAGGGGTACGGGTACGAGCACCTGCCCGCCAGCTCCAACCCGCGGGGCTGGACGTTCGAGAGCACGGGCTGTCGGCTGTATAGCCTGGGGTTGAAGAATTTGGCTCCGGCCGCCAGCGACGAGGGTGGCACGAGCGGGGCTGCGGGGTCCGCAGCCTAATCGAAATCGTAACGCAACTGGACTCGAAAACAAATTTGTATGTATGTATAAGTACGATGAACGGTGTATCAATGAAAAAAAGTACATGCCCTAACACTCATGTCAAGTGGATGTCGTCAAGGACCCCACGTCCGGCCTATCCCTATGGATAAATAAATCTATTAAGAGTCCAATACAAAAAGCACGAACTAGGACGTCGGCCGCTCCTTCTCCTTCTCCCCCGCAATCGTAGGCGGAGCGGTGGGCGCCGTCTCCGGCGGTGGAGCAGGATGCGCAGCCTCCCACGCCTTGAGCCCCGCCTCGTATGTCTCCCACACCACCCGCCCTGCGCCCTCGCCACCCAGCTCGCCGTCGTCCGGTAGCTCCTCCAGCGGCTCGCCCGTCTCGCCCGTCTCGCCCTTGCCTTTCTCACCCGCATCCCCGTCAGCCTTCGGGGCGCCAGTCACCCGCACCTTCACAACCGCACACTCCGCATAAAGCGCCCCCGGCTTCAGTAGCTCTCCCGCCCCTTCTGCGGCCTTGAACGGCGTCGGCAGGAACAAAATGTGTAGTATAGACTGAATTGACGCGCCCGCGGACTTTGTGAAAATCAGGAGCACAGGGTACAGCAAGAAATAGCTAAGATGTATTCTCAGTATCTGGCACGTTTGCCTCTGACAAAAAGGGGACGGGACGCACAGCAGAATCCCCAGTGGGGAAAAATCAGGGGCCACCCAGTCGGCGTTGAGTAGCGACGCGACGCTTTCAGCGCGGCTGATGCCAGACGAGACCGTGACAGCGACAATGTTGCTTTTCTGCGCCGCGGGAGGGACGACGGCCGCACCGTCGGACTTTGGCACAGGCGGGGCGGGGAGCGCGTCGAGCACACGCTGTAGATGACGCGTGAGCACAGTGGTGCGCAGCGCGCGCGTGCCCTCGCGGAGGAAGAGAGATGCGGCGGGCGGCGGGACGAACGGGGGCGGGAGTGCAGCGGCGGCGGCGTAAAAGCGGTTGACGACGTTTACAATTCGGATGTCGCGCTCCGCAGGTGCGGTGAGAAGCGCGGGGAGCAAGAGCGTCGTCAGAAGAAAGGTTGCAAGCGAGGCGCGTTCGCGCGTTTTTTCTTCCAAGTCCCTCTGCGGTATGCGAGAGAGAAATGGCAAGGCGCCGATGTGGCGGTATTCGTGCGTGAAGAGTAGCGCATCGAGCCGCTGCTCCTGTCCGGACATGAACCGCGTGCAAAACGCGTGGATGGACGTCGGAGAAGTAAGATCGCACTGCTCGGCGTAGATTTGTTCGTTTGACGTCGTCGACCGCAGGAGTTCGATATACGTGGTCACCTGCTCCGAATCGACCGGGTACGGGGTGAGCGCGATTATATGTGCTCCGCGCTGGGCTAGCGATTCGAGTAGTGTTAGCCCGATGGGAGAGAATGCACCCTGAAAGAATTAATTGTGGGTCCGAAAAGTTATCTGGGACAGTACCCACCGTTATCAGTATAACCCGTGCATGTAGATCTCGTTCTCTGGTCGTCTTGCTGCCCTGGGAGATGGCTCGAGCGGTAAGCACCAGGATGATCGCTGCGACGATGTGAGCCGTGTATTCCGAGGGGAAGTACGGCGCGGCCGCGGCCAGTACTTTTAGCACCATTATGTACAGCTACCAGGCTTCAGCTCAACCAGCGCCTTAAAGAACGAAGCAAGAGAGGAACGAGATGACAGGCGCGGTTACGTTTTGTGTACGCGTGTTGCCCATCGCAATCGGCGCGTATACACGACCAAAGACGTGCGGTTTTTGCTCTCTTCCTTAACCATCCAGTCGCTCGCTCGCTCGTTAACCTCTCGCGCGTTAGAAATCTTGCCGAGATCAATGGATGTATTGCTTAAAATCCCAACTAGAGCTACCCCATGCTTGCTCGCTGCTATGGCTGATTTGCTCTAACGTCGGCCCGCGCGCGCACGAGTGTGTCAATTGCGACGCATGTGCGGACCGCGAAAATAGGAGCTCCCTCAGCAAAAATGGAACATAGAAACAATTGGGCAGGATGCACGGTACGCCACCTCTGCTTCTTAAGAATTTCCGTTGCTTCGCTGAGGGCCCGACTTCCTGTGTCCGGAAACTTGGACCCCTTTCCCTGGAGATTTTCTTGGCCTCTCCAAGTTCGCAGGTACACTAAGAACTGGCACATCGCGTGCTAAAGCGTTGCATATTTCGGGTTCAAAAGGTCTGGCCGCACCGGGATTATCCGGCCGAAAGTTTCCCGGCTCAACGTGTAAACCAGCGGGCCTTGTCTAAGTCTCATAGAACTAAAATCCCAGGAATCTTGAGCCAATCAACACACAAGTTCGGCACTCCCTCAAAAATTCTCAAATATAGCCGGCGGCAGCTCTCCGTTGGTAACACGTTGCTTCCCAGTCTAACGTGTTTCCCAAGTGCAGCAATGCCAAAACTTATCGACATTCCTACTTCTCAAATCATCCTTGAAACCTCGTCGCGTGGTGCCACCACGCTAATCGGCATCGCGACGGATATCTTAAACAATATATTGCAGTTACTATACCATACCCCAGGCGCCGCAGAAAGAGAGACAAGATATAACGAGGAGTTTTGCCGGGGTCCTCGGTCCATTCCACTTTCCGAAACCTGCAGATATATGCGGGCACAGACGTCGCCATGAATCTTTCGCGAGGTTTATAACAGGACTCGGGAGGACAGGCGTGTCTGGCCGGGAACTCTGTGCCCGTTCATCGTGTGAGTGCGCCCAATGTCTCGGGCCGAATTTGCACTTATCTAGATTGCGTCACAGCAACGTACATATCAGGGAACACGCCATCCGGCACCCAGCGCACATTCTAGTGTTGGCCAGCTTATTCAGGGCGCTGCCAACGATGGGGCACTGAAAAAATTCACTCTGCGACTGGAATCTCCCATCCCTCCCGAGATGTGGAGTGCGCTTGGGTCAGTACCCCAGCTATCCCTACTCGAGGTCCACGACGCGCGATTTGACAGGCCATCGCCACCGCCCAACCTGTCATTTGCGGCGCTCGACACTCTCCTGATATGCATTTGCGGATTCAACAGGGTTGTCCGAGCCTCCAACATCGATCGGATGCCAGATTCACGCAACGTCGCGCTCCTACTCCGAAATCTCACCCACCGTCTGATGACACTGCGCATTTCGGGTGATCTCTTGTCCTCCGACTTTTTTGGATTGAAGTGGCCGCACTTGGGGAATTTCACCGTCACGGAACACCCACCGACGCCATATATTCCGGTTCCCGACCTGGTGTCGCAGACGCCCGCGCTGCGACAGCTTTCTATCCTGTTCTCTGCTGACTCGACTCGAGCCGCGGGTGAAATATACCCGCCCTTTAGACTCGGTACCCCCGGCGGGGAGCTGTTGACAAACCACTCGCCACTTCTAACTTCCGTCACCCTCTCGAACTTGGAACCTTCAGATCCGATCTTTGGGCAGCTTCGAAGCTCGGTAATGTCGTTGCATCTTTTAGCAATGCGCGACTTCTATGCGCCGGGAAAAGGATCGTCGCGGCAACTTCGAGACGCCCCACTCACAAATATCCCCGCCTTGACGGTTATCCAGCATATCTCCCATCCTGAAGATCTTGCTGAACTCTCGTTTACCCTCAAGGAATTTCCCGCAGCACAGTTAATTGACGCCATTGCCTTGAAATTTCCGCGGCTGCAAGCCTTGCACTTAGTGCGAGCTTTACAGTTAGGGTTTTCGGTCCACCCACGTCGTAATTTTCAGCTGGAGGATGTCCGTGACGTGAGTGCTGGTGTAGAAATCTGTTCTGCCATTGACACATTTGGTCTAGCACCACATCCTGGAAGCCTTACAACGGCTACCCCTCGCACATCTCAAAATATCGCTCGATTTCCTTGAACGTGAGTTTCAGGCGAGGCCGCAGGAACGTGCTGCCCGCTGGCTTATGCAGGGCCTCCCAGGTTTGCAGGCCGTCGCCTTCTCGTGGGATCCTTGGCGCTGGTGGTGGGTTTCTGGTCTGGAACTTTTCGTGTGGCAAACTTGGGATCGTAGTGTGCTACTGGGCCCTCCAACGCCTCCACCAGTTCCGCAACCTGACCTTCCAGAGCCCATGTGGCTCGAGGAGATATCGGACTCCGACTAAATAGCTAAACGTTACATGAATCAAAATTTTGAATTCATGGCAAGGTTTGAGAACAGCTTCAAGCGCCAAACAACACATGTGGCCCTTTTGACCACTAACCATCACCATCACTTTCGCTCCCAAGTCTCTCTGAGCAAATAAGTAAACAATCCTGCAATTGAGCCTGTCCCGTTTTATGTAACGTCGGAAACCTTTCTCAGCCAGTTTCCAACGGCCATGACCAGCGCCCTGCCAGGCAGCAGCGTCTCGACGGACCATTCCGGCCGCACAATCGTTATCGGGCCCCGAACATTCGAACCACCCTCCGATCGCAGCTCCGCCGACGTCGTGTCGGCGTTACCCTTATTCTCTAACGTCTTCTTCTCGGGGACCGGCACGCCCTCTGCGCGCCGGTATGTGCATCTTCTTTGCGCCCAACTCGCCGCACAACGTGTCCGAGGCGATCTCTGGAGCGCAGACGAGCCAACGTGCGGAGATCCTCGCCGCTACGAACGCACTGCGGAAGGCTTTGACCCTGCTCAAGGACATGGTGCCCGTGGTCCGGATCGTGCTGCTGTACGTTGTTGGTGCTATGACCGAGTGGGTCTTCGCGTGGAAGGAGAACGGGTGGAAGATGCTACCGGGGGACAGGTTGAGAATAAGGCGGACTTTCAGGCGCTCGACACGCTGGGCTCGAGGAGAATGGCTTGAAGGTTGTATTTTGGTTGGTCGGAAGGGAGCACAGTGCTCAGGCGGATCAGTCGGCGAAAGCTGCCTGTGCCTGAAGCAGCAGTGTTCGCGACCTGGGTTTTGCTAGGCCGACATCGTGAACGAGACTCCCGTGTCTTTCAAAAAACGATCTACCTCACCTAAGCTAGAGGTAGAGAAATCATCGGACGTGGTGTACCTCCTTCTGTTAGCAGTTGTGGAAGAGTATGCACGGGGAAGTATGGGGTTCGACTCGCGTCCGAATGAGCGCCCCTTGTATAAGTTTTTTCTCCTGTTGGATATCTGTAAAGATGCTGGGTTATTGAACTGCGAGGGATAGAAAGTACTCGGACGTGGTGTACGGAACACCGCCTCTTGTAGTGGTTCCATATGCACGAGGCAGCATGGGGTTCGACTCCCCATGTCCGACTTTGGGACTCTCGTCCGCCGTTTTTTTCTCGCTGGACAGGAAAAAATGCTCACCTATGTAATGTCGAGACGGTTGGAGAAGAACTAGTGGAACGAGGGTTTTGGGGACTGTCACCATGGACGCGTAACATCACCTGATCGTGACCGCACGTGTGTTGATATACCGTGCTGGCGCGATCAAATGCCCTCACTCGCGTTCACCAACGTCGTTGTGAGGGTAAGTCTCGTTTTCATACATATTCTTTCAGATACTTATTTAGATCCTGTAGCTTTCTACTCACAGTAGTCTACAGGTAATAAGACTCGCGTTCACCAACGTCGTTGTGAGGCTTTCTACTCACAGTAGTCTACAGGGTTATCAACTGGTTATGGGCATTTAGCTCGCTGTTGCACACAACGAGCCTGAAACCCTGTACTACCTCGACGAACGGAACCGGCGAGCTGGTCATCTTTCCATTACGACTCGCGCTGCGCGCTTTACGCCCCCTTGACGTTTCACGCCCGACGCGACACCTCGCCATGTTTCCCTCTTACTCGGCCAACAACCCGTTCGCGCGCATGAATCCGTGGGCGAACCAGCGCTCGGACTCGCCACTATTCGCGACTACGCCGTCCCCGCCATCTCCACGCCCTCTTCCTGCGACTCCCGCGAACGGCCCGCCCATGCCAATGCCGGGTGCACCAGTCACCCAATATCCTCGCCTGCACCACAATATGCCTCATGGACACCAAGCGCAAGCGTTTGCGCCGCAGGCGCACCCAGCGTGGCCTCCCGCGAACCTTCACTATGCGTACCCCCAGCAGACACATGCCCCGCAGGCGTATCCCCAACAGCAGAGCCTGACGCACGGCCTGCAGCGCCCGTTCGTTCCTCCGGTCCCTCCGCGCTACCCCTCCCCTCCGTCCTTCTCCACTCGCCAGCCATATCAGACGGCACCGCTCAGCGCGCACGCGCCCTTCCCCACGTCCGTATCGCAGTATGTCACCGCGGTGGGCCCTGTCCCCAAGGTCTACTCGCTGACAACTGTGGCATGGAAGGACGAGGATAAGCTGGCGTATGAGCGCAACAACTGGCGCGAATTCTCCGTGAAGGTGGAGAACCAGCTGGGAATGGTCCCGGGCATGGCGCGATTCCTCACATCCACACCTGAGGACCCGAACGAATGCCCGTCCGTGCAGCTCTACCCCGCACATCACCGCGCCTGGATGGACACAAACCAAGTTGTCTGCTCCTTCCTCCGTGACGTCCTTACCGTTACCGAACGAACACACATCGCGCATTGCTGCACGGCCGCCGAGATTTGGGCGACACTTCGCTACCGCCACCTCGCGCGCGGCCCCGCTGGACAGATCTCAGCGCTAAAACGTTTCGCCAACATCTCGTATGCATCCGATCCGAAAACCTTCGCGGCGACGACCACCCTTCTGACGCAGTGCAACGAGGCCATATGGCAATGCGGCCCGCCCAATCCGGAGTTATTCCTCCTCAGCGGTATCGTCTCGGCGCTGGAGGCCCACCACGCTCCCATCGCCGCCACCCTCTTAGCGCAGCCCAACGTAACTCTTTCCATGGCGATCGCTGCGCTCGAAGCCAGGCAGAATCGTCCGACACCGGAAGGCGGCGAGGCTTTTGCCGCGTCCTCTCCTGCCGAATCCTGCACCAATGGGGTTTGCCCGAAGCCGTCGACCCATACTTGGCCGTACTGCACGAGCAAAGGGGGTGGCATGGCCGGAAAGACCATCCGTGAGGCACAGGACAAATACCGCGCAGACACGGGCAAGCCCCCGCTCCCCGCCGCGAAGCAGAACCCGCCGAAAGCGAAGGCTCCCCAGATCAAGCGCGACGGATCCGGGCACGCGTACATCACGCTCGACGGCACGGATGTGTATCTTGCCGCAGCTGCGCCTGCACCCGCGCCCACCGCCAATCTTGCCGACGCCGCGAGTATGCTCAAGACCGACGAGATCCCGACGGGCATTGATCCAATCTACGAGCTTGAGTCGTGGCTCGCGGAGGAGGAACCGCACGTGTCTATCGACTGGTCCGAGCCCATGGCGATGAATGCGGAAACGGGAGATTATGACCTCTTTGCGGACACGGGCGCGAATGTGCACATCTCGCCGGTCCGCGAGGACTTTGTGACCTTCACCGCCATTCCTCCCCGCGCTATAAAGGGGTTTCAAGGCAGCTCCATCGACGCCTTGGGGATCGGGACGATTGTCAACGACTCGCTGACGCAGGAGCTGGCACTGTACGTACCCAAGGCGTCCGTCCGTCTCCTGTCCGTGCTCCGCCTGTGCCAGGCGAACAAGTTCACATTCCACTTCAGTGACACGGCGGCATGGATCACCAACTCGTCAAAGGCGACCGTTTGCACTGGCTCAGTCCATCCTACCCGAAACCTCTACCGCATGCACACTCGTCCTGTTTTCCCCGCCAACGTCGACACCGCCCCTCCCTCCTTCGCGAACGCGGCGTCCGCGTCATCGCGTGACCTCCGCCACTGGCACCTCTGTCTCGGACACGCCCATCACCAAGCTGTCGCCGATCTATTCACGAACGACCACGCTGACGGTATGGATCTCGACCCGTCCATTGATGCCCCAATTTGTGACGCGTGTATTCTCGGCAAACAGGCCCGCACCAACGTTCCAAGAGTGCGTGAAGGACGCCCGACGACGAGAATACTGGAGAGAGTGCACATAGACTTGAGCGGAAGGATCGCGGTGAAATCACGCAGCGGGAACGAATACTCTTTTGATATTGTCGATGCGCACTCTACGCGCGGATGGGCGTTCCCTGTCCCCAATAAATCATCCTGTTTTCCATCATTGTGTGCCTGGGAGCTCGAGACAGAACGCCGCACCGGGCAACGCGTGGGGACGTACATCGTCGACAACGGCGAACTCAAGTCGGACGAATTCATCGAATGGTGTCGCGTCCGCGGCACTACAATCATATGGACGCCCCCTCACGTCTCCAAGATGAACGGAAAAGTCGAGCGGTTCCACCGTACCATCCAGGGCAAGGCCCGCGCGATGCGTATTGCGTGTGATGCTCCCTCCAATCTATGGGATGAATTCTGTGTGACGGCGGCGTATCTGCACGCTAGAACACCATCTAGGGCCATTGGCGGTATGACGCCCCACGAGGGTTTCGAAAAAGTCAAACCGCACATTGCGCACCTAAGAGAAATCGGCTGCCGCGCGTTCGTCCTCATCGAGACTCACAACCCCAAAGCCTACGCGCGCAGCATCGAATGCGTTCTCATCGGCTACACGCCGAACTGCAAAGCATATCGATGCTGGCAGAGGTCTAGCGGGAAGATCTTCAACTCCGGGAACGTTCGGTTTATTGAATACGCACAGACAGAGGACGTACATTTCGACAAGAAGGCACTTGCGGAGCGCCTCGCGCGCCCACCCTCTCCCGTCAATCCCGTCGATATAGCCGCCGTCCCCGACGACCAATCATCCCCCGATCCTCCCATGTCCACCTCACGACTCCCTACGCTCAACGACCCCGTCGAGTTCGTTGATGCTCCTCCGGCCACAGCGACCGTCGAAACGCAGGCAATCCCTGCACAGCAGGCAATCCCTGGCGTGGATGGGGCAATCCCTGCTCCGCAGGCAATCCCCCACCCAGCGACGGTCCCGGCCCAACCAATCCCTCCCACCCTACGCCGCTCTGAGCGCGCCCGCGTCCCTCGCGTCCACCTCGCTCACAATGCCGCCGACAACGGTACTGATGACGACGGTGAGATGGCCATCCTTGATGGCATCGAGAATGCGATTGCGAGCTCGCCAGAGGACGACGACGGCATTGAGGGAGCATTGCTATCGCAAATCAATGCGTACGCCGCGGAGAACCCCATCAACGTGGAGTACCCAGACGACCCACGCAACTATCGCGAAGCAATGGCCGCCCCAGATGCTGATAAGTGGGTCGCAGGCACGCTCGAGGAGTTGAAAGCGCTCAAGGACCTCGGTGTCTATGAGCTCGTCCCACCATCTAGCGTTCCGGCCGGAAAAACAATCCTCGACCTCAAGCCGGTATACACCCGCAAGCGCAACGAAGTATCCGTCTGTGTTCGCAATAAGGTGCGCTACACGATCATGGGAAACCGACAGAAATTCGGCCGGGATTACGAGCAGACCACCTCGCCGACAGCGCGTCTCGAATCGTTTCGCGCGGTCCTACACGTGGCCGCGTCTCGGGGGTGGGATATTCAGCAGGTGGATGTGAAGACGGCATTCCTCAACGCACCTCTACCACCCGACGAAATCCAATACTCCCGACAACCACGACACTTCGAGGAACCTGGCAAGGAGTCGTGGTACTGGAAAGTCGTCAAAGCGCTGTACGGATTGAGGCAGGCCGGACGTGCATGGAACCGGACGATGCACGACGCAATGCTGAAATGGGGGTTTCGGCGGTTGCTGTGCGAGTGGTGCGTGTATGTCCGCGTGGAGGGTAACGTCACGAATCTGGTCGCCGTCCATGTCGATGACATGCTGTGCGCGGCTAGCTCCGCTGGCGCGAATGACCTCTTTAAGTCCCAGTTGCGGTCGAAATGGGCCATCTCGGACCTGGGCGACGTCAAATTTTGCCTTGGTATTAGCATCGTTCGCGATCCCGAGCGCATGACCATCTCCCTCTCCCAGACGGCACTCATCGACAGGCTGATATCTCAATTCCACCAGACGGACGCCGATTGCCCACGCACTCCTATGGAACCCAAGGTGCCTCTCACCCGCCCTGCCCCCGACGACCCACCGCTCTCCCGAAAAGACGCCGATCACCTCGCCCAGACACCGTACCGATCGCTGGTGATGTCCATGATGTACCTCGCCATCGGAACTCGCCCTGACATCGCATTCGCCATCGCCAAACTTGCGACGTTCCTTGATTTCTACGGAGTGGCGCATTGGCAAGCGGCGATTCGTGTTCTGCGATACCTAAAAGGCACGCGCCTCATGGCACTCACGCTTGGCGGAACCTCCCCGATCTTCCTCACCGGCTACACCGACTCTGACTATGCCAACGACGCTGGACGAAAATCAGTGATGGGATATACGTTCTCGCTCGGATCAGGTGCTATTTCGTGGGCATCCCGGAAACAGAAGGTCGTCGCCCTCTCATCCACGGAAGCGGAGTATATTGGCGCGTCCGAGGGATCGAAGGACGGGTGCTGGCTACGGATGCTACTGCGCGGGATCACGGTGGACGTCAACTCGGCGACAGACCTGTTTTGCGACAACAATTCCTCGATAACCCTCGCAAACGACCAATCCCTCCACATTCGCGCGAAACATATCGACGTCCGATACCACCATATCCGCGATTGCGTCGAAAAAGGAAAAATCCGTCTTCTGCGCGTACCCACCGAAGATAACGTCGCGGACACCCTGACGAAGGCCCTGCCTTTTCCCGCATTCGTCCGTCACCGCACGGGACTGGGAGTCGCATGAGGGGGTGCTAGCTTTGGGGGGTGTTCTAGCGTGGGGGGTGTGAACTACGCCGTCCAAGTTGAGGGGGTGAGTGGAACGAGGGTTTTGGGGACTGTCACCATGGACGCGTAACATCACCTGATCGTGACCGCACGTGTGTTGATATACCGTGCTGGCGCGATCAAATGCCCTCACTCGCGTTCACCAACGTCGTTGTGAGGGTAAGTCTCGTTTTCATACATATTCTTTCAGATACTTATTTAGATCCTGTAGCTTTCTACTCACAGTAGTCTACAGGTAATAAGACTCGCGTTCACCAACGTCGTTGTGAGGCTTTCTACTCACAGTAGTCTACAGGGTTATCAACTGAACTCGCATGTGGTGTAGGGTACACCGCCTTTCTCATGAGCGAGGCCCAGAGCGATCAGGCGGGGTTCGAAGTTCCCGCACTGAATGGTCTGTTCTGATACTCTGTCTTTTTCAGCCGACAACATCGTTCGCGGAGGTCATTGACTTGGAGTGGTTTAGATGTAACCTTAGCACAGGCCCGGGAGGGCGTAAATTGCGGCCGCAATCGATAAGATCCGACATCGTCTACGGCGGCGCTATGCTAAAACTCAAAACTTGTAATTTGAAGTAAAAGTCCTGGGGGTGTTAAAGAATGTTGTGGTAAGATGGAGTATGAGGCGTTCGTTTTTGTTGCGATCTTGAGGTCGGGAGCAATGCAACGAGGGGTGAAGTCACAAGACCAAATTGAAACCCCGCATTGACTCCGCGTCTCCGCCCCAAAAAAAGTACCTTTCCCTGCTGCCCACCATGAGCTCATCCGTCCCCATCTCGTCGTCGGGCATCACGGCGCCGACGCCGCAAAACACGCCCATGACCCACGCGCCCATCTCTGCGGGGTTGTCGCGGCCGACGGTGCCCGACATCTCGGAGGAGCCCGAGGTCGCGGAGGAACTCTCCGCGCTCGGCGCAGGCGGGATGCAGTCCGCCATGCTCGGGATGGTCCACGGCAAGCTCGCCAACCTCGTCGGCCGCAGCTCGGGCTACATCGAGAGCCTCCCCGCCGTCGTCAAGCGCAGCGTCGAGGGCCTCAAGGGCCTCCAGGTCAAACAGACCGACCTCCAGAACCAGTATAAAAGAGAGTGCCTCGAGCTCGAGAGGAAGGTGTGTGCTTTTTTCGCGATTTTTGGGGATTTTTTCGTTTGTGGGGACAAGTCCCCTTTGTGCCTCGTGGTGCGGCGTTTTTGCGTGGGCGCGTAGGCGATGGCGGCGATGAATGGGATCTCTTGAATGAGCACTATACTGACTAGACCCTTAGTACCTCGAGCTGCAAAAGCCGCTCTACGCACGGCGCCACGCGATCATCGACGGGACCGCGACGGTGACGGCTGAGGAGGTCGCCGCGGGTGAGGCGCAGTCGCTCAAGGACGACGAGGATTACACGCCGCCCGCCGCGCCCACTGCAGAGGACGCCGCCGCCGACATCAAGGGCATCCCCGACTTCTGGCTCACCGCGCTGCGCAACCACCCGGGCCTCGCGGAGCTCATCACAGAGCGCGACGCCGAGGCGCTCGCCTTCCTCACCGACGTCACGCTCGCGTACCTGCCCCCCAAGGGCGGCGAGGGTGCGTCTCCCCCCTTCCTCGTTATCTTCACGCACTGACCTTTTACTTTTTTCACTGTGCAGGCGAATTCGCAGGCAAGCCCGGCTTCACGCTCACCTTCCACTTCGACGCCGCGCGCAACCCGTTCTTCGACCACCCCACGCTCACCAAGACGTACATCTACCAGGAGGAGGTCGGCTACAGCGGCGACTTTGTCTACGACCGCGCAGTCGGCACGGAAATCGTGTGGAAGGAGGAGAAGGATCTCACGAGGGAGTGGGAGATCAAGAAGCAGAGGAATAAGAGTGCGTTTGGCTTTTTCTCGATTTTGCCGACGCTGAAGCTGACGGGCGCTCAGACACCAACCGCACGCGCCTGATCCGCAAGTCGCACCCTACCGCGTCCTTCTTCAACTTTTTCGCGCCGCCGGTCATGCCCAGCGAGGAGGCGGTGCGTGTTTCTTCACCTTCACTTCCCTTTTTTTTTGGAGTCTTTGGTTTTCGTCTCTCTACCGGCTTCACTTCTTTTGCATTGGCTATTGCACGCGTGTGGAGAGGGGCTGGCTCTGCGCGCGCCGAGCGGCCGCGAGGGGGCTGGGAGAGCTGGCGGCGTATCCCTTTGTTCTCCTGGCCCCGTGGATGTGCGAGACGAGCGGCGTGCCGTAGACTTCTGCTGAAGAGAGGTGCGGGAACTCGCTCTCGTGTGTGCAAACGAGGCGTACTCGTGGATCGAGGCGCTCGAGAGAGAGGCTGGTGTGCGCTTCCCTCGGCCGATTTGATGTGTGTACGGTGCCGGCGGGATCGGGGTGGTCCGTGCGCGGTGACGTCGCCTTTGTGCGCGGTGAGGCGGAGGGAGCCTTTCTTTGGACGCGCGCCGAGTTTTGAGTGCGCGGGCTCCGTCCTCCCTCCCTTCCATCCCCAATAGTAATATTGATACCGCCTCGTACCATTTTCATCTATCTTCTCACTCTTTCCTACATTTCCTGTACTGACGCTGACACACCCCCAGATCGAGTCGGGCGAGGTCGATCCGGAGGACCTCGAGGAGATCGAGGAGCGGCTCGAGGTCGACTACCAGGTCGGCGAGGACTTGAAGGAGAAGGTGGGTTTTCTTTCTTTCGTCTACCACCTCCCTTGCCCGCTGCTCTCGCGCTTCCTGGACGTACCTCCCTCTGTCCCGTCCCCAAATCCTCCCTCCTTCACGTCCCTCTTTTTTCGTCTACCCCTTTCCTTTCTTCCGTCCATCGCCTCGGCGCTCCTCCGCCTCGACGCTCCTTATCTCGCCGTTCCCCTTCGGTATACCACCCCTTCCACCACCCCCGTCTTTCTTACTCCCCCGTCCCTGCCAATGCCATCCCCGTGCTACCAACGTCTTACTACAGCCACCGCTGCCTACCCTTCGCCCCCCACTCCAATCCGCGTTCTTCCATGTCCATCCGCCTCTACACTATCCCACTCCTATCCATGTTCCACCCGTGCATTCCGCGTCCGTCCCCAATACGTCCATCCTGTTCTGCGATCCATCCCCCCATACTCCAGCCTTCCGCCGTTTTTGCGTCCGCCCCCGTTTTTCGCACTTTTTCATGGCGTCCTCCTCCCTACTCGGGATGCCTCACATTGCCCCTCTCCTTCGCGTCCAATCCCCGCCTTCCCATATCCCACTCCCCATCGCGGTCGTCTTCTGTTCTCCTTCATCGCTTCCTTCGCTTCCTCTTCGTACCAGCCGTCCCCTGTGCGCGCGCTTCATTTACTCCCGCTGCCGGCTCGCAACTTCACCCTTTTTCCTCTTCCTCCTCTCCTCGCGCTGTGCTCACTTTCTCCCCTCCCCTTCTCCTCTTGCCCATCCTTGCGCTCTTTATCCTACTATCCTACTACCCTACATAATCGCCCCTTACCTTTAATCACGCCCTTACTAACGCATCCCAGATCATCCCGCGCGCGATCGACTACTTCACGGGCAAGGCGCTCGACTACGAGATGGTCGACTCGGACGAGGACGACGACGATGAGTTTGACGAGCTCGACGAGGATGAGGATGAGGAGGGGGATAGCGACGAGGTGTGTTTTTTTCTTGCTTTTTGGGTTCTCCCTTCATCTCTGTATAACGCGAGAGGGAGAAGAGACTCCCTGCTCATTGTCTCTTCACCTCCTCGTGTCTCTCTTACTCCCTTGTCGTCCCTGCTTCCCCACTCTTACTCATCCCTATTTGTCATTTTTTGCACCCTCCTCGCGTCTCACTCCTCCCTCTGGTCGCTTCTTCCTCTTCTTGCTCATCCCTTCCTTTCTCTTACTCCTCCTCGCCCCTCGCTGTCCTCCCTTTCTCATAATGCCTGCCTCTTCCTCCCTCCTTTGCTCATCCCCGTCCTCTCCCTTCTAATACTGACCCCCCCGCCCAGGAATCGGACAGCGACGCCGACGTCCCTGCGCGCCGCCGGGGCCCGCCCAAGGGCCGCGCCGCCGCCGCCGGCAGCAGCGCGAACGTCAACCCCGAGGAGTGCAAGCAGCAGTAGGCGCCCCGCGCCTCTGCGTGCCCGCTCCCCCGGTTCACGCCCACCCGGTTTAACGACTTCGTCTACATCTACTTACAACACCTGCCCAAAAATCTACACCTAAACCTAAATTCATCGTCCTCACCTACCGAAACCTCCCTCACCCTCACATACCGACCGACCACTGTACATGCCCCCTTTCCTCGAATTTGAATCCGTTGCGTATCGAAACCGAACTGAACTAAAGATGAAGAAAGATGCGTCCGCGGGCTAGCTAGCGTTTCGGATTTCCTGTAACGTCCTGCAGCGCCGCCCTTACCTTACCTACGCTTGTTTTATTGACAGCCTCTTTTTTGATTGCGAATTTTGTGATTTGGTTTTTAGCCATGTGATGTACGGGGCCCGAGGCTGGACCAGGAGAAGTGGAGCCCGATTCGGAAGGTACGCGTAATTAAGATCTAGAGCAGGCGGCCGCCGTGGGGTCAGGCGTCAGGCGAGCTCTCCGTCCGGCATTCAGCTATCCTCGTAGCCGGATACTCACACACAAGACATGTATATCACCGCGGAGTCGTTGGAACGCGCACCAAACTCGAGACTGCACCAGCACCGAGACTACTGAGAAGGCGACACCAAGACCGACACCGACACGATGGCAACAATATCGACGCCCGTAACAGAGATGTTTGGCATCAAGCACCCTATCATGCTCGCGGGGATGAACGTCGCGGCGGGGCCCGAGCTCGCGGCGGCGGTGAGCAACGCTGGTGCGCGCCGCCTTCCTTGGTTTTGTGATTGACGCGTTGACGAATGCGCATGCAGGCGGTCTAGGCGTTATTGGAGGGTTCGGATATACGCCGAAGGTGCTGAGGCAGCTGGTGTGTAGGCGGCGGCGTGTGGGCGTGCTATTTCGTTCATTTCGGTGATATTGCAGATCAAAGAAGTGAAGGACGGGCTGACGGACAAGGCGCTGCCGTTTGGCGTCGACCTCCTGATTCCGCAGGTTGGGGGAAACGCGCGCAAGACGAACGTGAGTTTAGGATTGATTTATTATTTTGGGCGGGGATTCAGCACTGGACAGTATGATTACACGCAGGGGAAGCTGGCGGAGCTGATTGAGGTGATCATCGAGGAGAAGACGGCGCTCTTCGTGTGCGCGGTGGGCGTGCCGCCCAAGCACGCTGTGGATCGGCTGCATCAGGCGGGAATCCCCGTGCGTAGCCTCCCGTCCATAATTATTCTAATGCGTAGATGCTCATGGGGCCGCACGGCAGATCATGAACATGGTGGGGCACCCGAAGCACGTCCCGAAGGCGCTCGCGGCGGGTGTGGACCTCATCTGCGCGCAGGCGGGCGAGGGCGGCGGGCACACGGGCGACATCCCCGCAAGCATCCTCATCCCCGCGTGCGTCGACGCCGTCCGCGGGCACAAGTCCCCCCTCACGGGCAAGCCCGTATACGTCGTCGGCGCGGGCGCCGTGTACGATGGGCGCGGGCTCGCGGCGAACCTCATGTGGGGCGCCGAGGCTGTCTGTACGTGTTCTCTCTTGGGCTGTAAATACGGGTTACTCACGCGAGCGGGCAGGGGTGGGGACGCGTTTCGTCGCGGCGGTGGAGGCGGGCGCGTCCAAGTACCACAAGGACCTTATCATCGGCGCGGGTTATGAGGACGCTGTCACGACGCTCATCTTCACCGGGCGCCCGCTGCGCGTGCGGCGCACACCGTATGTCGAGGACTGGTGTGTATACTTTCTTCTGCGCGCCGTCTGCTCACTGCGACTAGGAACACGAACCGGCAGGCAGAGATCAAGGAGTTGACGTCGAAGGGGATTCTCCCGCACGAGGACGAGCTCCAGAAGCACCCCGAGAAGTCGTCAGCTGAGGTCCGCCCGTGGCTTATGGGCCGCGTCGCTTCGGTAGGCTCCTCTCCTACCTCCCCGACTCAAACTGATTTCTCGTCATTTCTCTATAGCTCATCAAAGAAGTGCTTCCTGCCAAGGTCATTATCGACGACATGGTCTCGGATGGCGCCGCCATGTTACAGCGCGGGCACGCGTATCTCACGCCCAAGGCAAAGCTTTGAGTGCGGACATTATCATGTGTAGCCCGATGTATCATCGTTTGTATTTCTCCGTGCCATCATTGGAAATCTATTGCCTTTGGCGCAGTATACCCGGAATGGAGAGTGGGCACCGTTGAATTCTTAGTGTAGCTGTCTCAGTCTCTGTCATGATATTGTCCCGATTAGGAAGGCGGCTTGCCATTTTTGGCTTTGCCTCGTGATTGTGATTGCCACTGTTCTTGGTTTCGGCCTACCTCAGGCCACGGACGACGACTGAATTCAGATGATTGTGGCGGCTAACAACTGGGCGCCGATCTGCGGACCAGCGGACATCTATCGAAAATCCGCAGCCTAGGCTGTATTCAGGGTGCTGCGCAATCCGGCTCTCGTTTCACTTCATTCCAGCATGCTTCAGCATTTAAACATGCTTGACCAACCACTTGCCGCGCTTTGGGCATCCCATTTCAAACACGTTTCCTTCCTCGGGTCATTTCAAGAATGATTTGTACCATGCTCGAGCGGCGGGCCCGATTGTTTATCAATTTCGCACACTCTCCGAATAACTAGTAATGCGTCCGTTTCAATGGCGATAAGTGATACGACTGGTTCAAGTGGAGTATGTATTCCCTCCTGCACAGTGCAGCCTTGCAGGCAATTCCGGCGGCTCTCGTTTCTGCTAACTGGTGCCCGATAGCACCTTCCCATGGAATTTTTCATCAAGGACGAACTTGCGGCAGGAATGCTGGCTGCCGGTTGCCAAAACATTTATCGCTCTTCGTTTCCACGGGATAACGCTTTGCTATTCTTAACGTGCATAACTCCTTCAAGGAGACAAATCAGTGGAGCCGCGATTCATTCTTCTGCCCGGTACGCCAAGTTTGTCGTCGGCATGTCCCTTATCGTCGGGATTCCGGTGGGTTCGACACTGCCCTGGCATAATCGCAACTTTGAAATGCACTAGATCGGGAGAGGTTTCTCGGCAAGGCCACGAATTTCGGGAGGCAAGGCTGCGCCTTTCTATTTTCCTCGGGGCCTTTATTCACTAATCTCTATCCGGGGGTCCCAAGTTTAACTCGAGGCTGTATATTCGCCGCGTCGCCGCCATGGTACCTGAGGCCGCGGCAACATATCACCGCAGTGTATGCGCGTCGAAGGAAACGGAAATTTTCGTGTGTGAAAGGTGTGCTGCCACCGATGATTTTGTTTTCGGAGCAGGAAGTGACGATCCCTCGCGTGTAAGGAGTCACTCGAGAGACGACCAAAGGCAGATCTTGAAGTGATAAGTCCGGCTACTAGTAGAGTTGTCGGCTGTGTTACTACCACTTATTTTGAACATCCTAGGGTCAAAAATGGCACCAATCCCTCGACAAAGACAGCTCCGTTCCTCTCACCTGCACGATGCTCCGCGAGTGATTCCTTCCTCCACAGACGAGACTTCCGTGTCGTCGTCCTATGCTGTTCGGACTGGCATGGGCTGGTAGGTGAATCCAGCATATGGGCATTATTTATGGCCGTCGTTGGGCGGGTATCGTGTTTCAAAGTTTTCCGTTGAGTCAATTTTTTAGCGCTTCGGAAAGCACCATTGGAGAAAGTTCCCTACCAGTTGATATTATCCATCGCACAGGTACACACGTAATTCGACTGGCGCAAGATGTCACGTTCTGCGCCCATATAAAAGGCCCAGTATTCCGAGGCTCTTTCCCAACTTCTTCATCTTACAACTCGTACTTTAATCTTTCTCATGATGAAATTCTCTTCAGCGACCCTTCTACTTTCCATCTTCTCGACCACTTATGGTGCCATTGGTCCCACCGCGACCCTCACCATCGCGAATTCACAAATAGCGCCGGACGGCTTTCAGCGCTCGTACGTTCGTTTCAACATTCATTGGTCTTTTGGTAGCTAACGAGGTCGTTGAAGGTCCGTTCTTGCCAATGGTGTCTTCCCTGGGCCCTTGATTACCGCCAACAAAGTAAGTTCTCGGCTAATAGCCACAGTCGCTGGTATCTTACGGTTTATCTGCAAGAGCGCTTCATTCTCGTTGGATGTTGATAACCAATTGACCGATCCAACCATGTTAAGATCAACCAGCATTGCGAGTGTTACTATTTTCAACCACGGAAACGATCGTTGACCGGCTCTTTCCTCTAGCATTGGCATGGGCTCTTCCAGCAGGGTAGCAACTGGGAAGATGGCCCTGCTTTTGTCACCCGTTTGTATTCCATTTCACTTTCCAAGGCCGTTACTAATCGGAACATTGCAGAGTGCCCTATTGCCGCGAATCATTCGTTCCAATATTCATTTGACGTTCCTGAGCAAACTGGGACGTACTGGTGGCATAGTCACCTCTGTCAGTTCATTCTATAACTACCCTGTGTTCCCCCTGACGTTCTCGCAGCTACACAATATTGCGATGGGCTCAGAGGTATTCGTGATTTTCGATGCATCATCGTATCTAACTCGTACTTTAGGCGCTCTGGTCATTTACGATTGTAAGGACTAATAATCAGGAAGGAAAATATAGATCTAATGGGCTTTGGCAGCCAATGACCCTGCGAAGGACCTCTACGGTGAGCAACCCTGACATGAATTCCTGCACGCATTTGAACTGATCAAATTCTCAGATGTTGACAACGGTACGCTGAAACCCATCCACCGAATCTCACCCTTACATTCCCTCAGATGACACTGTGATCACTCTGGCAGATTGGTAAGAACTGGTTCGAAATATTCGCCGACGCTCGTGTTCAACAAATCCTTATACAGGTATCATTACCCCTCTCCAGTCCACCCTTCAAGTGCGTTCGCAAAAATCAAGTCTCCAGCTGAGATCTCACCGAACCTCCGCAGTCCCCATCTTCAACAGCACCTTGATAAACGGGCTCGGGCGATATTCTGATGGAGTTCGTTCTGAGAACCTCTGTATCTGTGCGTGCGCTTATTTTTCCCACAGCCTGCCTCTCCGTTGGCGGTGATTTCAGTTCAACAAGGTCTTCGTTATCGGTTCAGACTCGTTTCCATTTCTTGCGTGCGTCGTTCGCATCTGCTGTCCTTACACGCCAGACCTCACCGACATCATCAGGACCCCAACTGGATCTTCAGTATTGACGGCCACAACATGACTATAATTGAGGTGGACGGTGTGAACCATCAGCCCTTGACGGTTGACAATATCCAGATTTTTGGCAAGTGGATAAACAAAGGTCATACCCGGTGCTTAAATTTTCGTATCAGCTGGCCAGCGCTATTCTTTCATCCTCAATGCTTCCCAGCCTGTGGATAACTACTGGATACGCGCCAACCCTCAGCTGGCCAATAGCTTCACTGGCTTTGCGGGCGGCATTAACTCTGCTATTTTGAGATGTACGCTTCTGATTTCCTGTGAGACTGTAAGACCGGTACTGAAGGCTTTCGCTCAGATGTTAATGCGCCCGTGAGAGATCCTTCCACGGTCTCAACACTCAACAACGCTCTCGTTGAAACTTCTCTGCATCCTTTGGTCCCGACTCAAGTTCCCGGACTACCGCAACCTGGCGGCGCGGATGTTGTGCTGAACTTAGCGATCGCCGCGGGCCCGAATTTTACTTTCACGTTCGGTGGCACTGTACGGCCGTGCAACATGCTTGCTCCAGCCATTCACTCACTGTCGGTCTCCAGACCTTTGTCCCTCCCACCGCCCCTGTTCTCCTGCAAATTCTTAGCGGGGCGCAATCTGCACAGGATCTACTTCCCACTGGAAGTGTCTACACCCTCCCGCCAAACAAGGTCATAGAAATCTCGATCCCGGTACATTTTGTTTATCCAGGATCCAGTGCTATCAGAATCTAATAACTATCTTAGGGTGGTTCTGCCGGAGCTCCAGTAAACCTTCGCACGTTTCCTTACCTTAGTCAAATTAAATCCTCCCCGTTAGCACCCCATCCATTTGCATGGAGTATGTTCTTCCATAATAATCAGCTTTCATTCGACTAAAACATGTTCCAGCACAACTTCTTCGTGATCAGAAGTACGGGCACTGATAGCTACAACTTCGTCGATCCGGTACGTCGACGTAGGTCGTCCGGAATTCGTCACTTATGTTTGACCCAGGTCATACGAGACGTTGTTTCCACCGGTATCTCGGTCAACGACAACACAACGTTCCGGTAAGTTGAATGTATCTTGATTCGGCCTCAACTGATTTTTTCGACCTCAGCTTCGTGACCGATAATGCGGGCCCATGTGAGTGAACTCGAATGGACTGGATCAGATAGCTGATGTACTTATTTCACCAGGGTTCTTGCATTGGTAATTTTCATCCTCATCTGTACCTTGAACGTTCACTGAATTCCACCCTAGTCATATCGACTGGCATTTGGACGCGTACGGCTCCTTCTTCTCACATGACCCTTCGCTTCTGACTTGCAAACGCACCCACAGAGGTCTTGCAGTTGTTATAGCGGAAGACACGGCTACCATCAGCAAGGAAAGCCCCCCTCGTAAGATTTACAACTGGCCCATTTTGAGCATTCTGACGTTGCCATGCAGCTGCCTGGGATGAACTTTGCCCGATATACAACAACTTGACCGCCAGTCAGCTATAATGGCGGATTTATTCTTCGTAATTTATTTTGAGCGTTTGCTCCTTTCATTCCCTCGCATTTCCACACCTAATTCGTGAAGAGTGCACTCGTTCTCGTTCAACTTCGTGTTACTTTAATACCAGGTGTATTCTGCTATAACTTTTAATAAATACAGTAATCAGCACCGAATCCCGCCCTGTACCGAAGGATTAGGACGGGGGACTCCTTCATTATGATACGCCTATTTGGTTTTCCGTTAGCTTGAGACCCCCGAAATCCCAAAATTTCACTGAGGCATCAAGTGGGACGGGTGTTGGACGCGCAGCATTACGGCGGACACTCTGCGGCGTATCTCCATTTTCCTCGTCGCCAGAGGAACCCGACCCCGACTCGTCTGCAGGTGGCGGAAAATGCCTTGACCCGGAAACGGAGAGCAATTGCGGTTTCGTGGGGTGGAACGACACCGAGCCAATGGCATCTACATGGGTGAGCGCGTGTCATAAATGACAGAAGTATGCACCGACCTTTGTGGGCGCTGTACTTCAAGCGCGGTGTGCTGATGGGGACGGAGTCCACCGCCATGTCGTCATCCTCGGCAGACAAATCGAAGACGCAAATATTGCCCTCCTAATCCCCGACGAGAGTCAAGTCTGCAGCGCGGTAATAGAATAGTAGAGCATACCTGATCACCGACGCTGAGGAAACGTCCTGCGATATCGACGTCGAACCTCCGCTTTTGGTTTGTATCTCCGACAGGTGGTTCGTTCACGCGCGATGTAGTGGAATATATTTTGAGCGGACTGCTAACATCTGCGCGCAGGTCCCAGCTGTACACCTCTCGCCGCCGTCGAAAGGCCGCGTACAGGATGTGTGGCTGCATCGGGTTGAAATGTAGCTTTCGGTGGGTTTCAGAGTCATCGCCAGGCACACAACAGTGATTTCTGTCCTACCTGGGTAACCCCAGCAGCGGGACCCCCACTGACGAATAGCACCGGGACCGCGCCTTCCGCTTCGCTGAATACTGCGACATTACCCGGGGTTGCCGTGAGACTACCGGCCGCGTAGAAGTCCGATTCATACGAGGGCGAGAATGCCAGGGCGGATATTATACCTATGGCAGGAACGGATAAATAAGAAATGATAGAGTAACGAGGAGAGCCTACCTTTAAGCCCATCTCGACTCTTTTTGGATGGCGAAGTATGGAGGCGCGTTCCCTCTCCCGGGCGTCCAACGTCGAACACCTCGATGGCATCTTCAAACCCGCAGTACAATTTTGTTGCGGAGAGGTTGAACGCAAGGCTGTGCGGCGCAATCTGGCGCTCCCGATGATCAACGATCCGGTACGATGCACGTAGCTAAATTGAAAGACGCATGAAAATAATCGTCGTCCATACACGAGGTAACGCACCCGCCCGTCCGCAGCATCAAGCAGCTTGACTGGTGTCTCGCGGACAGATGCGACGAAGCAGAAAGATGCTGGGTTCGCGGGGGTTGCGCTTGGATACCACGCATAATCGAGTATCGCGGCGGGTTGTGGGAGTGTCCGCACGGGCAGCTCGGCGTGTGGAGAGCCTGTCAAGGAGAAAATTGTTATGTGGTGCAGGTCAATTTTGGACGAGAATTCGGAATGGTAAGCTTACTTGACCCTCCACTTTGTGTATCGTCTTTCCTATAAAATGCAAGCCGATGCTTTGAGAGTGCAGCCGCGATCGGGAATTTGGACTTACGGTGTGACGAGCCGGAACTCCCTGTGCTCACATTGAACCAGGGCAACTGAGCCGTCGGGGCACCTGAAAAGACCGGTGTCAATCCCTTGACACTTGAGTTGAACGCAACTGCAGCTGAGGATGCTCACACACCATTTCGCCGAGCGCGCAAAATTACCGGGGAGAGAGGGATTAGAAAGAATGCTAAACGAGTCAGTAGTTGTCGGTGGCTGAGATAGGTCGAATTGGGGGGGTGTCCAGGTGTATTCCGTGGAGGCATCCATTTGGAAGGGAGGAAGAGGTGGATGGGTAAATCTGACCAAACAAACGCGTCGCGTGCCCAAGGACAACAACACGACCAAACACTCGTTCAGCTCCATTTATTTTTAATATGGCATGACGTGCCGAAACGTCGAACGTCGGGCAGCCTCGGGCACTTGACCGTATTACCAATAGTTCCCCGAGGATTCGGTTGAGTCTGAGCTTGGCCGAGCTATGGTGAATTACTTGCAGATTTTTGGCATGCGAGAATGTAAGCATATCCAGAATCAGCAGAGCAGTCATGGTCCAAACCGGTCAAAGACCATGTTGAGTTCGGCTCAATCGTCAATAATGCGTCCCCATCCTTTTGGATCTTGGCTCGGGCAGGGAGGGTGAGTAAGCCCGGGGTAATATGATCCACGTCCTTGCGCGAACTACAATTTCCCCCATCCGTCAAACGCCGCTGCGCACGCGTACGGTACAGTATATAAGACATGAGTCCTCAGAGCAATATGCAACTTGACTTGAGACTCACCCACTAAGATGCCTCTTCACCGTCTATTCGTTCCCAAAGGCCTCTACACCTCCGAGGACAAGGAGGCCATCGGTCAGGCCATCACCAAGATATACACCGGGCCTCCCGTCTCGCTCCCCGCCTTCTATGTGGTGGTCATCTTCATCGAGCTCGAGGCTGGTAACCTCATCGTTGGGGGCAAGGTCACGGAGCGCATGCTTCGCATCGGGGTCGAGCATATCGCCCGTAGCTTTGCCGAGTGAGTTTTGACATCCATTCGACACATGTCATACTCATGCATCGCCCAGTAATGCAGCAGCCAAGCGCGGGTTCATGGATCGGTATGAACAAGCGCTTGAGCCATTTACCAAAGGCCGCGGTATCGATTGGGAAGTCCAGGTCGCTGACGCAGATGTGAGCTTATTCTTGCACATGTTGTACATTTCTGACACCGGGTATTCCAGCGATTGCTCTGGAACATGAACGGGATGGCTCCGCCTGAGCCCAATAGCGAGGAGGAAAAGATATGGAAATCGGAGAACAGAGCTGTTCCTCCCAAGGAAATAGAGTCTTTCAAGAGCAAAGGACGGTTTTGAGTTTGTGTAACAAATCGCAATATGTCTTCCCCGGCACGGTTTCGTGCCGCAGTAATGTTCCAAACCAAATAGAATTTTACATTGGGTCACTTCGCCTGGTATACACTACACTGCGACTTGAGAGGAGACTCGGGGAGGAAATGAAGATTTTTTTTCAACCATCACGTGTTGACGTTGACTTGCTCAATTTGAAACCCGTCCAAACGTATCCAAAAGCGGCCTCCCATGATTCGGCTAAACTCAAAATATTAGCTATTATTCTCCGCCCCGAATGAAGAAAAGCACCTCCAACACGGGCTTATTATCCAAAATTCCCTCGATCTGCTGCACAATATCGTCCGTCAGCTTCGGCAGCACTTCCAACGCCTTGAGATTCTCGAGCAACTGTTTGGCTGATGAAACGCCCAGGATCACCGTGGATGTATTTGGGTTTTTGGCCACCCACGCGATCGCAAGGGCGGTTGGCGTCGCTCCGAGGCCTACCCCCAAAATCAGCATTGACTTGGGTTGAAATCAAATGCAGGGTTGCATACTCTCCGCGATCTTCGTGAGCTCCCGGACCTTGCGAATTTTCTCTTGGCCATCGGTCCCGTCGACCATCCCGGCGAACATCCCTTCTGTCGCGAACCGCGAGTCTGGAGGGATGCCGTCGTTGTACTTGGCATGAAATTTAGCTCGGGAGTGGCTGGCCGGCTTGGCGCAGGCGTACCTTTCCAGTGAGAACACCAAAGTGAAGCGGGGAAAAGGCCGTGGTTCCAAGCCCGTAGTTTTTGTATAAGGGTCTGTGAGGCATATTATTATACGCGGACGCGGGATATTTATGCTTAACACGTACGCATACTCCTTCTCGGGTCGCTCCCGATGGAACATACTGCAAAAAACCGGAATATCACGGCCTGCGCACAAGTACAAGACTGAACGTACTTGTGCTGGCATTGTTCGGCAATCGGTGCAATTAGGTTGAGCTTCGTGGCGATGTCTACCAGGTTCTCAATGACATGGGCACATTGATCACGACAGAGAGACATACGATGTGCTTCTTCGATCTGCTGCGCAGTCCACTCGGATGTACCCCAGTAGAACGCCTGACACCTGGTCAACAGAGGTTATTCGGGGAAGGCCGAAACGCACCCAGCCTTTCTCGATCACATAATTGAAAGCCCGGACGATTTCTTCCATCGGGACTGCCAGACTTTTTCATCAGCGATCAGGAGAGTACGAAGATGGTTTGAACCCACCCGTGATATCGCAACGATGCGCAAAAATAACATCCACGTAGGTCAACTGCAGGCGCTGCAAACATTCTTGGGCGCCTTCGATAATGCTGAACCAGGCTCCGGATTCAACATGCCTCAGTCTACAATGCAGATTCGACGTACTGTTTGCGCGACAGCCCCTTGTCATTCGGCCCATCTCGCGGGCCCCAGAAAATCTTCGTAGAAATGACGAGGTCAGTGCGTCGAAGGTTGAGGTCTTTGATGACACGGCCCCTGCCAATGGAGTCGTGATTTTATTTCAGAAAGATGGGACGACCACCTGCATCTCTGTCTCAGATTTCCCTTTGGAATAGTCCTCCGCGTTGTCGAACATATTAATCCCGTTCTCAAACGCCGTTTTGATGATTTCCTAACGCGCGATTGCCCTCTTCAGTGTGAAATAAGTAGTGCGAACGGAATGCAGACTCGCCTTCACCGGGTCTCCGACGACGGACCCGCCGATGGTCAGCCCTGTTAACGCGAATTGTGAGGATCTGGAATTGAAAGTCATGGGACAGAACGAACATCCTCCGAGCGAGAGGAGCGGCACACGCAGCCCGGTAGGTCCCAGGCGTCGGAAAGGCATTCCCTTCGTCGCATAGTGAGGGTGAGTGTCGTCGGACATGGTGGTAAGTATTGTCGTGGAGGTTGAGCGTGAGTATGATTCGAATCATCGATGGTGTGACCCAAATTGGATTAGCCTGGGTACCGGTTGACGGTTGCCCGGTCCGCGGAATAAGCGGCCGGTGCTGTCGACAGCAGTATATCCAGCTTGGAGTTGGCCTCATCAAGGGAAGGATTCAAGAAGGGTTGGTTTTATTTCGAGCAAGTTTCATGATGAACTGAATGCTTTTTGGATGATTCGGATCCATGTCGACGGAAACAGGTGCGTGGAGGTGGATATTGAGTCCAAAGAACCCTCAGGCCTCAGGCCTCAGTAACTATGTACCTCTCAGCGAAACTTTTGAAAGCGGAACAGCGGCGATCCGAGGAATTAAAGATAGATGCCGAAAAGCCGATGGCCATCGCGTGGATTCTCACCGATTAGCAAGCACTTCTCTTTTACAAACCACCATGTCGCAAGAACCTCCCGTCTTTGATACCAAGGGAATGCCTTTCCGCAGGCTGGGGCCGAGCGGGCTCCGTGTCCCTCTCCTCTCCCTCGGTGGATGTACGCCATTTTCCCTCATCAGATTACAATCGCTCAACGTAATTCCAAGGGTTGACGCTGGGAGGATCCGTCACGGGAGATCCTGTAAAGGTGAGTCCTTATCGACGATTGACGCGTCGTCCACCAAGTAGAATCCAAATCTAGGAAATCATCCAAACCGCGTTTGAAAATGGTATCGACTAGTCTCTCATGAGAGACACTTCATCGTATCTGACTTGTACCAATAGGTATCAATATGTTCGATACAGCCGAGGTGAGAGTCGGAAATTGTTTCAGGATACTGCGGAACTCATGTAGTGGCCTTAGGCGTACGCGAAAGGGAAATCTGAGCTCGAGATGGGGCGCGTTATCAAGGAGCTCGGCTACAAGCGCACGGACCTCGTTGTTACAACCAAGCTTTTCTGGGGGCTTCGCAACGGGCCAAACGATGGCGGCCTTTCGCGCAAGCAGTGCGTTTTTTGACTTCGGAAACTGCACATCGCACTCATATTTTCCCAGCATCATCGAGGGTACACAGGAATGCCTGGAGCGCTTGCAGATGACATATGTTGACGTCATTTTTGCCCACCGCTGCGACATCTCAGGCGAGTTAGTCTTGTTCACGAGCCTGGCAGCGTCTTAAACCTCACCCAGTCCCCATGGAGGAAATTGTCCGCGCGTTCAACTATGTGATCGAAAAAGGCTGGGCTTTCTACTGGGGTACCTCCGAGTGGACCGCGCAGCAAATCGAGGAAGCGCATCGTACGCACCTAGTTCATTCTCGAATTAAATACCGTGCTAACCCACCGCAGACGTTGCGACGAAACTTAACCTGATTGCTCCCATCGCCGAGCAGATGCAACACAAGTGAGTCAGCGACGGTAAATCTCCGATAGTTGGCCTCAATCCGTCCTGTAGCATGTTCCATCGCGAACGTCCGGAGAAAGAATACGCGTGCGCTTTCTCTTGGTTTACGCGTCAATTGATATTTAGTGATGCTCTGTAGCCCGCTGTACAAGAAGTACAGTTACGGCACAACCGTGTGGTCCCCGCTCGCCTCGGGTATGCTTACCGGCAAAGTAAGCATTTTTCACCGCACACCCCGCCTTCCTGCTAAAATCATCTCTGCCCAGTACAACAACGGCATTCCCGAGGGCTCGCGCTTCGCGACGGAGAGCATGTTCAAAGGCCGTGAGGCGACGCTCAAGTCCGCCGAGGGCCTCGCCCAGATCGCCAAAGTCAAGGAGCTCACCAAGATCGCCGAGAGTGCGTGCATCTCCCGTTCACCGAACCTAACTCTCATCTATGGCAGGCCTCGACTCGACGCCGACCGCGCTCGCGCTCGCGTGGCTCGCCAAGAACCCAAACACCTCCACGGTCATCCTCGGCGTCACCTCCGCCGCGCAGCTGCTCCAAAACCTCGAGGCGTTGAAGGTGCTCCCCAAGATCACCGACGCGCACATGGTGCAGATCGAGCAGATCCTGGACAACAAGCCCGAGGAATTCGTAAGAGTTTTGCCTTCCGCCCATAGTGGCTTGCTCACCCGTCGTGACTGTTGCAGCCCACCTACGGACGACCCCCGTTGGATGCCTATGGGAAGCTGTAAACCGAAAGAAGGAAGCGGAGTAGAATAAGTAGAGAGCAGAATGGATGGTGTGTAACGTGCAGTGGTACAATCGAAACATCGAGTTGCGCAATTTTCCTCGGCAAGCTCGCCACAGAGGCGGCTTGAACTGTGAATTACTCATCTGACCAGAAATGCCTAAAACACACTTTCGGTATCATATTGCATGCTTATGGCGCGGGATGTCCACAGTCTTATCTTCTGCATCAATATATATAGGCCCTGTTATGCTTAGTCTGCCTCTCAAGTCAACGATGGCTCCCTCTGTTGCAGATTTCGAGGCCCCCAGCCGGAACGATTTGATCTCCGATCTCAAGAAGGATGTGGGTTTTGTTCAACCAATTCCAGCCGCGCAACAACAACTCACCCTTTGCTCTTCAGTTGAAAGGACCCTCATACCCATTCTACTTCCCGCATTTCGATCTTAATGAGAAGTTTCCTCCGACTGAGATATTCGGTAGGTTGAAATTAATTCCCACTATATTCTCATCTAACCTTACGCGTCCCGTCCAGAATTCACAGACCCGGGCACGCGTGCGGACCCGGCCAAGCCCCATCTGCTCACCGCAAACACCACGACGCACGACATAAGCCCATACCTTGGCACGGAGATTCAAGGTGTCCAGATATCCCAGCTCTCGTCCGAAGGCCTCGACGAGCTCGCGCTGCTTGCGGCCGAGAGGAAGGTGCTCATGTTCCGCGACCAGGACTTCAAGGATCTCGCTCCGGAGAGGCAGATTGAAATCGCACGGTGCGCCATCTTCCGTGACGCTATATCCGTATCCTTACGCGTCGTAGGCATTTTGGCCCCATCCAGAAGCATCCGACATCTGGGAACGCCAAGGGATATCCCGAGTTCCACGTCGGTATGTGGGCTAATGGTGACGCGGGGTGATACTAAAAAACCTGACAGTGTATCGGGACGCTGAACATGATCGGTTCCGAGAGTACCTTGGAGACGACCGCGCCAACCGCACGAGCTGGCATTCCGATGTCGTACGTGAACCTTCACAACATCACACCATATGCGCGTTTGTTGAGATATTTCCAGTCGTATGAGAAGCAGACGCCCGGAACGACATTTTTCTTCATCCTCGACCAGGTAAGAATAAATATCTCCCGCGCTGAACCTGTTTTGACAACTTGGCGGCGTAGCCTGAAACCGGCAGCGGGGGAGACACACTCTTCCTGTCCCAAGCCGAGGCATACTCGCGGCTCTCGCCGGAGTTTCAAAAGCGTCTCGAGGGCCTTCGCGCCGTCCACTCCGCGGTTCCTCAGGCCGAACATTCCCGGAAACGGGGAGGGCCCGTGCGTCGCGAGCCCGTTGAAACCGAGGTTTGCTCACAATTAATTTGTCTCGCCCATTCCGGCGCTGACAGCCGCTGTGCATAGCACCCCGTCGTCCGTGTGCATCCCGTAACCGGCGAGAAGGCCCTGTACGTAAACCAGGGTTTCACGAAACGCATCGTCGGGTTCAAGAGCGAGGAATCCGAATACCTACTTAAGTTCCTGTTCGATCATATCGCCAAGGGCGCCGACTTCCAGATTCGCGCAACGTACAAGCCCGGGACTGTCGTCGTTTGGGTGCGTAGATCCGCTGAGCCGTTGGGCGCATTTAAAAAACACAGTTACTTACGCCCTCTTCCAGGACAATCGGTTGACGGCGCATTCAGCGACGGGGGACTTCGATAAGGTTGTCCGGAGACACGCGGTGCGACTGACTCCGCAGGCGGAAGTTCCTATCCCAGGGTGAATAAGTATCCGTGATGTAGTATCAATCTCTGTTTATGAAAGTTTTGTTTTTCTCCTCCCCTTGCGATTCCGAAATCGTGGTGGCTTTTGGTTACAGAGAGTAATGTGTGGCTTTATTTGGCGCTTCGACGCGACGCGTCACTGATCACGTGAACCCGTCGCCCTCTAATTCTTGCCTTCATCCACAATGCATCGGAGTCTTCAAATCGCTGATATATTGGACCTGATACTCAATCACCTTGCCCCAGAGCACTATACTGGATTTGTATCATGCGGAACTGAGTTCGCCATCTACGGAAATGGCCTGGACAAAAATACGCAGCGCGACTCCGCCTCGCTGGCTAGAACATGCAAATTCTTCCAGGACCCTGCCCTCGACATATTGTGGAGCTTCCAAGAAGGGCCTCGAAACATATTTCATTGCATGCCCGATGACTTGTGGCGGGACATGTCGCGAGTGGTGAGTGGCTATCAGGCTGCACTCTACGTTTCATTGTGTGCTAAGATTACTTCAAGGAAATGCGCCGACCTCTTGTACCAGATGATTGGGAGCGGGTTCTAACATACTCGCGTCGCGTCAAAACATTCAGTTACTTGCCGTCTTTGCCCGAGTCGGACGTGGACGTGCTCGTGGCGCTGAATGCCTGCCGTCCTGAGGGCGGAATATTCCCCAACCTCCAGCGTATTACATGGTGCTCGAGTGACGCTCGGCGTCGGTACATCCGCCTCTTCCTTGGTCCTAGCATCAGGGCCATCTCTCTGCTCCAGATCGAGGTGCCCATTGCACAGCTGCAGCCGTTTCTTAGCAGGCTCGAATTGCCTTTTGCATCCTTGACCCATCGTACATCAACTCCAATTTCCCAGACATATCCACATTCATCTATCAATTGGACAGATCGAGGCCCTGCACGTTGGGAATCTTGACCAGCCGGCCTTTGAGCATCTTGCTCACCTTCCTACCTTGCAGATATTGCGTGTCAGGTTGTCCATGCAGCTTGGGCTGCTCCACACCAGTCGACCTTAGTTCCAGAGCCTGAAACACCTCCAGATCGTTGCCACCTCGTTCAATATAGCCACTGATTTTATTGGCGCCTGGGACGACTGTCCGTTACTCACGATTGGGATTAGGGTCGACACACCGACTGTATCCGGCATCACTCAAATCCACGAAATTATTGCAGCACGCTGTTCACATGACACTCTGCACCGGATCCATATCAATACAACTTCCTCATCTCAGAGGATCCCATCGAATCCCCTGGCACCTTAGACCGACTCGAAATAGAGTCGCTTCGGGTCCTGTTCTGTTTCAGCAACCTGACGGACCTGTCCCTCTTCTTGCCCTTTGTATTTTCTCTCGACGAGCTCGCATTATCGGCAATGGCTCGTGCATGGCCCCGCATTAAAATCCTCTCTTTAATAGATAATAGTTATACCGAAGACCTCAGCACACTCGACGATTTGCCCCGTGTCACTCTGCAGGGTCTACGGGCCCTTGCAGAACACTGTCCAGATCTAAAATACCTCGGGCTCGCGCTCGACGCTTCTGTTGTCCCCAAGTTTGGGAAGGAGGTGGGCAAAAGAATCCGGCAGATGAAGCTCCACGGAATGAACGTTGCCTACTCGCCCATTTCCGCACCAGTGTCTGTTGCCAGATTCATCTCTGGGATCTTCCCCAATGTGGGGGACATTTAAGCCCATCGTATCGGGCCTGAAGACCCATGGGATGAGAATAGGGTCGTTCACAGTTCCCTTTTTCCTCCCCTTTTTTGCTCCCTTTTTTGTGCCCTTTTCCCATCTACTCCCTTTTTCCCAATCCAATATAATCGACACCAAGCAACTTGAGAATCAAGATGTTATCATGAGAGGTAGGCACGTCCCGGCCCCCCATAATGTGTTTCATGGGGTTACGGGCTACACTAGCAATGCAAAGCTCCCATACAGCGAAAAAGGAACACAAAAAGGGGCAGAAAAAGGGAGCTGTGGACCAGGGCGTTCACAGTTCACTTTTTCCGGCCCTTTTTCTTCCCTTTTTCGCGTCCTCTTTTCTGCCGTTTTGTTCCTGGTACACCTGGGCACTTGGTTTCTTCCCTTTTCAACCATTTTTATGTCTCTTAGTTGAAAAGGGAAAAAATACCGGGCAAAATCCGAGCCAAACCAAAGATCCAGCAAAAAAGGGAGAAAAAAAGGGGAGAAAAAAGGGAACTGTGAACGACCCTAATGTCACCTTGATCTATTATCAGCATTGGAAACATGTCGAGGCGTGGCTTCCAGAGTTGCTTGAAGTGCGTGAAGAGGAAAGATACTGGTTGAAGCAGGAGGAGGAGTCATGATTTCTGCAGTCTGGTCCATGCCGTGATTCCTCTCCCGTTCTTCCCTTCGACGTGTTGGCTAACATTCCACACAGAGTTCCCTCGTTGATGTGGTGAAGAGAAGAAGTTTCAAGTTTATCTTACCACTTGTTCACTTTGAGATCATTCTCAGGAAGTCTCCAGTCGCATCTAGTTGTTTTATGATATTGTCCATCAGACAAATCAACATGTTATCCACGTAGTCCTTCTCCGCGCTGTAAGGTTTTAATTCTCGTGGGTTGATCACGGGGCGGACGCGAATCGCTCGATGCAATACTAAGGGATGAATAATGTGATAATGTAGGCGATCGCAGCCCAGAACCCAAACACCGAACCCGGCAGGCGCCGGTGCCATGTAGTGATCTGATTATCGTGGTCAGAACCGTGGAGTGTGGACATCGCCCCGATGTTTCGGGAGCTTCTAGAACGATGCTATTCAAGTTGCATCGCCGTGCACGAAGCGATATTAGTGTTGGCTCAGAAGCAGATCGGCGAGTCACGTCAGATGCAGATTTATTGTTGGCGAATCTTTACAAGTATTGATTGGTCGTTACAAGCAAGCGCCGACTACACGCGCCGGGAAACTCTAGTGGAACGTGAGTATAAATACAGTACGGGGAAAGCAAGGTGCGAGATGAACGGGGTTGGACAATCAGAAGAGGGTTTGGAGGGTGTAGGCCGTGAGCACGGTCATGGACGGGAACATGAGAATATACTGCGGGATAAGGAAGGCGGACAAATGTTCTGCGCTCCCAGTACCGCTGTAGACCTGCGTGACGAAGACCTGAGATGATACGTTAGAAGTTCCGCGTGAAACGCCAGGAAGAGCACCCCCACCTGGGTCGTCGCCGTTGGCAGGCACGAGAAAAAACTGGAGACGAATCAGGATAGGGCGCATGGCGTAAGATACGGAAGGCACACGCACATGCAAACAAACTGGAGAACCTTGTCGTCCCTGGAAATCACATTGACATTTACTAGGCCCTTGCAGATGAGGACGCCCAGCACGGGGGAAATGAGCATTTTGCCAATCGCGAGGCCGAGGATGGCGCCGGAAGGGAGGGCCCCCCAAGCCCCACGCGGGATGTTCAGCCGCGCCAACGCAGAGCCCAGGCATACCAGGCCCATCGGCACAGACGCTGCCCCAATGAAGGACGCCGCGTCAATGATAAAAGCAAGCGGCGGGTCTCCGTCGGGCGCCGGGTGAATGTGGGTCCCTTCCACTTCGACAAAAAGCGCCTTAAGCTGTGGGACGAGCGCAATCGCGAAGGAGACGAGGATGGAGATCGAGCATGGGAGTAAGAGATTCCGGAGGAACGTCCGCAGGTTGGCGGAGATCGTTTTGTGGCGTCGGGACCATGGCGAGCCTGATGCTGTGTGTGTAGGAAGAATGGGCGTCGCGAGGGGCTCATCGATGGTATACAATGCCTCAGTGGTATCAACCGCGGTAGCTGTGGGTGCGGGGGAAGTTATTCGAGAATGCCAACCCTCTGCCGGAGACGGAGGGGATGCGGCGGTGTTCATGTCGTCGCCATCCATCGGAGGGTCGTGGGTAAAAGAAACGTGTTTAGAGGCCAGCCGAGGGCGCTGGATCTTTTCGGCCTCGGGGGTGATAGACTCGTTGTCGACCCTGGCGGTCTTTTCAGCTAAAATAGACTCAGACCGCGGAGTCCTGCGGTTTCTGATGAGACTCATCGCCTTTCGTGGCCATTCCAAGAAAATAAGTCTTCGGCGGCGCCGTGTGGCTTCTTGAACCTCTTCAGGTTCAACGTCGGGCCCGACGTAATCTAAGCCGACAAGTCGGCTGCCCCCCATTGGGAAAAAGGTGATCTGGTCGTCCATCAACGACCGTGGTAGCTGAAGGCACTGTGCTGCGTACCATATACACGAGAAGGAATCCTGCAATGTAGGCGACACTCAGAGTCTGGTCGTCTGTTCCATTAAATGGTGCAGCACCAGTGATGCTCATGACGACTGCCGTAGCTAAAGAATGGAAGAAAATCAAGTTCAGGTTTGTCGGATTGGGTCGTCTGAAACATACGAATATCGCCGTAGTTCCCCCATCCCCCCGCCACTAATATTCCCCACCTACGCGTTAGAACCTGGTAAGAGATCTCGGCTGGCAAAGCACAATACGCGTTACCGGAAACGATGCGGAACCCAGAAGAACTGGCTGACGAGCCACGCCAACACAATGCCCATACCTTCATACAGGAGGGCTACGAGTACCAAAGGACCTAGTAGTGGATTTAAATTTAGGCCTTGACAGATAGAACACCAACGCACCTAGGGCACTTATGTTTTGAGACGTGAATGCTGGCACAATCTTGGAGAACATCAGACTAGGAAGCGTGATATTCTGTACGAGACTTGGTTATTTTCTGAAGCGCACACGGTGAGTGCATGCGTACCAGGAGAATTTGGCCAGTGCCTCGTGCAGCGACAGGGGGGAATATGTCTGCCTTGGTTATCGCGAATCCACACCCGGCACAGATAATCCTTGCAAGAGATGTCAATAACGCATAAACGTGGTCCTGAGCCTTGCTCACAGTCGGATAAGCGGACGGCAGGATATCCATATCAGCTGGCCAGTGGACAACATCGCTGTGCTGATCACCCCGATGGCCTTGAAAAATGTGGAAGCCCAGTGGACGGGATGATTGGCCAAGGGGAAGGGCAGATCGTGGTTGCGGTGAGGCAAATGCTCCAAAAGTCACGGAAGAAAGTCTCCTCATCTTCGGACCGGATCGACCGACGGACTCCGCTTGAGGCTCGAGGCATTCCGGCAATTTCTTTGCGAGGTCATGAGAGATGTTTTCCGGGGTGGAACCTGCGAAGAAAAAATCTAAAGTACTTATGTCTGGCCGCTACCTGGCGCTAGCGCTGTACAGTGTACTCAAAGAAAAGAACGGAGCTCCGATGGAGCACCACGTGGCGGCAGACCGGGCCGAGCAGGGATGTGGCTGTCCAGTCGGTTCGATTTGGCAACAGCCATCATTCGACGATCAACGCCTGATTTACCGTTGCTCTAGCATAGTCTAACATACGTCTACCAGCGGTATTTTCCGGCCTCCGCGGGGTCAATCTGTGCCAGATCGGTGCCAAGAGCTGATTCAGAGTTCTCCGTGGCGGATAGGCACAGGTCTGTCGGCAATTGAAAGAAAAGGATAAGAAGAGATGAAGAATGGCTTACGCCGGTACTGAAAGCGGTTCAACTCTTGTGGCAGGGTAAAAATTCCATGTGATAGAAATGTAAAATTCTGATACTGAGCCTCCAGTTGAACTTGCGAGGGATATAGTACAAGCCAAGCTATGGGATTCGGCAATCCATGTTGTGCGGCGATGGAGAGTAACAGCTGGCATGGATTTGTATCCGAATATTTTCCGATGCAGGTACCTATCTGCGCTGCTCTTACGCCTACGTGACAGTGAGCGCTGGAATGGAATAAATTCGTGGTGTTCCCGGGCAGGATGCACAGGAAATGGTTTCATGATCCACACTGATCCGTTCAGGTGAATGTCCTGCCTCCCTCTTCTCCCGCGGCTCTACCATATTCGCACAAAAATAGAGAGAATACAATGGGCGTTCCTAATCGCATCGGCAGTCACCGCACCGCTAGGAAACACCCGTTGATCTGCATGGAAGGCTGTTCGTTCGACGATCACACAGCTCTCCACAGCCAATGTACGAGCCGGCGGCTCAAGCAAGAGTGTTTGGTTTGAAAATCAACTCACCTCAACTCGAGAGGCCCTGCCCTGGGCATCTGTCCAGAAATCAAGCAGGACCCTGAGGGATATATACGCGAACAGGATGGTTGGGCAAATTTCCGCTTCCATCACTTGATATCAAGCTGTTCGACAGCTGATGTCGGATGCATTATCCGTGGGGAGCGTGAACAGGTTCAGTGGGTCCCGGATCGTCGAGCTAACCAAACTTGGGACGCAGACATGCCTGATTGGGACGCATCAGAGATAGCTGAGTTTAAAAGCGATGCACATAATGCAGCCGTGCACCATGTCGAGCTCTCATGGAGTTCCAGGTCCCCGATGATTTGCGCTTCGGTCTCAGCTTGATTAATTCTCGTAACGCCGACGGTTCTGAGCCAATTTCGTGGGAGATAGGGATTAGGGCGTGGGGAGAAAGCTGTCTTCGATAAGGTCTCTCATTATAATTGGACTCGAGCTGCGTCCGTGGTATTCGGACTATGAAAGGACCGCAGAATGATCTATGCCAATTCCTGACTTGGACATAATTTAATTATAACCAACGCCATATCTCCTCGTTTCTCCGCGGTCGGCTTCCCGACGAGGTAGCTTGATTTCTAGATTGCTGAAATTTAAATCGAGATTAGCGAAGCCTCCTTATTCGTGGAATTCCTACAGAGCATTACCCGGCATTCTGTAATATTGCAGGACGCTGGCGTTGTTCCCGGCATGTCCGTGCCGGTGGGTCCATATTTGGTTTGTACGCCGTCGCTGAGCAGTGACGGAACTCGAATAATTCTCATCCACACACTAACATACACGGATGCAGTGAATGAATAAAAACGGGATGTCGATCCATTTCCTCGACCACTGCTTCACCCTTGTTTGCAACTTTCGCCCTCCAAATGATGTCTGCTTACCCGTATCTGACCCACCGACGCGACCACTCGGCAGCCTCATACGATGGCAACGATTTTAACCATCTGAGTCAGCCTGAGGAGTAAGCAATTCAGTCGATTCTCTCAGCACATGGCTAACGTACCCAGACCTTTTGGAATCAGGGACTCATTATACGATCCCTCCAGCTCATTTCAGCCCTCCTATTTTCCCGCTGTATCGCCATTCGAGCCGTCGGAGTGTAGAGGCGATTTCACCGGCTTGAACGCGCGCGCCAACAGTCTTGGTTTCACTCCCGATTTCCGCCCGGACGCTGGCCAGGTTGGCATTTCTCCTTTCGTCAGCTGCGCCATTCGTAATTTTTGTTGCTGCTACAGGCACATCTTCGCGAAGCTGGGGCCGCTCGTGGGTTTGTGGGCGCGCAATATTACCCCACACACTCGATCAATGATGGGGCTGTGAACGCCTCACCGTGGCCACTTGCCGGAGACCTCTCGCTGCACACCCTCAACCTCGCGTCCGGCCACAACACCTTCGCGCACCATAACCACGCGCCCTTTGCGGTCCCGCCGCGCGAGCACGGATACGCACAGCGCGGCCCCGGAAGATATCACGCAGGTGTCGAGGTAACAGCCTGCGACCCACGAGCATCACGGTCGCTGACAGAGCGTTTCGCAGAACGCGTTCCATCCATCATATCATGGGCCTAACAGCCTCCGTGGACACACACAGGTAGATCCCGCGGCAGCGCCGTCGCGCTCCCAGTTGCCGCCCCGGCCGACGCCGCCCCCGTCCACTCCGCAGCGCGCACGCCAGCCCCCGCCCATCACCGCGCGCGATTTCGTGCACATGAACGACGCATTCATCGCGACGGACCTACCGGAGGAGTCACCCTTTGCGCTGGTTCCGGCGGGCGCACGCAGCGCCTCGTTCGCAGGCCATCCGTACCCGGACGGCCATCAGTGGCCGCAGACGTTCAAGATCACCGAGGTCAAGCAGATCGGGCCCAAGAAACAGACATTGGCGTGCTTTTTCTGCCGGGCGCGCAAAATCGCGTGTGCGCCGAGGCCGGTGGATGGGACGGAGGAGCGCAGTTGCGAGTACGTGCTTGATTTCAGTCAAATCGAGGCAAGGCTGACGAAGAGTAGACAGTGCGAGAGGCGCGGATTCGATTGCAAATACCCTAAGGAGTCGAAACGCGGGCAGCACAATCGTATTCGGGGCCTGAGGACCCCATGATGTTGCAAGTCTACTGTGTTGTCTTTACATACTATGTGTTCGTCCTAGTTGTGGTAGTTGTCTTTTTAGCGAGAAGAACCGCAAGGTCAAACACGTTGCATGCCGAATGCAGAACGTGAGCTTCTGGCACAATGGCCGAGGCATAGACCATCCAAAATCCATTTAGTGCCTGGAGCAAACCGTCCTCAGTTTCAAACTGTTTCTCCGATATCCTCGTTCCACTCCTGCAGAATAACAGTTATGCAGCACCCGGATCGTTACGAAAACATGAATGCAATACCTCAGGCTTCTCTTGAATGAAACGGCGCATCAAATCTTTGCAATCACTGTTGTCTATGACCGTTACTTCGACGCCTCGCTCGCGTAACAAATCCTCATCGCCTTTGAAGTTGACGTTCTCCCCGATAACAATGCGCGGTATTTTGTATAGGAGGATTGCGCCGGTGCACATGCTGCACGGACTGGATTCCATATGAGCCTGGAGTATCAATGTAGCAATACGCTCGTCACCTCAGGCTCGTATACTGTGCGGTCGGGAATCAGGAATGAGACACATCAGACAATCAAGGCCGTGAAGCTGACCAGGGTTGCCTTGCGGTAGATCTGGGCTTTTAGGCGCCCAGCATCTTCGAGGGCCGCTATCTCGGCGTGCAGCGTCGGCGAGGATTTCTGGAGTCTTTGATTGTGCCCCCGGCCCAGAATTTCGCCGTTTTCATCGAGAATGACGGAGCCGATGGGTATGCCGCCCTCTGCGTATCCTTTCTTCGCCTCTTCGAAGGCGGCTTTAATGCCAGTGCTGTCCATTTGCTGGGCGAGAGACGCGACGCGGCGACGGTGGAACTCGGTGGAAGTAGAAATCTCGTGACCCGGCTAAAGCATTTGCCTCTTTTGTCTCTTACCACTTCGAATGCATTTTGCCGTTCGCCTTTCGCTGCTAACACACAAGTTTTGAGCTCTTGGACGCTCTGGCAAGATGGGGAATGACCTGAAACCACGGCCGGGGATTCACGCTGTTCCATCAGCTGGGAATGATTAGCGCGGCAAAGGAGAAGAACTTGGCTTTGCAATCCCTTCGGCCTGCCACCGCGTGGGACCGCAAGTCATGCAAAGTACAAGTTCTCGTTCGCAGTGCTCATGTTTCCAGTGGACCCCCCGCATTTTTTTCAAGGGTTTCATGGACGATTCAAGGGCAATTTCTAAGTAATTTCCAAGCAATTTCTGAAAGTTCAATGACATCAGATGATTGGCAGGAACACAATACACATCTACTGTGATGAAAGTGAATGGCCGGCAAGCGGCGGGTCACAAACAGAATTTTAAGGCTTAAACTTTGGTGTGTGGTGAGAGGCAGAAAATTCAGTGGCGACATGATACACTAGTGGTACAATAACTGGACAATAACATTGACTTCAAACAACCGGAGCACCGCCGTTCCCTTCGTCTTCGTTCTCTCCGTCTTTAGCACGCTTAGCATCGCTGCCTTCGGGCTCGGAGCTCGCCTTGCTTTTGTTCACGTCTTCTATTAACTCTATTAACTCCGAGTGAGTGTAGGACATAGTGCAGGAAGTTGCTCCTTACTTTGAGTCGGGGCCAGAAGGTTTGATGGTCCTGCTGCTGAGTACGGCAAAGAGAAATGTTGACAGCAAGCTGTTGCTGGGCATGGACTTCTGCCGGTGACATAGCGGCAGGACGGTATGGCTTGCTATTGACATGGTTCCAGTTGAGCGGGTAATGGCGAGGATTTCTTCTCGCATTTCGAGGACTTCGGCGGAAGAGCCTTCAATGTGGTCAGTCACATAGTCCACGTATCGCAGGAGTTCAAAAACAGCGGATTCAGCGGGAGTTGAAGAGAGATATCTGGAATAATCTTTCTGTGCTTTTCTCGCAGCCATTGTAGCGAAGAGGCTGGCCAGTGTATCATCATCGATTTTAGTCATGGCTGACATGGCATTCGGCCACCAGGCTCGACGAACAGCGAGGCGTGACTCGAAAGAGGATTTTCGAACCATCTGTATGTTGTGCATAGCGAACGGAAATGAAATGTGTGTTTGGAACCGACGATCTGCAAGTTGCAAATAGTGTTTGACATGGGATTTCAGCATTATTGGTTTGACATGTAAGTCTTTACGGAGACGAACGGGGTCTTCAAATATTCCAACGCCGTATGGAAAAAGAGTCGGCCATAGCATGCCATAAACATTGGGGTTCTGGCGGGTAGATAATGTTTCTGCTGTTGTCGAGGATTTTACAAATGAACCACCTGCTTTAAGGAGCCACAGAGCTTCGATTTTCCGAGTATTTAAGGCTATTTCAGTATTGTCGACGTCAAATGTGCCAGAGAGGGAGAGTGGGATCTGGCTGGTTATGTCGGAATGCACTGCGAATATGGCCTCGGTGGTATCAATCCCGTGGCCAGTGTAGGTAGCATTTTGGCCACGGATCGTATCATTCGTGACTTGGCATTGGACGGGGAATGGAACACAACCATCATCGTCATCGGGATATTCCGCAAAAGCAACGAGGTCGATGGTAATGTCCGAGTACAGGGGATTATGGGCTTTTAACCACTGAAGAGCCCGCAGAATGCGTCCTCTGCGAACAAGGAAGGGTGTCCGTTTGAACATATCCGCTGTGGCCTCGTGATCATCTGAAACAAATATCACAATGATCTCATCGTAAAGAGTAGACATTGGACGTGGAAGAACCATGGCTATGGTCGAAATTTCATGTGGATGGATGCAGACATTGCCGGACGCAGATCTCTGTCTGAGAATGCGAGACCCGGATCCAGAGTTGAGTTTGGCCCAGCATTTGGTGGTGTGAGCGCGGGCAACAACAAGTTCTTCCGCATAGGTCAGCCCACCAAGGGCTGCTGGCAGATCTCCAATCCAGCAGCCGTTGGCCCAGCTGTACAGCGGAATCTTAAAAAATGTACAGTGCTTCACACATCTGGAACAAGGTGGGCACGCTTCGTATCGGCCATTGTGGAGTGAATGTGATTGTATATTCGGCTGATTGTAATGTGTACGAAGACTACCAATGGTGTTTGTGAGAAGGGAAATGTCAAGATCAGCTATGCTCCAGAATTTAAGCTCGGTAACCAGTTCATTCCGATTGCAGAAAGAACAGGGGCTACGTGCAAGTGAATGAGCTGTTGTCTGGTCGCGAGTTTCTCGTATGATCTGGGCAGCAAGTGCAGGGAAGAACATTGATATTTTAAAATAGAATGAATGTGGGACGACGCACCTGATTCAGTGAGGCTTCAGATTCAAGTTGCGGCCATTTGGCCATCCATTCATCCCGATCAGCATGGAGGGCAAGACGGCGTCGTTGAGACGCTGCTTCTCGGTTGTGATTACGGGCAGGAGTCAGCATATTGTTGCCCTGGGGAAGTGACGCTCGGAGCGGGCCGAAGGTGCTGGAATTTCAGTGAGTAAAAGTTGACCAGCCTCTTGGGCGTCGGCGCAGTGGACAAGACATGACCATGTGCAGGAGTGCGCCTGCAGCGCGGATATAAGAAGAGGCCGTTTTTGGCGCCCGAGTTTGTGTTCACATGCAATAGTGATGAGAGCTGCGCTGGATAAAGCAGAAGGTTGAGCAACCAATCTGTCCAGCATAACCGGAGAGTCCGTGATTTTTGTTCATCCGACAGATCCGCAAATTGGGGCGCAGATGCTTGCGCTTTGAAGAAACGAGGTGATCAAACGAACTGAAGGGAACGAAGAAGGTGCTAACCCATCGGCATCCGAAGAACATCTACCGTCGTATCCTGATTAGTTTTCCGCCGTTTCGATGGGTTCTCTGCTGAGGGTGCAGAATCTTGGACAGTGCGGTGTTCGCAAGGCAGTTCAGAGTCAGACATGGAAGGAGCAGAGTGCAATTCGTTTACGAGAAAGCGGTTGGAAGGACGGGTCAGAGCTGCACTAGTTACAGCGCCACTGAACACATGACAAGATGATTATATAAGCCGAATCGAGACATTTTTGGTACACTGAGCACAATGAAAGTGAATAGCCGGCAAGCGGCGGGGCACAAACAGATAAATAATATTCCAGGTGTCGATTAAGTGAGCAATTTTTAGATTTTTTTTCAGTTGTTTCGCCATCTAACATTGAGTTCAAAATCTCAATGTGGTTTACCAGTAAAGTGTTTGCCGGATTGTTCAGATGCGGCGAGAACAAATGGGATATGGGAAAACCGGGGGATCAAAACCGGGGTGCCTGACGGGGAGTGCCGGGGTGCCTGACAGGGATGATGGCATCAGCAATCGGAAGGCGGCATGACTTTGCCACACAAGGCACAGCATTGCCCTTCTACCATTTATCAATCGTTACGGACCCAAAGATGACAGTTTAATGTTTCCTTGTTACAGGGATACCTCATGAGACTGGATGCCTGTGGTCATGTATTTTCCAGCTGTTCAAGATGAATAAATTAGCATTCTCTTTCACTCACCCCTATTTGAAAAGAAAGTAGAGCCCAAAGATATAGATGGATACAAGAGTTACAGTAGTATTCTGTGAGCACTTGATGACATTAAAACACGGATAAGGGACGTAGTGGGTAAGTGGGAAGGGTCTTGGTACTTACGCATCAATGGATTGAAACTCCGCGGGGCGCCGTCGCTGCCGCCGGTTCTGATCCCGGTTGATGGCCCGGTTATCCCATAACCCATACTTTCACGATGCGGCAAACACAAGCACGCGGCATCTGTTTTCCATCCGCGGCATATTCCGATCATCTGCGGCACATTTCGGTCAAGTGCGGCACACAAGGTGCGGCACCTCTGCACACACTTCCCTCAAATGCGGCACCCTATCACACGGTTTGTCGCAGAGGATCTCATTCTAAGCTCCTCAAAGGTATCTCATTTGGAGAATAAATGTCTCGAAGCACGCGTGTAAACAATTTATGTGTAGAAATGTACGAATAAATGTGTAACCAGCGAAATAATTGGGACAATCTACAAAGAAGTTCAGTCAGGAAAAAGGAGGAACAAAGAAGACTTACCAATTTGTGTGGTTCGAATTCATCAGCCCGCTTAGGCGCATTACGAACGCGATGGGTATAAATGATGTTTTCCTGTTCAAGATTATCCCGCGACTTGCGCTTTTTGGATCGCGTCGTGACCTTCGGCTCGAGGCGAGGAGCAGGTGAGGCGGGTATGGGAGCGGGTGGCGAAGAGGTGGGACCCGGGGAAAGGGCAACAATGGAGATGATGGTGTGGTGGGGGATCCAGCGGTGAGATCGGAAGTGCCGGCGTCCATGAGCATGGCAGAATCTACAGCCATGTCGTCCAGGTTGAAGTCGAATTGTGGGAATACGGGTGCCATTGAGTGTCTCCCGAGGGCAGGGAAAATTGAGTTGATCAAAAAAGAGAAATCTAAATTAGCACTCCAAGAATCAACGAAATTCGGGGCGCTCGGCACAGTCGGGAAATAGCCCAACGAACTCGAATCGAACAAAGTGCCTCGGTCGCCGTGAGCATCCGAATCGGTGTTAGATGGCCCCTGCGTAAGCATGTCTTTCGCCAGTGCCAGGGGCGCAGCGGATGTCGACGTGATGGGGTGCGGAAGAGGAACGGCCTTGCTGTTGTCCGCAGAGTTTGATCCTGTGAAAGCACTTTTAGCGACGCTTCGAAGAAAGAACCGACTCGGAGGAAGTAATGAAGGTTCTGCTCGCTACACGACCGCTGGAACTGGCGGACACGAGGACGGTTTGACTCCCGCTGGACCTGGATTTCCGAGTGCGGGGGGCCTTGCCGGTCGCCAATTTACGTGCTTGCAGAGCCTTTAGGCGCTCCGCCGAGGCCTGCATTTCAACGCGAATCTCGAGCTCGACATGAGATCGCTCCTCCAATGGCTCATCCGATTCACGAGCCTTGCGGATCGTCATAGAGTGACGAGTCACATTTCGGGCTCGGCGATGCTACGACTCGTTCTGCGAGTTCACGAGAACACCGGACTTGCACGAGATTTCGATCTCACGGGCAACACGCTTGTCCAGTTTACGGCTGCTAGGAATATACAGAGGATAAACGACCCCATTTAAATAAGTTACAAAGAAACAAATACCTCTCCATCGCCTCCACGAGAGACTGTTTTACGAGTTTGTCCAGTGATGCTGCGCCTCACCAGGATTAGTTGTCAACGGGGTGCTGTCCCAATCCTCAGCAACTTGATGAGCGGACGCCGGAACCCGTAGAACCAGCGCGACGGGCCGGCGCACAGCCCTAATAATAGTCTACTGTCTAGTTGGTTTTGCGATTCCGTTGCTAGAAGTTAATCGAGGGAAGGTTTACAAGATGGTTCAGCTACAGAAGAGAATATATTAGTGACATGAAAAGTCTACGACAAAGCACAAGCCTGGTGACTTATAGAGCTGTGAGCAAAGGACCCCTGAGTCACAAGACAAGGATGACTAAGTGCACGATTATATAAGCTGAATCGAGACATTTTTGGTACACTGAGCACAATGAAAGTGAATGGCCGGCAAGCGGCGGGTCACAAACAGAAATTGGGATGAATTATTTGCAGTACAGTAGGTGCTAATGCAGCCCAGTGAAAAGGCCAGGTAAGGAAACTGAGCGAGAACGAAGCAGATCAAGGATCTTCGAGGATGTGCCAAACTCCTCAATCTCATTCGCTAATCCAGGACTATCTTCGTTCTGGTTCATTGACCAATGAGCCGTGTTGAGGCTTATTGAACTGCGTTGAGGGGATATCTAGCTACATCGAGGGACATTGAAAAAGAAAAACAGAAAATCGATTTATTTTGCCGCCGGCGCTACTGCTACTGCTACATGGGTACATAATCTACCGCTCTCCTGCCTCCCCTCTCCCGCCGCCTAGCACTCACTGCGGTACGAGATCTGGTGGACACCGGTCGCGCTCGATGTGGTAATTGCTCGGGAAACCGGTCGGTGCATGTGGAACAAGGTGGAAGAAGGCAGCGGCGGCGAGAATGTGTCGGGGAAGCGGACGGCCGAGGGACGGCTGGAGCACAGACGGCGACATAGGAGAGGATATGGGGAGGGCCGGACAAATATCTCACTAGAATAAATAGGGCAGTCATCAGCAGAAAAGAAATGAGACGCTGAATCACATACCCAGTCAGGCAAGTCCACAAGGCATGTCCTAGGAGCAGTTGATAGGCGGGTGCAGAAAGATGGAAATGGGTTCACGGATTGACGGACTCAATGAATCCAAACGACAGTAGGGGCACTGAGCCGCACGGGGATATATTCGGCTTCGTGAGAGGAAATTGGAACGGGGGAGGAGAAATCATACTAGAATGAGGAAGTCAGTAGCGGAATACACGAGGGGATCGAACTTTTCTTACCCAGAAGGCCGAAACACAGATCCTGGCAGCCAATCGGTAAAGAACTGCGAGAAAATGAAGTGGGTGAACATACTGAGTCGACATGTTGCGTGAAAGTGTCACGGAAATTGTTGGAAATGAATGAATGCAGTCAAGAACCCCTACCTGGTAGAGGAAGGAAGCCCAGGGACGATGGTGGGCGGCCAACATGAAGGGAGGGCGACGGGCGAGATGGCGCGGGCGGAGGAAGATGAAGGGGGGAAGAGAGAGCAGATTAAAGCTCCGACATCGTGAAACTTCGACTCATTCATTGGACGCGCCGATGACCCGATGACGCGTCAGACGTGCATCTAAGAAGACAACTTAGCACAAAAAAAAGCACGCAGGTTGTGCAAATGCAGAGTGTGAAAAAGAAAATCTCAATTTGGACCTCAATCTGCCTCGATCCCTCGTTCTGCTTCGTTCTCGCTCAGTTTCCTTACCTGGCCTTTTCACTGGGAATGAAGAGTGAGCAGTTTTATTTTATTCCAGACTGACTGTTCAACAATTCATCGGGTTCAATTGTCTCACTGTGAAGTTTGAATACTCTCAATATATTTACAAGGAAATTTGTGGCGAATGAACAACTTGAATACAAAGTAGACCAGCACAAATTACATGGGATGCTACATAGGTGCGCTGCTTCCGTCCTCGGTGCAACGAGCTCTGGGTCGAGCTCAGAGTTGACTCAGTTGAGGCTGAGATTATGGTACTTCCCCATTGAGTGAGTAGAGCCTGTGCTGAAGAAATGAAATTAGCGGAAAGAAAGAAATGATATAAACAATGCCGAGGTATGGTTGCCTCCCGCGGCGCTGACAGCGGCTTATGGAAACTTGAACTTAAAGTCTGTCTGGTTGGTTTTCTGTTTGGAAGGGTGGGCAACAGGATTTGGGTCAGCTAGAGATCAGAGTGAGTTCACTGACTCAAAAAAGAGGACAGGACAGGGACAGCTTGACTAGAGAGAGCGGAAGAGAGAATTGACTCTTGAGTGAGCCCCTGAGAGTCACGAGATCAATCATGACTAAGTGGATGATTATATAAGCCGAATCGAGACATTTTTGGTACACTGAGCACAATCAGAAACTAATGAAAGTGAATGGCCGGCAAGCGGCGGGTCACAAACAGAAATTGGGATGAATTATTTGCAGTACAGTAGGTGCTAATGCAGCCCAGTGAAAAGGCCAGGTAAGGAAACTGAGCGAGAACGAAGCAGATCAAGGATCTTCGAGGATGTGCCAAACTCCTCAATCTCATTCGCTAATCCGGACTATCTTCGTTCTGGTTCATTGACCAATGAGCCGTGTTGAGGCTTATTGAACCGCGTTGAGGGGATATCTAGCTACATCGAGGGACATTGAAAAAGAAAAACAGAAAATCGATTTATTTTGCCGCCGGCGCTACTGCTACTGCTACATGGGTACATAATCTACCGCTCTCCGCCTCCCCTCTCCCGCCGCCTAGCACTCACTGCGGTACGAGATCTGGTGGACACCGGTCGCGCTCGATGTGGTAATTGCTCGGGAAACCGGTCGGTGCACGTGGAACAAGGTGGAAGAAGGCAGCAGCGGCGAGAATGTGTCGGGGAAGCGGATGGGTGAGGGAAGGTTTGAGCACAGACGGCGACACAGGAGAGGATATGGGGAGGGCCGGACAAATATCTCACTAGAATAAATAGGGCAGTCATCAGCAGAAAAGAAATGAGACGCTGAATCACATACCCAGTCAGGCAAGTCCACAAGGCATGTCCTAGGAGCAGTTGATAGGCGGGTGCAGAAAGATGGAAATGGGTTCACGGATTGACGGACTCAATGAATCCAAACGACAGTAGGGGCACTGGGCCGCGCGGGGATATATTCGGCTTCGTGAGAGGAAATTGGAACGGGGGAGGAGAAATCATACTAGAATGAGGAAGTCAGTAGCGGAATACACGAGGGGATCGGGTGTTTCTTACCCAGAAGGCCGAAACACAGATCCTGGCAGCCAATCGGTAAAGAACTGCGAGAAAATGAAGTGGGTGAACATACTGAGTCGACATGTTGCGTGAAAGTGTCACGGAAATTGTTGGAAATGAATGAATGCAGTCAAGAACCCCTACCTGGTAGAGGAAGGAAGTCCAGGGACGATGGTGGGCGGCCAACATGAAGGGAGGGCGACGGGCGAGATGGCGCGGGCGGAGGAAGATGAAGGGGGGAAGAGAGAGCAGATTAAAGCTCCGACATCGTAAAACTTCGACTCATTCATTGGACGCGCCGATGACCCGATGACGCGTCAGACGTGCATCTAAGAAGACAACTTAGCACAAAAAAAGCACGCAGGTTGTGCAAATGCAGAGTGTGAAAAAGAAAATCTCAATTTGGACCTCAATCTGCCTCGATCCCTCGTTCTGCTTCGTTCTCGCTCAGTTTCCTTACCTGGCCTTTTCACTGGGAATGAAGAGTGAGCAGTTTTATTTTATTCCAGACTGACTGTTCAACAATTCATCGGGTTCAATTGTCTCACTGTGAAGTTTGAATACTCTCAATATATTTACAAGGAAATTTGTGGCGAATGAACAACTTGAATACAAAGTAGACCAGCACAAATTACATGGGATGCTACATAGGTGCGCTGCTTCCGTCCTCGGTGCAACGAGCCCTGGGTCGAGCTCAGAGTTGACTCAGTCGAGGCTGAGATTATGGTACTTCCCCATTGAGTGAGGAGAGCCTGTGCTGAAGAAATGAAATTAGCGGAAAGAAAGAAATGATATAAACAATTCCGAGGTATGGTTGCCTCCCGCGGCGCTGACAGCGGCTTATGGAAACTTGAACTTAAAGTCTGTCTGGTTGGTTTTCTGTTTGGAAGGGTGGGCAACAGGATTTGGGTCAGCTAGAGATCAGAGTGAGTTCACTGACTCAAAAAAGAGGACAGGACAGGGACAGCTTGACTAGAGAGAGCGGAAGAGAGAATTGACTCTTGAGTGAGCCCCTGAGACATCAGTAAAACAGCAGGCTCGTCTTTCGCGTCTTTCGCGTCTTGCCGCAAGACGTCAAAGACGCAAAAGACGAACATTTTCCAAAGACGGGCGTCTTTCGCTAAGCAGGGTCAAAAGTCTTTCCCAAGACTTCTGTCTTGGGCAAGACGTGAAAGACATCAAAAGTCTTGGGGCAAGTTCCTCTGAACGATTGGAAAGACACATCAGAACCACAAAAGATCAAGCAAAGAAGACATATATTTGTGACCACTAAAACAAAAGAAATCTAAAGTTACATTACTACTAAATCAACTCGCGAAATCTAAAGTTACATTCATTCCATCTCTCTCATCCATCCAGCGCAGCCATCCACTGGCCATCCTAGTAGGGAAAAAACAACAGTGGGAAAGGACATGAGTAATGGAATTAGAGCGGATGGACTGGCGTACCTCTGCCATGCCACGCGGCGATCCTTGAGTGAGATTAAAACCTGCCAGGACATTAAAAATGGGCAGCCCGAGGATGGATGTTGCACGAAAGGGTTTGAACAACGAAATACGGTGCCAGAACACTGGTTGGAATACTTGATTGCAGCTTGATCTTGATGGGAAACAGTAAGGTATTCACCGTGCAAGGGATCTGGGGAGACAGGCCGACATGGTGAGGGTTGTGATTGCAGGAGCGGGTTGACGGGATCTTGGGAAAGCGTCTTGATGGCCTCAAAGGTATACATGTCTTGAAGGCGGAGTATGGTCTTGAGTATGCGACCGACGAACCAGACAGGCGATGACGTGGCGTCGCATTTTGCGGTCTTGAGACTTTTGAGGGACCGTGACAACGGCTTGCTCTGGAGACGTTGAGAGTTTGAAATTGCAGGTGGGCGGGCCAAGGTGTAAGCTCGAACACAAAGAGAGGGGATGGCGGAAGGGAAGTGGGGGTGGGTTGGGGGGTGGGAGGTGGGAGTAGAGAAGAGACCGACGAACCAAATCAAAAAAAGGCATACCACCTGTCATCTGTCAATTCGATGCGATCAAAACTGGAGTTTCACATCGCGGCGATCAAAACCAGCGGAGTTTCAAATACTTAAAGCATTTCTCTGGATCGTCACGTCGCGTGGGTGGGGCTACCATATTCAGGCCTTTGGTTGAGGTCCCTCGAATTATGCGCAGTTATCTGGGGGTAACATAATTTCCACTAACCTTTCCGTAATCAACCAGTCGGAGGTTTTTCCTGATGAAGGAATTGAAAGATCATTATGAAAGACTAAGACACGCCCTCACAAGACAAAGATGTCCAAAGACATGAAACGAAAGACGTAAGATGATCTTCGCAAGATCAAGACGCTAAAAGATGAGTTTGAAAGACGGAAGACGCGAAAGACGAACCTGTTGTTTTACTGATGGAGTCACGAGATCAATCATGACTAAGTGGATGATTATATAAGCCGAATCGAGACATTTTTGGTACACTGAGCACAATCAGAAACTAACGTTTCTGTTTGTGAACGTTTCTGTTTGTGAATCAGAAACTAACGTTTCTGTTTGTGAATCTACGAACATCTGGCCATCGTGGCAGATCGCCTCGCAACGCCGCGGCCTGATAAAACCGCGATGTCGATCCACAAGGTGCCCAAAAAACGCGTCTTCTTGGTCTCCTTTTCCGCCTGTCCTTCACCTTCGTTTCTTTCATCGTCCTCCTTTCTTTCGTTCCTTTCGCCCCGGCAGGCTTGATATTTCGTTCCATTCATTTTGGCAATGCTTTCCTCCCTTCTGGCAATCCTGCCCTTCCTTACTATCATCAACGCCGCAAACGACTGGAGTGTACCGTGTACTACTGGAGCATGCTCGTATGGTGCGCTCCCCGTCACTTTCCCTCCCACTGAAAACCTGACGCATTGCAGATATCCCGACGACAAATGGATCCTCATCTGGCACCGTGACAATTGTACGAAGTCCCCTGCGTACCGCCGCCAACTCGCTGACACGCTGCTGCGTAGTGGGGTTCTCAGGATGCTATCACCGACATTACTTCTGCCGCGGACTGGGAGATTCTCGGCTGCGACCCAAATGCGCTGTCGCAAGACATCCGCCTGGTGTGCACGAGCGACGATCCCGCCGCGAAATGCAGCCATCTATATCAGAATATTGGGGCGGTCAATAAGATTGTACGACTGCCCGAGAACGTGCGTGATTCATGTCTTGTATCTCGTCCTAGCTGATCTCTTTCGTCAAACAGTGCGGGAGCAGCGCTTTTGCACGAGTTGCTAAAGCCTGGGTCCCTGAGGACCAGTCAATCCCGTCTTCCGTTGCCGCGCGGCTTGTGCGCCGAGATGGAACGCAGCCGGAAGTCAAGGCGCTGTCGCTGGACACGGATTTCGAGTCTGTCGACTGGTCGCAGTGCGTTCGTTTATCGAATCTTTTACTATCTGTTGTCCCGACGCAGCTCGATCAGAACTGGCATGGTGAACATCGCCATTCAAGGGGCCAACGTCCCCGGCGCCTCTGGAACCATCCCGATACCTCCATCTAGGCGCACGACCCGTCTTTCGCAGCGTGGTCTCTTCGGCTTCGTGAAAAACGCGATTAAATGTACGAGCGCCACTGCTCTAAGCTTCAGCCTGTTGAATGACCCCTTCAGCGATTGTCACAAACTCAGTTAATATCAACAAATCAGTGGACCTCAAGCCGCTCGACTTCAACAACAACGTCAATCTCCTGAACGAGCAAATCAAGTGCGGAGCGCTCACCGCCTCGGTCAAGGTTGATTTGAGCGGCAAAGCTCATGCGGCTGCATCCGTGGGCGTCGCGGCGTCCGGGACGATCATCCCGCCCAAGGTCAGTGGTGTACCACCTCCGCGCGACTTGCGCATGCTCACATGCACGACCCAGATTACCGATTTCGCTATTATCACCGGGTTGACGGCGAACGTGGCGGGCACGCTGGATATTAAGGCCGACGCCGCGGGCAAGGCGGACTCGGGCAAGATCACCTTGCTCAACGTGGGCATCCCTGGGCTCGACTTCCCCGGCATCCTGACCGTTGGCCCGTCGTTCCAGGTGCGCTCCCCTTCTTCACAATCCTTGCGATCAGTATGCTTACGTCGCCTGCTGCAGCTGTCTGCGCAGGTCACCGCAACCTTGGACGTGAATCTCGACATGAAGGTAAGCCTCCTCTTTTTCGGAGGAAAACGGGGAGACTGAGTGCAGTGGTAGGTCGCCATCAACTTTGACGTCGCCAACGCGCAGCTGAGCTTCCCGCCCGGGTCTGGCGACGCGCCCGACGGCAAGGCGTTCTCCATCGGTGACACGCGTATGTCCGCCCGCTCATATCCAGCTACTCGCCTCTGACCACCTCCGACTTGCCTTCAGCGCTGACGCTCTCCGTGAGCCCCGACGTCACGGCCACCGGGACCCTCGCGGCGCACCTGATCCCATCGCTGAACCTCGGAGTCTCCGCGCTGGGGAATGCGGTGAATGCGCAGGTGTTCCTGGCTCTCGACACGTCCGCGTCGCTCAAGCTATCGCTGGAGGCGTCGGCGGATGCGCAGACGGTTATTAATGTCGGCGGATCGACGTCGACGGCGGTGGCCCAGTTGGACAGCTCCTCCTCAGTAAAGGCGGTCGAGACTTCGGCATCGACAGCGGTAGAGAGCTCGGCGTCGAAGGCCGTAGAGACCTCGACATCGAACGCCACTGAGACCTCTACATTAAAGGCTGGGGAGGCATCGTCATCGAACGCCGTGGAGACCTCGACATCGAAAGCCGCGGAGAGCTCGACGTCGACGGCCGTCGAGAGCTCGACATCCAAGGCCGCGGAGGCCTCGACGTCGAACGACACGAAGACGACCACGGCGAAGAGCGCCAACACTACTTCGACAAAGAAGCACCACAAGGGCTCCAACGGCACGCATAAAGGGGACTCGAAAAAGAAGCACCACCATACGAAGACCTCCGCGAGCAAGGCGATGCACACGACCTCGACGAAAATGCATTCAGCCTCTTCGAGCAAAGCGACGACCACAACGACTGCCTCCACGTCCAACGCTACGGCTGTGGCCAAGCCTTCCTCCGCGAAAGTCTCAGGCAGAGCCGTTACCTTCGAAGGATGCTTCGAAGTGGATGCGGGCGTCAACGTGAATGTGGGCGCCGAGGGAAGCTTTTTCGGCCTCTTTGACAAGTCCACAAAAGCTACGCTCTTCGCGAAGAACTTCGTCATCTTCAAGGTATGTACCAGCCGATGCCACATACCAGTGTACCTGGCGCTGATGATTTCATTTACGCATCACAGAAATGCTTCGGAGCAGCAGCGCCCAAGCGGTCGCTAGCGATGCTGTCGCGGCTAGACCGCCAAGCCCTGGGGCGCCGCGCGGAGCTGACGTGCTCAGCATCCAGCGTCGCGAGCCCCGTAGCTGTTGTGGATGAGACCATCAAGTCGGCTGCGTGAGTCCCTTGGGCTTTCGAATTCAGTGTGCGAATCTGACGCGCGCCTCTCAGCATCCAAGCAGTGTGAGGGGAAGATATGCGTGTCAACTCTTTCTTATAGTCATTACTCGTCGGTTATTTGAATGCATTTGCGAACCTAATCAAGGGTTCACCCCAACTCCATGCGCGTTTTCTGACTCGGCTGCGAGGTTAGGCGAGGTTTACATACATAGCTTGCGCTCAGAAATGTTTCGGCGGGGGCGGCAGGGGACTACATAGATCTGGGTAACCGCACGTAAGCTGTCAGGCCTAGGTCAGACGCGTTCTGTCTGTCAAGGTCGTTAGGTCGTGATAGCAATACGCTGATGCAGACATTTCTCAGAGAACCAACTCATGGCCAAAAATCACAAAGGGTTTTTACCACTTCGTTGGACCTCGGCGGGAATCGTAATTATGTGTCTTGCGGCCTGGGCCGTCTGTTGCTGAGCGCTAAGCCACACCACGCCGCCAAGGACATCGCCAGAAACGGCCATGTGGAAGCAAGATTAGATCAAAGATCGGCGCAAGGGGAGATCGGCTAGCTGCATTGATATTAGACTCGAACCAGTCGTGATTCAGCGATTGATGATAGTCGATCAATAGAGTAGCTGAATAACGACTGGAACCGTTTAACCGTGATCTGATACACTCGGAAGTTACCGAGTGATTTAATCGACTTCGTCGCAATTCTCGTGAGGGCCAGAACATTATTTTGAGTACTCTCAAATCTGAGGCGACAGTTTTGTAGCGCTCAGGACTATAAGGTTCGTCATGTTCTCATATTTTCAAAAGCTAAAGCGCTCACCACGCTAGATCACTTTTACTCTCGACATCGCGTGCTTAGGGGCTCCTCCGCAATGCCCTTCAAACGCCTCCGGGACGATTCCGACTACGATGCCGACTATGAAGCGCCCAAACGTCTACGTCAGGGTGCCCCGAGTACTGTCCAGAGGGCTCTCAGTCTGCCCCCAAGCTCTCCCCCGGCACCTCTCACTGCTCTCAGCCTGCCCCCTAGTTCTCCGCCGGCACCTCTCAGTCTGCCCCCCAGCTCCCCACCAGCGCCTGGAACGCCTGAAATCAGTGACGATGCACGCACTCCCGAGTTTGAACAGCCGCCAGAGCCGCCAATTACGGGGCTCTTGTCTTTCCTGCCAGGAACTCGTATGGTGGCCTCGGGGAGTACACCTCGGACCCCGCAGCGCGCCCAGCAGCGCGCGCAGTCGGTAGAGCCTAGGGAGTCCTCTCCTATGGCCTTTGTCGACCTTGGCACTCTGAAATCCAGACGAGGCCGTCCTGCGTACACGCCTAACACGCGTCATCTCAAACAAACGATACGGAAAACCCGGTCCAGCCAGCGCAGCCCTGACCGCCGAAAATTCACGGAGGCTTCAGAGGAGCTTGGAGGGAGGATCGCTGAGAAGGAGCGGCTTGCAAAAGAGCGATTGAAACGGGAGTTAGAGGAGCAAAGGCTAGCAGCCAAGCGCGCGCAAGCCAGTGCCGATGCCGAGGAAACTCGACGAGCACAGAGCGTTTTTGAGCACATCACAGCCAACGAGGCTGACGGTGGTTTCAATTTTGACAGCCTCGACCAGTTCTTCGACGCGCTTTGGCGTCCGGGCGGAGACCCCATCATATCCTCAAAAATTACGCGGTATATCAAACGACACGGCGCGGAGCATGCTGCAGGAATGTTCAAGCGCTCAGAGGCTGCCGGGAACGAATTCATTTCGAGTGCGTTGAGAGACATATTCCAGCGAGAGGGGCGCGCAATTCAAGATATTTTGACTCGCGACTCGACCACCACTGTTACCGAGCTGTTGAAAGAGTTTTCGATGGAGCAGCTTGGGCAGGAGATTCAAGCGGCTGCCCCGACGCTGTGGGCCGCCCTCACCGGGCTTGCCACACCCGAAAAAACCACGAGACGTGAAGCCGATGGCGAAGCCCGAAGAAATAAACCATTGGTATGTAGCCGACTCGGACTCTCATGTTGCTGCTTCTGACTTGTGTTGTGTCCCTAGGTTTTCACGACAATTTGTGCACTCATCAGTGTTCTTCGCTCCCAGCGCGCGAACAACTTCCAGCTCGTTATCGGTCTATTCCTCCTGGGGTCTGGAGCTTCGAAGCGAGAGATCTCCGTTCTCGCGCACGCCGGGCTGTCTATTTCTTATCAGAGAATTACTGAGCAGGTCAAGAAGCTCTCGGCAGAGGGAATGCTGGATGTCCGAGAGCTTGTCAAGTCTGGCATGGTTCAGATAGTGTGGGATAACCTGAATATTGCATTCAGAGTTGCCGCCCAACGCCTCAAGGCCAAAAACCACTTCGACAACGGCACAACAGGAACCGTCATACCGGTATTTGACCCTGCCACCGGCGGCCAGGCAGCCCACAATACTCTTCCCCTCGACATGAAGCCCCCGCGGGAACGCACCCTCCCTGTGCTCGATTGGACCCCAGACGATGTCCTGCCTTCACCGGAGAGCGCCGCTCAGCTGTCCGAGAGTTGCTTTTGGCAGCTGAAGCGAATGGCATTGGATCATATACCGGGGGTACGAGATGACATGAAGAAGCAGCTTGGAGACTGTCCCGAGGTCTATCAGATTCCCTTGCACAAAACCCCGCAACATCCGGTTCCTGCGATGAAGATCGACGAATCCACCCTCGATGGCACCGGAGAAGTCCGCGCAGCGATTTACAGCAATATAGGACTGGGCGACGAAGAGCTGGAGGTTCATGGGTTGGTGATGGAAGACGGAGATCTCATGACCCACGGGTTGAAGGACAAGGTGCGCGCGTGTGCCTTATCTATTTCGAATATTTCTGCTTCTAACTCAAACCTTTCAGCTCGAATCGGCGCGGCGGAATAGCACCACTCCAATCGCTGGAATGCGCAGTTCTGTCGGTCGATGGGGGATTTTTCACGGTCAAATGGCAGGGGGTCGGTTGACTGTGAACGAGCATTGGGGGACTCCGAACTCGCCTTGGCCTGGCGGGCTGTGGTGGGAGCACAACAAGCTCCTGAAGCGAAAGCCGTTAACTGCTGGGTGGGGCGGTAAAAAGGCGACCGAGTGGCAGCCCGCGCACGAGCTTATCCACATATCGCTTCCGGCGCATATCGTTGACGGCTTCAGAATACACTGCGGACACGGTAGCTTGAAGGAATGGGCCGCATCCGCCACGTTCAGCGACTTCGAAACGATTGCGCGGAAGGTTTTCGACAAGCTCTTTTCGACCGCTGCAGTCAATGAATTGCGGGCACGCGAAGACCGTGACATCACACTTGAAAACACCATTCTATTTAACCGCGACGCCCTGTTCTATGTCGAGTTCGGCCAAGCAATCAAAAAGGGCGATATTGGTCGTGTGCTTAATGTCCTGCGCATTTGGATGGTGATGATGCGGTCCCCGAAGACGATGCCTCGGTACGCAGATGCAATTTTTGAGACACTGGTAAAGATCAAGAGCTTTCCTCCAAAGCTACAGTACGTCGTGCTATTAATCGTTCTGAGGCAATCATCTTATTCGTTCCAGGGAATTGTACCTGGTGAACTGGCTGGTCAATATTACCGGACGACTTTTCGGTTTCAAGCCCGTGGATCTCCTCCAAGAACACCAAAACTTTTGGGCGAAGATCATCTATACGGCCAAGGGAACAAACAAGAGCTGGAAGTGGCTGTCGATGATCACAGTGTGCATCTTCACCATACGCGAGGCGATGCGTACAGTCCAGACCGCGTTTGAAATCCCGGCGTACGGCGAGAAGCACAAGACACCGCCGATCCACGACGAGGTCACGCTCATTGCGGGCGCACTCGAGGCTGACAAGATCCAGTCCTACGTGCAGGATCGACCAGCGAACGACCACGTAACGGCTGTTCGAGACCTCATACAGGAGGGTGCATTGTACGCCAACACTCGGAAAGCCTTTCATCGCTTCACTCGCGACACTCGCAAACCGGAGATGCGGGGCTTCGACAGGCCTGAAGGCGGCGTCTCGATTGCGGAGGAGGGAGAGGAGGGGGAGGAGGGCGACGGTGGCGTGGAGGATTACGAGCCAACGGAGGCAGACTTACGGGTCGACGACGAAGAGTTCTTGATGGAGCCGGATGCAGTCTTGGCAGCGGCGCTGAGACTTATGGACGACGTGGATTTAAAGGATTGAATATATTATCTATTACACTCGTAACAGCTGATCTACGGGAGGTGGAGTCGGCGAGCCGCTGGCCGCGCGAGAAGGTATATGCACTGAGGAAATAAATCAGTTTTCCTGCCGTCTGCGCACTGTAATGAACAAAAGACGCACCTGGCAACCGTTCATGGCCCGGGACATTGTTAATCGTGCTCAGCATGTACAAGTTCTTGTCGAATACTTGCTGCAAGTATTGCGCATCCTCGTACACCTGAGATCCATCGATGTTGTACTGCCGGGCGTTGTCGAACATCAGGTGCCAGGCAGCGCGATACTCGTCGATGCTCGTGTAGTGTGTGGGCTTTGCAGATAACGTCTTGATATTCTTCATAGATATCGGTTTTTTGATCTTGTTGGGACCGTCGTAGTAATCGGGGAAGATCTGTGAATATACCAGTCAGCAGAGGACAAAGAGGGGAGGGCTGTGAGGACACACATTCTCCCGGGGTAGACTGAGGAATAACTGGCATCGCCGCCGAGGCTCCTTTGCCCTTTTGCGTTTACGCCCAGTGCCCGTTTCAGCCGGAGGCGCCTCCATCTCAGAATATATGGCGTCATAGCAGCCGTCGAACACTAGCACGAGCTTTTCGCGAAGTTCTTTGAACGCTGCTGCATCCAGTACCCTTTGCGCGCGCTCGGTCGCTTGAGTTTCTCGCGCCTCCTTCACGAGATCAGGGAAGTCAAGTAGAACCTCTTGAATGGCTTTGAGGATTTGTTCACCATACTTCGGCGCAAAGATCCAGTAGGTCTGGTCCCGGATGGATTCAATAGAGGTGAAGAGTCGAGCGCGTTGTGCCAGCGTGTCCACAACGTCGTCGCTTACGATGGCATTCCCAGTTAGGAAATGCTGATTCGGGAACTCGGCTCCCATTATTTCCTCTCGCACGATGTGAAGCTTCTCTCTCACCGCGGTCTCCAATTCCGGTGGGCTTTTTTCTTTTCGACCTGCTTTAAGCTGGTGACCTCCTACGAGCACTATGGTTTCCACTTGAAATTCCTCGGGCTGGCAGTTGTCGCAGCATGGTCCATCGGAAACTGGATGATTCAAGCGTTCTACGTGGCGGTAAGTCTATCGTGCCCTGCTGCCGAAATTAAGTGCTTACTCTTATCCTTGTTCCCGAAGTATTTATTCCATGGGATGCGGCGGCATTTCGTCGTTGTAATGTACTCCAGGAGGTAACGTTTGTCCCGTCGTTCCAGTGCTGACAGCGCCTTTTTCTTTCCCTTGCGGCGGCGTTTAGGTACCCGACGCACAGCAGTATCCTCCTCCTCGTCTGATGTGTCCGGGTTTTCGGCAGCATTGTCGCGGTCCGGGAGGTCCTCACCAGCGCTTTCATCATCGGACGAAGCAGAGGCATCGTTCGCCTCGTCCTCTTCCATTCGCAAAAGTTCCAGCTCTACGCAACACCGGGTGTACATCGCCTTCGTTATGAACAGCACCGATTCTCCCCGAAGTGCTTGATCTCGTACGCAGCGTCCAATCTTCTGAACGAGGGAAAGGAAGGTGCGTGGGCACATCCACAGTATGACACGCATAATGGCCTGAAAGTCCATACCCTGGAATTCATATTAGAGGGAACGTTACAGCGCAACGAGGACTTACGAGACCAAGAGCATCTGTGGCGGAAGCTGCGCGCAGTTCACCGCTCTCGATGCGCTCTTGCACGATGATCTTCCGGGCCTCCTCAATGTGGCGGTGGTAGAACTCAAACGCAGTCGCGTCGAGGCTCTCCGGGCGATTGTCCCGGAGGAAATCCTGGATCTTCTCCGTATCCTGGCGTCCATTCGCGTATATCAAAGTCTGCAAGAACTCTTCGCCGTCGGCCGAGAACAGATACATGAGATCCGCGAAAGAATCTGGTTCGTGCTGCAGAATCCGTACCTCCAGCGACACATTTAACTTCTCGTTAGACACCTGCACTCGCGCACAGTCCGCCGGTAATCCCAGGTTTTCCAGGATATCCTTCATTACGTGGTATGGGGCTGTCGCGGTCGCGCCAAGTATGGGAAGTCCGGTGGGAAGGCGCGCTGACAGCTTCACAATATCTCGGTATTCTGGCCGAAAGTCGTCGCCGCCCCATTCAGATATACAGTGCAGCTCGTCGATTACAAGGCAAATAATATTCTTGGTGAATTCCTTTTGATTGAGCACTTTTGAGTGGAACTCGGCACTGAGCGCCATCTCTGGTCCCACTAGACCAACTCGGTACTTGTTTTGGCCTAGGTCCTGGTCAAAGGTGTATAAGAAGCTCTGAGGCAGGTCAAGACACTGGCTCGCTGCTCACACTCATCGCCCCTTCGACATTTGTGCTTCTCGATGTGATGGCTACCGCCGGGATACCTTTCAGATTCAATTTCTTGACCTGGGCTTCCATGAGCGCAACCAGAGGCCCGACGACTAGCACTATCTTCTGTGAATGCTCCTCCGTATTGCCTGGCTGCCAGTGATAGAACAGCGCATACCAAAATGCGAGAGTTTTGCCGCCGCCTGTCGGTACATCCAGGATTGTAGTTATGCCTTTGAGGATGTTCTGGCCCACTTCTATCTGGTGCGGATGAAGCGAGGGGATGTCGAACACCGCACAGAGTGTTTTCTCTGCGAGGTTGAGCATCTCGGGGTCCAGCGTCGCGACGGGAGTGAAAGGCATGTTCTGCCCCCTATATCTGAGTCGGATGAAAGATCAATTCACTGTGGGGCCAAACTTTCGTGTATTAAAAATTGGAGAGCATCAGGGGTCTTAGAATTTCGAGGGCTACAAAACTGTCTCTTCAGATGTACGAAAATCTAAAATTCTGTTCCAGCCTCTACACGAATTTTGTCAAAGTCGATTAAATCACTCGGTAACTTCCGAGTGTGTCAGATCACGGTTAAACGGTTCCAGTCCCTCCGGCGCAGTGATCGACTGTCATCAAACTGCCCTTGGGATCTGGTTCGAGTCTACATTGATATAAACCACCAGGACTAGAGTGATGCCCCCAGTTTCCGGTTTTTTTCCTTCGTTCTCCCTCCCTCTTTTTTTTCTCTACTTTCTTTCCTTCTCAGCCAGGCGCCATGCTTTCTACAGCTCTTTTTTTCGCTATCGTTTCTTCCGGTGTCCTTGCCCAAAATAATGACTGGACAAAGGTACGAATGCGTCCGATTCCGGGTTATCCAGACATGAACTAAATTGTCGCCAGCCCTGCCTTGACGGTGAATGCTTTTATGACCTTCCCGAGTCGACTGGTGTCTCTGGCACCATGCGCGTGTGGGGAGCGGCAACCGCCATCTCCGACATCACCACCGCGGCAGGCTGGACAATATTAAACTGCGACCCCGACGCCCTTGCCCAAGACATCCGTCTTGTCTGCACCGGAGCTGCCTCGGACTGCGACCATCTTTTCCAAGCTGGCGCGACCGACACAATTGTCCGTCTCCCCCAGAACGTAAGTCGCGTCTTGAACGATCTGCACAAAAACTCATGTCTATCTCAGTGTGGTAAAAGCCCCTTCGCACGCGTGTCACGCAACTGGGTCCATGCAGATCAGTCTCTGCCCGCGAACATCGCCCGTCAGTTGGCCCGCCGCGACGACACCACCCTCGTCCAAGGACTCGCTATCGACACCGACTTCGCTGCGGCCGATCCTGTGTGAGTCAATTCTACCCAACTTGTCTTCTTGTAGGCTCATCCCGATCCCAAAGCAACGGCGATGTGAATGTCGCGATCTCTGGAACCACTGTTCCTGGACAGACCGGCAACCTTACCGTCACACCCCCACCGCCTGCGCCCCTCCGCAGAAGTCGTCTTCAAGAGCGAGGTCTCTTCAGCTTCGTCGAAAACGCATTTAAAAGTGCGTCGTCTGAGCTTGAGGCCTTTATGGAACTGACCCGATCGAACCGACAGAATTCAACAGCTTCGATAAGGATGTCACGAAGAGCCTGCCCCGTATGTTGTTCCCCATATTTCCATATCCCATTCCTCATAAAGACAATAGCCATTGACGTCGACAAGAGCTTCCCCGTCTTCTCGCAGTCCATCTCCTGCCCTGAACCCGCCGTGTCTGCCAGCATTTCTGCTAACGTCGAAGCTAAGGCCCACGCAGTGATTTCGCTCGGCATGTCCGCTGTTGGGAAAATCGTGTGTTTTTATTCGCTCTGCCTGTGCCGTCCTCACCCTTGTTGCAGATCCCGCCCTCCCTGTCTGAATTCGGCGTCTTCGTTGGCCTCGATGCGGATCTGTCTGGGACAATGGAGCTCACCGGCTCTGCCACGGTCCGTACTTGCGTTCAAGCGTAATAAAACCAGCGCTGAGGAGTTCTGCAGGGCAGCATCGACTCTGGCAAGATCGACATCTTCAGCGTCGGCATCCCCGGGCTCGACTTCCCCGGAATCCTCACCATCGGCCCGACGTTCAAGATCCAAGCCCAGGCGACCGCAACCCTCGACGTCAATGTCGACGCCAAGGTCGTCCTCGCGTACCACATCGAGAACGCCAAGTTGTTCTTCCCGAAATCCGACTCCCTTGTGTCGGGCGGGACCTTCAACCCCGCTGACAGCCGTGCGTGTTCCCGTCCGCGGCTCCACTCACCCAGCTAACATGTCCTCAGCGCTGAGCCTCTCGGTGACCCCGTCCGTCGCGTCCAAGGGCGTCGTCGCCGCGCACGTCATCCCGCGCCTCGACCTCGGCGTGAGCGGCCTCGCGGGCCTCGCATCCGCCACCGTTTTCCTCGACCTCGACGCCAGTGCCTCGATGACCCTCACCCTCAACGCCGGCGCCACCGCCGGCGTCAGCACGACCGATCCCGCCTCCGCGTCCGCCAGCGTTAACGGCTGCATCGACATCGGCGCGGGCCTCGCCGTCACCGCCGGTGCCTCCGCCAACTTCTTCGGCCTCTTCGACCCCAGCACCAAGGTCGATCTGTTCACGAAGAACTTTGACCTGTTCAAGAAGTGTCTAGGCGCGACCACGCGCCGCGAGGTCCGTGAGCTTGTCATGCTCGAGTCGAGCCTCACACGCCGCGCGGACCTTGGGTGCCCCGCCGCTCTGGCGAACCTCATCAAGGCCGTCGATGAGCCGGTCCCTGCTGCCAGGTGCGTTTCCATTTCTATGCATCTAGCCGTAGCTCGACGCTTATCTGCTTCTTGTTCTAGCATTGTCGGGCTATAGTCGTCTTTTCATTTCGGGATTTCATTTGGGAGGACAATTGGACTCACTGGTGCGGACACATGCATTGTTCCCGCACTTCCACTCGTTGATACACCTATCTTACTCTGTTAATTTTTTAATACTTACTGTCCAATAATTCATTTTGCTTCGACACCACCCGTCACTGCCTGAATAGCCACGGCCCCGAGGTTCGGCAAGGTGCCGGTACCTTGGGCTATCCACCGCTAGGCACGGCCATCTCGCCGCAGTCCGGGGAGGTTCGGCAAGCTGGCTTCTTGTTGCTAGGTAATGGTAGCCGGCTCGCTAGATCCGCGGTGCCGTAGGGAGCCGGCTGAACTGCGAATTGCCATCGGCCAGCGGCTCGCCTGATGCTCGTCCCTGACTATGAGGCGCCTGAATGCAGTGCGTGGGTTTTGGAGTTGGACTGTGGGCAGCACTCTTGAGTCTTGGCCACTTGAGAAGTTGTCGAGCACGAAAATAACCCTCCCTCGGGCCGGGGCCTCGGTAGATGTCCTTGTGCAAATATACCGGATTTAGAGTAGCCTATAGAGTCAGTACATAATTCCCGTCAGCACTGGCGCGCGTGGAGCTCTCGCTTGGGTCCAAATGCATCCCTGGTTCTATTTATTTTATTTAATATTTCCATTATACTATTAGATCCAACGGGTCAGAAAGTCAAGTTTCTCCGTTTCCCCTCTTCCTCTATTCCCCCGGAGTTCTCCGGGATTGATTCGCGGAGATCTGAAAAAGAATGGCACCACCAGCGGACAGAGTAAGGGGATTTTCGGCTCAGCGGGACGTGGGCTTCGAGGACAGTAGTCATGCTCGAAGTCAGGGATTCAACGTACGAGCAGGAGGAGGGGTAGGGGGTGGATGGCGAGGCGCTTCCCAAGGACCGAGGGGAATTCCTTCCCGTCGGCGGCACGGAAGGTGCGGCGGAGGGGAGGCTCGATGTTCGAGGGGAATGGAGAAGGAGGCGGAAATCATGGAGTGGTCAGAGTCGTGGCCTGGAAGGACGCAGTATTTGTCAAGGAATTTGTCGAGTGTGGCTTCGGTGATAAATAAGAGGTCGATGGTGGTCTGGATCGTAACCCATTCAACTCGTCCGACAGCGTATAAATGCCCACCGATCCGTGCCTCTCTAGTAACCCAACCAACTTTGAATCACCCTCAGAAACCAACCAACCAACCAACCAACCAACCACCAATATCTCAGTGACAATGCAGTTCAAATCTATCTTCCTCTCGGCGGCGCTTGCGACCATTCATCTCAGCGCCGGTATGCCTCCCCGACCTCCGACCCCTCACCCGCGCTAATTAATATTCCCAGGCGCGTCTGCAAAGCAAGGCCACGCGACCTTCGTCACCAGCTGGGTTGAGGCGGCCCTCCAGCGCTACCGCTTCACCTTCACCGGTGTCGACGGCAACAGCTTCGTGCACGCCTTCCAGAACTGCGGTGGCATCACCAACAACTGGCAGTCCTGGGCCGACGGCGACCACTGGGTGTTCGACGACAGCGAGGTCGAGGGCATCGCAGGCGCGCGCGTCATCAGCTGTGGCATTTTTGCGGTGACGGGGCAGGACTGCCATGCAATCAGCGAGATCGGGTGTTAGATGTGAGGCGGGCAATGCGAGGAGGCCCAGTATTACGACCGTTGATCATGTGTAACCCCGATTTTCGAACCGAGTTGAGTTGAATCAAAGCAGTGTCACGGAACATCATAGCTATTGTACACGATTCCTGCCATCCAAACCACTTTTCTTTGCAAAGATTCTGGTCCCTTTGAATGACCGCCTACTACTAATGCTTGGGCTTCTTCTCCAGCGTCCTCGACAGATTATACGCAGCGGAAATCAGAGTGACGTGCCTGCGGGAACGTGAGCGAAATGCATATAACACGGACAGGACGACGCACGTAAACCCTTGAACGGCATTTCCGAGCCTAACCACACAGTTAATATTATGCCATCATGCACAAGAACAGCATCATCTTACCCTTCCCCTGCGAAGAGTAAGAGTAAGTCAAAACAACCCATCTTTCAACTAGAACTCGCGACTTGCCAGCATCACTGATTTCTTCCGTACAGAGTCCTACGTGATTGAGGTAGAGAAGGAAGTCCTGGGAGGTGAGAGTTGAATCCCACGAAACATGGCTTGAGGAGAGACTCGACGAACCTCGAACATAGACACAGCCTTCAGGAGCATCGGGTGGTCGTATTCCCCCGCGCGGGTCAACGCTTCAACACACCTGTGTCACCCGCCGGATATTCAGTCGAGCTCTGACGCCAAGGAGGCAAGACGCACCACAACGTGCATAGACAGAACGTCCCCTCTTCCCCCCCCACCCCGTCATCCGACTTGTGCACATCGTACCGGAAGACAAGATTATTCGACGTCAGCCCGCCGCGCTCGGGGGTCTTCATTATCTGCTTCAGCGTGTTCACGAATCGCGGATCACTCTGCATTTTTTTTTGGTCAATCTAGCAATTCAAATCAGACGAAGGAACGCACCGGCTGGATGAAGAACACGAGCGGCATAATGAGCACCGAAGAATCAAGCACATCGGTCTCCTCGTAGCTCTGGCCAAAGTGCTTCAAGTCCTTGTTCCACGCCTTGTTCATGATCTCCTCGTAGAGCGAATCGCGGGCCGCGAGCCATTCGTTCCGGTGGGGGCACGGAAGCGAGCGCTTATCTGCGAGACGCAAGCCTGATTCCAAGGTTGAGGCGTTGAACGCATGGCCGGAAATATCCACGCACCACGATCGATTGCAACCCTGTGGCGTCCTGGATCAGAACAGGGCAAAAAACGTGCGGGGGACTTACCAGAGCATGACCTACAGTGGATAAACAATGTCGCCTCTGAAATCTCGACAAGTAGCCAGCTTACCTTGGAGTACTAAACAGTAGGAATATAGTCATGAGCGTCATGGTGCTTTCGACAGAACGAGCGCTGACCGTGAAATGACGCTTCTTGTTGCGAACCTCCCTGCTCGATACGTCAGGCCGAAGAAATACAAGTCAAATAAACCCACCAGATCGATCTGCAGCGCAACATAGTTCAGAAAAAGCGCTATAAGTTGGAGAACTCAGAGAAACGCACAGATCAGGAAGATGGCAGTTCGCCACAACGTCTGTGGGAATAAGTATCTGGCCGATGGGCCGAGCACACAAACTTACAATCAACCCTGTATAAAAATAGTCTCAAAATCGAGCGAAGCCACGGGGATTCTTAAATGAGAACGTACAGCTCCCTCACAAGGATCCTAGATCGAAGCATATTTTAGCCAACCCATAGCGCGCGAAAAATACAGGACAGACCATGTATCATACGACTGCGGACGGGTCAGCTCGTTATGTACGTGAGAAAACTTTGATATAAAACGAACCAGAGGCTTTCCGAACTATGGGGCGGTGTCAGTCCGGCCTTCCTCTGATTCAGAAACCAATCGAACCTTCTGCCCGAGATAGATACAGTCCATGCTATCCAAAAGATCGAATTAATCGCAATAGGCATCTAGCGTCCTTGTTAGCTCCCAGAAGTCGCCAAAAAAACACGGACGTACGGCGGTAATAAGATAAGCACATACAGCTCGCCGTATATATCCTGTTCATCCTCTCAGAACAATTTATCTTACTCGCAATTTATGGGAGCATACCAACTGCAAATGATCTGCGGCGCCGTTGCCAATTCTAGCAGAAAACGGAAACATGAGCCCGTCTGCATCCGGCTATGACGGACGGAACGCACCGAACGGGCTTCGAACCCTTGTGCCCGTCGAGATGGGTCAGCTCGATTTCCTCGAGCTCCTTCCCGCCTACATCGCAGGCTGTAAGTATGATGTACACCAAGTGGGAGGGGAGAAAAGCGCGCACCATGGATGGTGTACATGATCTGCAAACTCCCGTCTGGGTTCTTGTCCCTCAGGCGCTCGAATATGAACTCCATGTACGCTGGATTGCGATGAGCGTGTTGAATTTAATTTATTCTGATGAGAGTCAAGTCGACTCACCATCTGCCTCCTTAGTGAAGCCGAGGCGAAGGAGCGCATACAGCGTGAACGAGGAGTCGCGGATCCAGGACGCGCTGGCGAAGAATTAAATACCGCGCGAGCGGAATGGGAACGGCCGGGAACCAACCGATAATCCCTGTAATCAATCAGCGTTGGCACCAATGTGCTGAGGAGGTACCCACCAATTCCGAGTCCCGCCGATGTATTCTTGAGAGGATTACGAGTTTTGAGGAAGAGGAAGAAGAGGAGGGTTAAAGACAAACACACCCGGTAGACTGAACGTAGGGCTCGCGACGATCGCGCCCGTTGGCTCAAAGATGAGGAGCTTGAGCGCGAGCGCGCTCCTGTGTACGGATTCCTTCCACGATCCGGTGTAGGTCGACTGACGGATCCAGTCGTTCCAGTATTTGTTGGTCGCCTGATTTGAACCCAAGTTTGGCCTGTTCTAAATACGGGAAAAGAGAAAACGCACGACTAGCAAAGCATTCACCAATTCCTGTAGGGAGATAAAATTAGGGAGCTATTGAAATGTGGTGCTTTGATTGTGACCTTTGTCAAGGTGGGATCTTCCAGGGAAGGCGCCGCGCCGGCAAGGGGAGGCGTGCGCAGAACGAACGTCACGCACTGTCCCTCCACCAAGGTTATATCCGCCTGCACACCGAGTCCAAGATGCCCGTTCTCGGATAAATCGAGCAAATCAAGCTCGAGGGACGGACAAGGGACGTTCGCCATTGTGTTCTCGGGGACGTAGCGCAGATCCAGCGTCAACCCATCGCTCTGAAACACGACCTTGTTTGTGGACTCCGGGGACGCGGAGGGAACGATGGCCGTGGTGTGTTTGGAGCGCGCGTAATTGAACGCTGGGGCGCATTCCATCCGCAGAGGAACAACACCCCGGATCACCTGGAAGCTCCTGATAAATATCGACGCGACTGCGGAGTTTAGATGCATACCTCGACGCGACGAACGAGCCAAGAAAGAAGGGGCTTCTTGCTGGCGGGCGCGAGCACTGCTTGCCGAGGGAGAAAGTCTGGAGACGGTTAAATTACACGGCCTAAGTGATAACCGAGCGGAAGGAAATCCGGGGTTGATGAGATCCTCGCGCCCGACATCAACCGAATCCCGAGCAAGGCCGGAGGGCCAAAATGTCGGATGATTTGAAAGCCGGACTACGTGGACTCGACTCCCCAGATGGGCCTCAAAAGTGATTCGCTCACCAGTAATGCTGACCACGCCCCGTTCGTTCATAAACTTGGTTTGGAGAACCTGGGACAGCCAGCGTCAGAACAAACAAGCAAGAAGGTGGCGGAGCTAACGTTTGAGCTCGGGTAATAATTTTGCTTCGTCGTGAACGGAACGGTCGGGCTGATGGAAAAGTGGCCGCCCTTGTCCTTGTCGAGAATGCGCGCAAAGACAGACGGGGAGTCAAAGTTGGGAATGCAGTAGCTTTCAACTAGTACTGATCAGCTTTACATTCGGAGAAACAGAAAGGTTTCCGCACTAGAGCCATCGGTGCTGACGAGGGCAGCGGTGTGAAGGTTACCGATCCTGCATAACAGCTCGCATTGAGCACCCGATGCAGAGAGGATGAGGCTGAGACATACAGTCCATGGTCTGCGATGGGTATGTAGTCCCTATCCACGGCGGATTTCGGTTTTTGCATATTCATTGTTGTGGTAGAAAGCAAAGAGCTATAGCCGTGCAACGCCGTCACTTAGTCACAGTGCTTACCTGGGTGACGTCAACTGATGCAACAGCACCATACAACGACACAGCCTTTGATGGCGAAACTTCGCGCATCGGAAACAGAGAGAAGGCCTAAAATTATGGGCAAATGAAGGACGCCAACTTCGGAAACAAACACAACCTCATTCAGCTGTCCAGCTCAGGCTTGAAATCTCTTGCTGAATTGTTTTTGGGCAGTGAGTTTCGGAGCCAATGAGCTTGCAAAGAACGTTCTGAACGAGGTAAATTCGGCATAAGTCTCTTACACCTCATGTCTCATTGAACCCAATGGGATGGCGGGCTCGCGCGTCATCGGCTGTGGGATTTTCGCGGTGACGGGAGTAAACCTGATTTTCGAACCAAGTTGAATCTAAACAGTGTCGCAGAGGATAACATCACGGCGATCGTATATAATTCCTGCCGTTCCAGCCCATTTACTTTTCCAAGGCTCCGGCCACGTTGAATGGCCGCCTAATACTTGGGCTTCTTCTCCAGCGTCCTCGACAGATTATACGCAGCGGAAATCAGGGTGACGTGCCTGCAGGAACCTGAGCAAAATGCAGATAGCACATACGAGACGACGCACGTAAGCCCTTGGACGGCATTTCCGAGCCTAGTTTCGCCCAGTTAACAGAACGCCCATAAATACTAAAAGCAAGTGCATTATCTTACCCTTCACCTGGGGAAGGATAAGTCGAGAAACAACCATCTTACAACCAAAAATTACCAGCGTCGCTGATTTCTTCCGTACAGAGTCCTACATGATTGAGGTAGAGAAGGAAGTCCTGGGAGGTGGAAAGGCGAGAGGTGAGTCCTAAAATAAGTGACTTGAGGAGGAGAAGACGAACCTCGAACATAGACACAGCCTTCAGGAGCATCGGGCGGTCGTATTCCCCCGCGCGGGTCAACGCTTCAACACACCTATGTCTATTTAGTCGAGATCACACAACTTCAAGGAAGTAGGACGCACCACAACGTGCACAGACAGAACGTCCCCTCCTCCCCGTCCACCCCGTCATCCGATTTATGCACGTCGTATCGGAAGCCAAGATTGTTCGACGTCAGCCCGCCTTGCTCCGGCGTCTTCAGGATTTGCTTCAGCGTATTCACAAACCGCGGATCGCTCTGCATTTTTTTTATCAATCCAGCGGAACGAAATCAAGCGAAGAGACCCACCGGTTGGATGAAGAAAACGAGCGGCATAATGAGCACCGAAGAATCAAGGATGTCAGTCTCCTCATAGCTCTGGCCAAATAGCTTCAACTCCTTGTTCCAAGATTTAATCATGATCTCCTCGTAGAGTGAATCGCGGGCCGCGAGCCATTCGTTCCGGTGGGGACACGGAAGCGAGCGCTTGTCTGCGAGACGCAAGCCTGATTCCAAGGTTGAGGCGTTGAACGCATGGCCGGGAATATCCACCCACCACGATCGATTGCAACCCTGTGGCGTCCCGGATCAGAACTGGGCAAAAAACGTGCGGGGGACTTACCAGAGCATGACCTACAGTGTATAAACAATGTCGCCTCTGAAATCTCGACACGTAGCCGCTCACCTTGGAGTACTAAACAGCGGGATTATATTCATGAGCGTCATGGGGCCGCCGACAGGCAGAGCGCTGACCGTGAAATGACGCTTCTCGTTGCGAACCTCCCTGCCCAATATGTCAGGCCGAATAAAAATACAAGTCAAATAAACCCATCAGATCGATCTGCAGCAATATAGCTCAGACCCACGTCAAGTTGGGCAAAGGAGGGAAACGCACAAATCAGGCAGATGGCAGTTCGCCACGACGTCTGTAGGAATAAGCATCTACCCGGTTGCGCAGAGAGTAAAAAGTTACAATCAACCCTGTGTGTGGTGGTTTCTGAGTTTAATGAAGACAAGAGAATGCCAGATGAAGACGTACAACTCCCTCACGAGAATCCTGGGTCCGAGCACATTTTAACCACCATCACACCCGCAAAATACAGGACAGACCAAGTATCATACGACTGCGGGCGGGTGACCTAGTTGTGTGTGTGCGAAAAAATTCAAACGTGAAACACGAACCAGAGGCTTTCCCAACTATCGGGCGGAGTCAAGCCAACCACCCTTTGAACGAGAAACAGCTCGGACCTTTTGCCCGAGGTATATGCAGTCCATCCTGACCAAATAATTCAATTAATCGCGACAGGCATCTAACATGCCACTGTCAGCATTTCTCACGGAAGCGGCCAAAAGGAAACGGACGTACGGGCGGTAATAAAACAAGCGCATACAGCTCGCCGTATATATCCTGTTCATACGTCTCAGATAAACGTATATTCCTCGCAAGTTATGGGACCATACCAACTGCAAATGATCTGCCGCGCCGTTCCCAATTCTGACAGAAACAGCTGAATTAATCTAGTACATTCATTCGGTCAAGCGGAACGCACCGAACGGGCTTCGAACCCTTGTGCCCGTCAAGGTGCGTCATCTCGATTCCCTCGAGATTCTTCCCACCTAGTGCAGCACAGCTATATGATCGACACTCAAATAGGAGGGGAGAAAGGCGCGCACCATGGATGGTGTACATGATCTGCAGGCTCCCGTCCGGGTTCTTGTCCCTGAGACGCTCGAATATGAACTCCATGTACGCTGAATGGATTGGGGTGAGTGTGCTGAGTTTAATTAGAGTCGACTCGACTCACCATTCGCCTCCGTGGTGAAACCAAGGCGGAGGAGCGCATACAAAGTGAAAGAGGAGTCGCGGATCCACGACGCGCTAAAGAAGAGTCGAATCACGTGTGAAGGCAAAGCAAAGGCAGGGAACGAACCGATAATCCCTTCAAAAAAAAACTCACAGTCAGCGTTGGCTCCACGATGCGGAGGAGGTACCCACCAATTCCGAGTCCCGCCGATGCATTCTTGGGAGGGTTACGAGTTTTGAGGAAGAGGAAGAAGAGGAGGGGTAAATACAAACACACCCGGCAGACTGAACGTAGGGCTCGCGACGACCGCGCCCGTTGGCTCGAAGATGAGGAGCTTGAGCGCGAGCGCGCTCCTGTGGACGGATTCCTTCCACGATCCGGTGTAGGTTGACTTCCGAATCCAGTCGTTCCAATATTTGTTGGTCGCCTAATATCCAAGTTTACTTTTGTTCTCAAACACAGGAAAGGAGAACCCTTACGATTAGCAAAGAGTTCACTAATTCCTGTAACAGAGAAAATAAAATTAGCGAGCCATTGGGATGCGATAATTTGATTGTTACCTTCGTCAAGACAGGATCTTCCGGGGAAGGCGGCGCACCGGCGGGGGGAGGCGTGCGCAGAACGAACGTCACGCGCTGTCCCTCCACCAAGGTTATATCCGCCTGCACACCAAGCCCAAGATGTCCGTTCTCGGATAAATCGAGCAAATTAAGCTCGAGGGACGGACAAGGGATATTAGCCACCGTGTTCTCGGGGACGTAGCGCAGGTCCAGCGCCAACTCGTCGCTCTGAAACAAGGCCTTGGTTGTGGATTCCGGAGACGCGGAGGGAACGATAGCCGTGGTGTGTTTGGAGCGCGCATAGTTGAATGCTGGGGCGCATTCCATCCGTAAGGGAACAATACCTCGAATCACCTGGAAGCTCTGGATAAATATCGATGCGACTACCAGTTAGATAGGTACCTCGACGCGACGAACGAGCCATGGAAGAAGGGGCTTATTCTTGGTCGGCGCGAGCACCGTTTGCCGAGGGAGAAAGTCTGGATAGTGGTTGAATTATACGGCCCCAGCAACAACCGAGGGGAAAGAAATCCGGAGTTGATGAAATTCTTGCGCCCAACATCAGCCGAATCCATGAAATCCTCGCGGCCAACATTAGCCGGAACCCGAGGAAGGCCGAGTATCGGATGCTGTTGGATGCCGAACTCCGTGAATTAAATCGCTCACCAGTGACGCTGACCACGCCCCGTTCGTTCATGAACTTGGTTTGGAGAACCTGAGAAAGCCAGCGTCAGAAGCCACCATCCAGAGGTGATGGAGTGTACGTTTGAGCTTGGATAATAATTTTGCTTCGTCGTGAATGGAACAGCCGGACTGATTGAGAAATGGCCGCCTTTGTCCTTGTCCAAAATGCGCGCAAAGACAGACGGGGAATCAAAGTTGGGAATGCAGTAGCTTTCAACTAGCAGTCAGATGTTCAGCTTTAAATTACGGTAAATAGCAAGGTTTCCGCACTAGAGCCATCGGTGCTGACCAGCGCAGCGGTGTGCAGGTTACCAATCCTGGATAGCAGCGCACATTGAGCTCGAAATACAGAGAAGATGAAGCGGAGACATACAGTCCATGATCCGAGATGGGTATGTAGTCCCTATCCACTGCGGATTTCGGTTCCTGCAGGTTCATCATGGTGGTAGAAGGCAAAGAGCTATATCGCACCCATTAAGGTGACGTCAGCGGTGAGGCAGCGACAGAACGGCACAGCCTTTGATGAGAAAAGTTGAACCAATTTTGAACTTCGCGCATTGAAAACAGACTTGAAGGCCTAAAAGTCATGGGCAAATTAAGGACGCGAATGTCGGGAACAAACCCCATCCAGCTGGATGCCGTGCGGGCCGGAGGCTTGAAAGCCCGTAAGATCCGTTGGTTCGCCGGCCGCGCTGTCCCGTCCCCGTCCGGTAAAAAAAATCTCTGAACCCCCGATGCAACGGGACGGCTACTCGTCCCACGGGGCTCGTAGAACGTCGCGACGGGCACGGCGAACAGCCCTAGGCGTACTCCGATATCAGTGAACATCACACCGGGTTGATTCCCTCCATCCCATATACGACAACGATCGCCTCAGCTTTGAAGCAAGTACAAGTCAAATCCAACCAACTGCGTTACACATCCGAGTCCTCGAAACTAATGAGAAGATCAGTTTTTTTTCGCGTTCCCAAAAGAGGAATTTGGAAAATGCGCTACTGTACCTTACTTCAGCATGAGTGGGAACGGGAAAATGTTGTCCAGGGATGGCCAATGACATTCCCACTTAAAACAGGGTGAGATGCATCGAAGTCGAAAGAAAGAACGATTCCGGGCAATGCCGATGGTCACGTGCACCTTATACTGATCGGATCTTTTCGGCCGTGAACACTTCCATTTCAACCCTTTCCAGCTTGTGTTTTAATGTATGTCATGTACAGACCTCAGAATGGCCTCAATGACCATGGTGAGCGAAAATTCGTTTTTGGATCCGAATAAGCGTCGCAAGTTCATCTCGGTTTGGCCATGAACGCATGTAGACCCCAAGAGAAAATCTGGGAAAGTCGGAGTTAAATCTTCTAGCCATTCTGAGCTCCTCCTAACTCGGAGGGAAATGATTGTTCTATAATGTGCCCACTGCCACAGTGAGCGTTCGTGCTTAGGTAAGCGTTGGGACCAAACAACATTTGCCAATCCTGGACAAGCTTGAACAAAGCCACTGGATTTCAGTTACTTCCGTCGACCATGCGGTTCAAAATCTACATATCCTCCGTGACGGCGGCCCTCGAGAGTCTTCGCGAATCGCCGCTCTTCCTCTTAAGCGCCTTGGGACTCCATTCGAATGGAGACGGCAACAATCAATGATCAAGATAGCCTGTGACGGAATCTCAAGTCACGCCTATTCCTTTCCTTGAGCTTAGCGTCTCCGTTCCTCGGGCTTTCCTTCATTTCCCCTATGCTATTCCCGAGCATGATGTTCTGGCACACCCTTTTCGTCCTTTCCGCCGCGCTTTTGGCCGCATCTCAATCGGCCACATCGGCGGGAACACCGACGGCGACTGAATCTGGAGTCGTGCTTCCTAGCAGCACTGCAGGGCTGGACCCCTGCATGGAGACTTGCTTCGAGTCTGCTGCAGCGGCTAATAGCTGCGCCCTGTAACTCTCCATGTCCTTTCTGCCGTAGAAGTCGGTCTGACAAGAGGTTCGCAGAGATGATGTGCACTGCGTCTGCGCGTCCGCCCAGCTCCAAGCGGACTTGACCCAATGCCTCGACGCGGAGTGCAGCGCGTTTGCTTCGCCGCAAGCCCAGGGACTTCTAACTCAGCTATGCAATAAAGGTTCGTGCGCAGATTAACTCCGGATTTGAGAGGGTTTATAACATTCTACGACAGTGCAAGTGGTCGCAACAGGATCGGCTATCCCAGGACACTTGTCGCTCTCGTCCGCAGTTCCGACCTCGACGAGCGGACTTCCCCCGGTCCCCGTCCAGAACCAGCAAAGTAACGGCGCGTCTGAATGCATTCTCGCATATGTCTACTTGGTCACAGTCGTTATTGCCACTATTGTTGTAGGGTCGCTAGCATGGAATTGGACATAGAGTTCAATGGGACCACATGGACACCACATAGCCTTCGGCCATGGTCGTCAACACCATTGCCAAGTCAGCGCTCACCCGCCCATGGGTTCGCGGAATTGCCTTTTATAGGTGGATGAGAGTAAAGGTCTTGATTTAGGTTTTGATGATCATCGGCGTTGATGAGCTCAATTCGTCGTCTGGGCAGCCCATATCATTCGGCGCTCAGATTGTTTTCTCGAGCTATGCGAATCTACGAGCGGACTCGACTCTTACTCTCCTTTTTTCTTTCGGGCCCAGTGGGCTCTTTTTGAATGGCCTTCAAACTTGTTTTCGCCTTCTCCATCCTCGTAGCAGGGAGCGCTGCGAACGACTGGTGCGTGCTTCGCGTCCCGCGCTTACTTTCCGCTCCTCACATACTCTCTACGCCAGGTCTACTCCTTGCTTCACCGGCCAATGCTCGTACGACATCCCCTCGTCCTCTGAGGTGTCTGGAACGCTGAGAGTAGTGCGTGCATTTCACACCCCGCGGGAGCACCGCTAATGTCTAATATAAAGTGGGGTGCCGTAGACGCAATTTCGGACATCACCCCCGCCGCGGGCTGGACGATCCTCGACTGCGAGAAGAGCGCCATGGCGCAGGACGTGCGGCTCGTCTGCCACGACAGCGAGGGCTGCCCGCATCTTGCCCTGAACACCGGGCCCGTCGGGAAGCTCGTGCGCTTGCCGGAAAGCGTACATGCATCTTCTACGATCGACCGCCGTGACGCTGATCGCCCGCGCAGTGCGGCCAAAGCGCATTTGCGCGCATCACGCGCGACTGGGTGCACGAGAACCAGACGCTGCCGCCCGTGCTTGCGACCAAACTCCGGCGGCGGGACGGGGCGCTCCCCGAGGTCAAGGGGATGAACATCGACGCAGACTTCACTTCGGCGGAGGGCTCGCAGTGAGTGGTCTGTGTATTGCCGCGTGCGTTTGCTGACTACGCCGCGATTCGCAGGGCAGGGCCTGTCAACTTTGCGATCCACGGGCTGACCTCCTCGGTGCCTGCGAACCCCGCGCCTCAGCGGCGCAGCCGCTTCGCCCCTGCCCCGCGCATAGTGAACGACCGCTCGGTCATCTCCGTCCTGCAACAGGCGTTCCAAGGTGCGAATGCTTTTCAAGCTGCTGAGACCGTGTTTTGACTGGGGGTGTCGACAGAATTCAATTCCTTTAATCATGTGCGTGCTCATCGCTATTCTGCCGAGCGCAGGCTCTTACATCCCTCCTGTAGAGCACCATGCAGAAGCTTCCGGAGGTCAATTTCAAGAAGACGTTCCCTCTCCTCGATGAGAAGATTTCGTGCCCGGCTGCGGGGAAGATCCCGGCGTTCGATGCGTCCCTATCTGGCACGGTCGATATGTGCGCAGTTGTCAACGCCACGATTGCGATCACCGCTGTCGGTACCCTCGTACGTCCATTGACCAACGAACTTGAAACACTAAGTAAATGTCCCCCTTCCCAGATGCCCGCCAATTTCACGAAATTCGGCCTCGTCGTCGGTACGTGTGCCTGCGGCGGCTCCGTATTGTATGCTGATTTTCTGCGTAGGCTTGGACGCTAATCTGGAAGGGACCCTGAAGTTGTCGAGCTCTGCATCCGTACGCCCTTCTTCCCAAGCTCGTGCCGAGATCGCTCACCTCCATTGCAGGCCACCGTGGACTCGGGGAAGGTCGACCTATTCACCATCGGTATCCCGGGGCTCGATTTCCCTGGGTGCGCCTCTTCTTAATCCCGTGAAGTACGGCCCGGCTGACGATCTGCAGTATCCTCACCGTCGGCCCCTCGTTCAAGATCCAGGGCGAAGTCACCGGGAAGCTCGACGTCGGAGTAGACCTCACGGTCGACCTCTCCTACTGCATCTCCAACGCGAAGCTCTTCTACCCGCCCTCCCCGTACAACACCAACAGCGGGAAGTTCACGCCGAACAACAGCCGTGCGTCTTCCCAGCCCCCCTTCCCTGCATAAGCCACTGACCGCACCCGCAGCGCTCAACTTCTCCGTCAGCCCGGAACTCGCGTCGAGCGCCACCCTCGATGCACACATCATCCCCGGGCTGGACTTCGGGATCACGGCAATCGGGGGCATCGCGACCGCGACCGTCTTCGTGGACCTTGACACGAGCTCGACCATGACGCTGTCGCTCGACGCCGCCGCGAACGCCAGCGGGAACGTCACGACCAAGGGCGCGGCCGTCTCCAGCACGTCCGCGAGCCTCGATGGCTGCGTCGACATCGGCGCGGGACTCGCAATCGACGCGGGCGCGGATGGCGCGTTCTTTGGGCTATTTGACTTTGCGCCGACGACGAACCTGTTCACGAAGAACTTTGACTTTTTCAAGGTGCGCTCTCCACTTTCCGCGCCTGCGGGCAAGATGGCCTGACGGTGCTTTCTGCAGAAATGCTTTGGGACGCAAGCGGCCAAGTCATCGAGCCGACGCGAGTTGGAGTCCATGTCGCTATCCGAATCGGATTCTGCTGTCGAGGTGGCCCGGCCTCGCCGGCGGGATCTGGCCAAGCGCGCCTCCACGCTTGCCTGCCCGGTCTCTAGCACGACGAAGGTCGTCCCGGTGGCGAACGCCGTGGTCTCCAGCGCGAGGTGTGTGCTTGCGAATCCTAAGGCTTCTTCTCTATGCTGATTGTTTCCTCAGCATCAAGCTGAAGAACTGAGTGCCGGGATTGGATGACCGGTTTTGTTCTGTATGTAGCTGTATTATTCCTAACTGTACTTGATCCTGCTGGAGGCCATTGATCATTGCCGTTGCTTGTATAATCTATGTCTTTTCGGTCCAAGTTCCGATGCGAACAACATGCAATGGAATCTAGGACGAGCCAGGCGTTTCAGCGAATTCGCGCGCGTAATGTAGCTTCCCGCCTGACGGGAACGATATGACCACGCATGCTTGCGACAGCTTTTATTGCTTTCACGAAAAGATACCTACCCATGCCGACGCACCTGAAGTCCGATGTCCATTCAGTTCTGTTCGCCATCGTCCAATGTACAGTAATCATTGTTCCTGGTATAATTATAATAATCCTAAAGCTGGCGCAGTGTAGGTAGAAAGGTATCAAGTAACACGTATGAAATCCGGTTCTTCTATAAATATGGGTTCCACATCCGTCCACGGCTGATTTCCGCCCATCTTCCAGACCTTCTCGCGCTCTGCCCAATACTCCATCGCACCGTTCTCCAACCGAGCAGGCGTCCACACCCGTTCCCCCGTGTCCCCGTCCGTCTCCGCCGAGAACCACCGCGGTTTATGTGCCGGCAGCTCGCCCTGCTCCCTCATCTTCCGCGTCGCCCGCTGCAGCTCCTCCTGGTCGTTCTTGAGCGTATTCGCAATCTCGTACTTGCCCAACTCGAAGGCGCGCTGGTCGGGGCGCAGACGACAGTCCGTGGGGCAGAGGTACGGCTTGAGCGTGTCCTTCGGGCAGTCGTTCAAGGTGATGGCGAACGGCGTCAGATTGAAGGGAGAGCCCTCCTGCTTCTCGGAGTTGCGCCAGAGGAGAATGTACTCGGGTGTGACGGACGGCGAGTTGAGACCGCTGACGCTGAGGTCGGGGTTGAGGGCCCCGCCCCCCGCGCCAACTTGGCGCGCGATCAGCTGCGAATTCCAGCGACCTGAGATCTCGTACGACACGCGGCCGGCCGAGTCCATGACGCGGCCAGAGATCTCATACGCGTCCTTGCCCCGCCAGCCACGCGGCTTGAAGGTGAGGACACAGGTATCCTTCGTCCGGTGGTTGGTGATCTACAACGTTGATCAGCTCAATATACAAGAAAAGCAAGCGCTAGACACGTACCACCATGTCGCCATAATGATCAATTGTCGGGGATCCGAGAATGAAACCCGACACGTTCGTCGTGACCTTCTTCCAGCTGTAATGCTCGCGGACCTTGCCCTCGAACGGCCCTGAAGCCTTGGGATACGATGGCGCGAATTCTGAAGGGATGAGAAGCTCCGTATGGGCAACGCCCGTCGGTCGGATTTCAAACGATTTGCCCATGAACTTGTTTTGTGCATCGACCTGCAGGATGGCGATCCGTCAATATACATCTTACCCAGTGCGGAGCTGACTCACTTCGCCGAAATACCGCCAATACGGGGACTCGGCCATGCAGGCCGATATAGGCGGATGGTGACTGACTTGCTCGGAGAGGTATCGATACTCCTTGTCGATCCGCACGTATTCGAAGGTTTCGCCCTAACCGCCATGTCAAGCACAAGCAGGGAAACGAGGATGCTGCCATACCAGCATGGGATTGAATGGCTTGGCAATCCGCCCAATGGTCGACGAGTAATTGGACATCGCAAACGCAGCAACGAAGGCTATCCGGCGATGCGCATCGCGCTCCTTCGCAGCAACATCCACTACATGATGGTGAGTGCCAGCCTGATTCCGAATAGAAAGGATACGCACGACATTCCGAGAACTCCATATCTTCAGCCTGGAGTCATGCATTGAGACCGCATGCCAAGAAAGGAAAGACAAGACGAGCTCACCATACGCTGCAACATGCTCGTAGGCTCATTGAAGAACACGGGGAAGCTGATCTTCGTCAAGTCCTTCCCGATGCTATGCTTGAGCACACTCCACAGACTAGTGCTCGGCCGCGCGTCACTGAGCAGTAGCTGCTCCCGGAGCTGCGTGTACCCAGCGTACGGCTCCACGTTGATCGCCTCGGGCAGCGCCAGCTCTGAGTGCGTGGGCGACTTGAGCGCCTCGTGTACAGTGAGATTCGGTAGGGTGTTCGCCTCAATGGCGTCGAAGAACTCGTCCTCCTCGTCCGTGTCGATAAGGGACTCTGTGTCACCGTAGTTGTAGGAGCGACCGCCGAACGTCGACGCGGTAGCGGTCACAGGCATAAGGGTCTCCGCAGTCTGGGAACGCAGAGGGGGGCTGACCAGTCTGGGAACGACAGGCGGGGTGACCGCAGCAGGCAGTGCAGGCGGTGCAGGCGGTGCAGGCGAGGCGACGGGTATCTCCACAGGCGCCGGCAACGTGGCTAACGCGGGGCGTACGATCTCCTGCACCGGCGAGTCGATAACCGGGTCTTCCATGAGACTCGGTACGAGCAGGCTCGGGCGCTTGTTCCGCGCCTTGAGTGTCCCATTAGCGCCGACACCCGCCAGCGCGCCAGCCGCGAGCTCCGCGTCGAAGAATCGGCTCCCGCGCTTACGGCTCCGCATGCGTAGCTCCCGCTCGAGCGTCTCGCCCTCCCGCACGGCGCTCGCCAGGCTCTTCTCCCACGCGCTCTGCTTCGTCTTGGCGCGCACGAGTTTCCGCCGCCACCACGCATCGCGCTCGCGCGCGACCGCGATAAACTCGGTCACCAGCCCCAGCGCGTCCTTGAGCGCATCGTGCGCGGGGCCCGAACCTCCCACCAGCCCTAGGGTCAGCTCCATCTGTGCCGCCGCGGTGTTCCCGAGTAACTCGAACGAAGACTCGTGGGGCGCCTCGACCTTGGTGCGGCGGATCGACCCTGAGTTCGCTGACGAGTCGTCGAACTCGTCCTCATCCTCTTCCTCTTCCTCCGCGTCCGCCTCATCCCCGCGCCCCATCTCCCGCTCCTCCCCGTCCACATCCGACTCGCCCCCCATCTTCGGGCTGTGATCACTACTCTCCCGTTCCCGGTCGGTATACTCGCTCCCCACCATTGACTCCGCCTCGCTCCCCGCCGTCGTGCTCCGGCGCACGCTCATGCTCATGCTCCCCCCGCCCTTCCGCAGCACGCTCACGAGCCGCTGGCGCCCCGAGATGCTCCCCCCGCCACCGCCGGTGCTACCGCTCAGGATGCTCCCGCTGCCGCCGCCCTCCGATTCGCCCGCCCCTTCGCCCTCGCGCGCCTTCACCCACGCGATGCTCGCCTCCACTGCTTTTACCCACCGGCTCGCCTCGACGGGGTGGTTTGCCTTCACATACCACTTCTCCCCGCCCCGCTGCCCCGAGTGCACCTCGAACCGCATGCGGTCCGCGCCCGAGGGCGGCTTGAGCACACATGTGCGCACCGCGATCGACCCGCGCGACGCGAACTGCTCGTCTTCCTGGTGGCGGTAATCTGCGCGGGATAAGGGTGATCAGCAGGCGCGGGGAGCGACGAGAAGGGAGAGGGATACGCACAGCTGAGCACCCCGTCCTTGAGCACAAACCACCGTGTGTTGTACCCCTTGGCGACATTCGTGTATTTATTCAGGTATCCGCGCAGCACGGGTGGCTCGGGCGCTCCGGGGCCCGCGTTCGCAGCACGAATCAGGGATGCGTCTTGGTTTGTCACTGCGAAGGCAAAATCAGCAATAGGCTTGGGATGGAAGATATATACGAGTAGGAAGGGAGGGAAAGGGGATACAAGAGTAAGGGACGCACACTGCCTCAAAAACACCTTCACCTTCTCGTCCCGACCGCCGCCAGGCAGTTTCCCGCGCTTGTCCCTCGCAAACACGTCCGCGCCCGCCCTGACCGCCAGCTCGATGAGCCGCAGGTCGCGCCGCCGCGCTGCCTCGTGCAGCAGCGCGCTCCCCGACGCATCGTCGAGGTACGACAGGTTAATGTGCGCCGCCCGCGGGGATGATAGCAGCGCGATGAGCGCCGGCGACGGCTGCGTGGCCTGCGGGGACCCCGCCTGCGATTGCGTCGCCGTCGGGAGCGGCGAGAGGATGTACGACCGAAGGAGCGAGCGGTACGATGCGTTCAGGAACGCACGCGAGTCTGAGACACGGACGATCAGCGGGAGAGACTATTTCGACTCTGAGGACGCACCATCGATCACGCGCACGACTTCCTTGCCGCGCGCGACGTCCCGCGCGGAGCGGCCGTCGCAGTCACACAGCGTGTCGTCCACACCGTCCTGCTCGAGCAGCAGGTTCACGATGTCCGCGCGGCCGAGCGCCGCGGCGAGATGCAGCGCCGTTGTGCCCGATCCCGGCGGATGCACACCGTTCGGCGAGATCGCGCGGTGCGAGAGGAGTAGCGCCACGGTCTCCGCTGGGCGGCGGTCAGCAATTGCTGCAGGCGATAAGAATAGACGCACGGGAGGCGCATCGGATCGCGAGGTGGAGTGCCGCCGCGCCGGTGTCGAGGCTGGGGTTGGTGGTGCTGGGGGCGGCGGCGGAGCCGGCGGCGTTGCGCTGGTCGGAGGACTTGCGCTTCTCCTTCCCGATCTCCGCGAGGAACGGGTGGATGAGCGCCGGGTCGCCTGCGCCACACAGCGTCAGTAGGTGACCCAACGACGACGGATGGGCGGGGGCGTACCGCTGCGGAGCGCGGAGAGAAGTTTTACTTGGTAGAGAGGCTCGGCGGAGGCTGCGTTGACGAAATTTGCGTCAGTAATCGGCTGGCTGGCGCAGATATTGACACGTACCCGCGTCCGTGCCGGCGCTGAGTGAGGAGGCGGAGGTCATCGATTTCTTGAGCGACGAGGAGGACGTCGAGGACGCCATCGTGCTCGGTGGTCAATGCTCTTGGAGACGAGTGACGGTGCTTGGGGTCAAAACTTGAGATTGGGGATGAGCTAAATCTAGCTGACACGTGGGCGGCCCGGATCACGGTCCCTTGATAGGTCGGCGGTGTCTGTGAGTTGTCTATGGAAGTCTGCGGAACGTCGGTGAGAGGCGTCGGGGAAGAGGGAATGGGATGGGCAGGGGAGGGAGGGAGATGTGTTTGGTAGGATAAAAACATACAAAAATGACGCACGATTATTTTGTGAGTGATTGGCGATTCGAGGTCGAGTCCAGGGATTACTGGATAGCCTGTTGGACGCGGAATTTATGCGTGGATCTTCACGAGCGCGGTTCTCTAAACGGTGGAAAGTTGTGTGAGCACATCATCCTTCCGAATGATTGTGTATTCTTACAGAAAATATTGGGTTTCCGATGCACCCGTGGCTGCCTACGCTAACGCAAAACAACGTTAAGATGAAAGCGAGGGAAGAGAGGTATCCCACACACCTATCCCAAGTATTCCTGATTGTCCCAAGTACTCGCCCTATCTATCCCGCGATCAAGATGCGCACTTCACGCACGTTTGGCGCACCGAGCTAGCCGTTTCAAGATGCCGCTCGTCGTAGGGTAGATCCGACACGAGAAGCAATCTCCCCGCCTAGCGTCCTTTTGAAAACAAGCAAATGACATTTGTAAATGGACCAACGTTCGAGGGCTTCAATTGGACGCGTTTCGGAGGAGATCTGTATGGCCCTCTAGTGTCCCGCAGCTACGATCTATCCTGCAGATAAGGGAGAAGGGATCCCGGCGAGAAACGGCGAACGAGATGGAGGTCAGAATCCAGGAGGATTGGATTATGTAAGCATCCCACTTCATTTCTTGCTGCAACGACAACCCCCGAGAGCAACACATTCGCTGTAAGCTCGTTACGATCGTCTGCGCGCTTCAACAAGACGATTTGGCTTCAAGTTAGGCTTTTGTTCAGCCCACGCAATCTCACTCGGCTGGGGGTCTTGTATTTTCCTCGCCGAGGCTTGAGCTGTGACTGTAACTTCTCAATGTCCAAATTCCTGGATACCTCTCGTTGTCCCGTTGGCTCCGCCCCCGAGCCGACTTTCTGGAGGAGTGAGTCACCTGGCAGGCGCCTTACATCAAGAGCGCTACCGTATCAAGAGTCAAGACGACGCCCGCTGTGTGGCAGTCATTATAAAACAAGTTGCGGGCCATCGAAGATGCCAAGGTCTTCCAAGGTTTTCCATCCATATCGACACCTGATTATCACGGCGCTGGCTGTACACTTCACAGCCTAGATGCGTCACGAATCGGTGGCGGGCGATGATCTGCTGCACCACGGGTGGCACGCTGATGCTGCTCGGCTCGTGCGGATCAGTTTCCACGAGCCATACGGTGGGCCCGGGAAGAAAACTGCACTCAGTGGGACATCCGTCGAAGAGTGCTGCTGCCGCGAAAATCAAGACGTCCCGCGAAAACCAAGATCGGATTTAACTTACCGTTTGATACCACCGAAAGTTCCGAAACTCATTCCATAGACCATGGGAAGTTCATTCCATAGTTGTCCGTCGACATACGCTCACGACTTTGAGAAAACTCGTTCTGAAGAAGTCCAAGCACGTGGCATTCCGCATTCCCGAACGATACTTCGCCTGCCTCCGCACGCAGGGATTTGAACTCCGGTTGGCCGTTTGTAATCTGCCAAGATCATGATCATTTACGGCCGTGTTCATTACACCACGTACGCTCTCAACCTCCCCTTATAGAATATGACTAATCGTCCCTCGAGATTAGGGCATCATTGACAGGCGAAAAAGAATACCAATGGGAAATCCTGCGCATTCTCGGGACACGCTCCCAATTATCCGCTGAATCGCCCAGAAAACTAGCGGCAAAGGACGGTGTGAGTGTGTTGTAATAGCTCTATAGCTTTTCAACAGAAGACATAAACTCGTTCGCCCTTGTTGGCGACCTAATACCGATCAGACCGTCTTCCTAGTTACCCTATGCTGATCATGAACAACCTAGCCGGCGCCATTTATATATAAGCACTAGTAAGCCGTCTTCCCCTCGCATTTACGTGGGCCGCTCTTTGAACTTCTTTCTACTCGCCACGGACCTGCACGTCAAGTCACAAGTACGCTGACTTTCAATTCTAATATGTGAGCCGTGACCGCAAAAAACTGTCGGCAAATGAATGTGTGAGTATGTTATAACGGCTCAATGGCTGTCAACAAAAGACATAAACTAGGCGGCTTTGTTCGCCGTAGGCGACCCAATACCGATCAGCGCGTTTTTCTTCTGGCTACCCGCTCGCCGCTCATTGCAAGGGGTCTATACCGATCATAAATAGCTTTCTCTAACCCAGCCAGCGCCATTTATATACCCTAGTAAGCCTCCTCCACTTGCATTGACATGTACACTCTTTAAACTTCCTTCTATTCGTCCAGACGTGGTTATCTGTGGCTTCCGCCATAGCTGTGGTTGGTGAGACTAGGTGCGACAGTGCTGCCCTCCACAGCAATCTCGTCGACGTGGGCAATCTCATTGTTAGTGTCATGCCCATTCTACTTCGAGCACTCACCTTCAACAGTATGACGTGAACATCACCATCGCCGGGACCTGTAAATTTATGTGCATGTTCTCGGCTCAAAACACTAATGGTATCTTTATTCTAGCGGTTATTGTAATGATTGACATTGGAAGTACGGATATGTAGTACGCACTACGCTCAACCAACATGCGTGCGGAGACTTATGTTTTATAGCGTCGCCGGCGGAGTTAGCGCATTCAATGACACCGGAGCCGTTGTCGCACTGGGGTACACCGATGGTTCGCAGGTCAATGGCACCATCGGGTTGGCCTCGTTGGATTTTTCAGGCTACAAAATTCCAGCCCAAGGTTGAAATCTAATTTCGTCACGCTGAAAAACTCTAACTGGTTCTGTTCTGGCAGCCTTCATCAATGTTACGAATGTAAGTTCGTATACTTCCCATGATCTAATACTGTTTTTAAATATACATATAGGGCGACACTGGCTATTGGCCTGGACTCATTGGACTTGGCTTCGATTCCCCCAGCCATCCAATTCCTTCCGCGATAACCGCCGCAGGCCTAAACGGCACTCTAATCGGTAAATCTGTTCTGTCTAATATATTTGATCAGAATCCCGATAAGCGTCGAATTTTTGCGTTGTCATTATCTCGCAACGACGACCAAGGAGGAACCGCAGATGGATCTCTGGATATTGACGAGTATGATGACCTCTATCCAGAAGTTGAGTGTGCACCTCTGCTGCCTCAATTCCCACAGGGAGTGGTGGTTGGAGCATTTTGATGGACGGCATGTTTTTCAACGGTGTGCCGATTTCATGGGCTAGGAATATCCTTCAGAACGAGGAACGAGCGATGGAGTCTGTCAAGAGAGACTAGGCCAGGGACCCAAATGGAACCGTTCCAGACGGAAAGGTTCACGGGCTTCTGGACTCGGGAACTGCACTCTTCTTTGTACCACCAGATATCCGAGACGCCATCTACTCTGCTGTACCTGGAGCCGTTCACACCGGCCCGAACTCGACATTCAATGAAAATGTTTGGGTAATACCCTGTGATGCCGCCATCGATTTGCACACCATGTTTGGGTAAGCGAACACTCGACATTACAATTATCTGAAATTTAGTATTCCAGTGGCCAAAATTCCAGCCTGCACCCTTTGGAACTGTCCGACGTACATGTTTTTTCCGGGCCGGATGGACAAAGCTACACTGTGTGCACAAGAGCCATTGCGAACGATCGGGCGATGGGGTGGGGCAGGGATACACTGTTTGGCCGAACCTTTCTGCGCAATGTCTATGCCGTGTAAGCATTTTCTCTTGCCTATGTGCCGTTTCATTGCTGATATGTTTTTTTTTCAGATTCGGGTTCGGAAATGAAACTACGGGGCCATATGCACAAATGCTTTCCCAAACCAACTTCACTGTGGCTGCCGCCGACTTTTCCGCCATTCGGTCGCAGCTACTGACTAATGGTCCTCCAGAACTGTTCCCCGCGGACCTCGTCCAACGTCTTGATGGGCCGTCGTCTACGTCCATTGCATCTTCGTCGACGTCGACAGCATCGTCCCCTGCTTCATGCGCGCCGACTGGAGACTTGGGCGGGCAGTCAATTCGTCAGCTGGATCTTGCCGCTAACGCTCCTTCGACTGCCAGTACTAGTGACTCCAAGCTCAGTAAATACGGACCCATCGTGATTGGTGCGAACCTTGCCTTACTTCTCCTCCTCATGTGCCTCGCAGTTTCGCGCCTCGTCATAACTGGTCGGAGGAGCGGTCCACAAGGGGCGCGGGATGCTAAATACACTCCCGTAAAGTTGAGGGAAGATATGCCGTAGGCGTACCTGGATCAGGTTTGATTACCTATGTTCATGATCCATTTTCAGCAATTGCACAGCTGATTGCACCCAGGCGCCATTCATTTTAGCCTTTCATTAGACGATCTCCTTTCATATTAGACGATCTCCTTTCATATTAGACGATCTCCTTTCATGAAAGTCATTGGTCTGGCGTGCAGTCTGTCCCATCGCTGACAGGCAGTTTTCGCCTCCCTGGAACACGCAGGGACTCGAACCCCAATTGACCACTGAGAACACGACCACGACTAATCATTACGGCCGTGTTCATTACACCACGTACGCTCTCCTCCCATATTCGCTGCCCAGCTACCTGGATCCCAAACTCCTGCAGTGAAAAGAGATGCATCCAGGCTCATCCTAAGGTTGGAGCTAAGCCAGTTGGTACGTTAGCACTTCAGAACGAGGAACGAGTGATGGAGTTCGTCAAGAGAGACTACGCTAGCACTCAGTCGGAACCTTGATTACTCATATTCATCCAGGGTCAACACCCGCAAGGGGAGATTGCACCCGCGGCGCAATTCATTTCAAGTGGCCTTTTATTAGACGATCCTCTGAATCGTTAAATCATGAATGTCCCCTGACTGATCCAACACGCAGGCACTCTGACAAAATTAGAATTCTCCAGTCAGAAGGTAGATACACAGCTTCATTGACAATTTTGCTGTTCCTGACACAGATGGGGAGATTCAGACAGCCAGCGCGACTCGGACGCTCGTTGCCTGACTCCAGAACCCGAAATTTCCCCGATCTGACTGGCGTATGGAGTCGGAATGCGGCCGGGACTTAAGACTCGTGTACGGGATAAGATAAAAATAGCGCGCAGGTTTGTTTTTAGTACAGTTATTTTCGGAATAGCGCAACCTACGGATTTGGATTACATCAAAACAGATAGATCCAGCCGGGGTCGTTTCAGCCACGTATGTTCCCGCCCGAAGTTCTCCCCCCCGGACAGCGGGATGGGACGGGGACCTGGGTTGATTAGGATATACAGATAGACTGTGAATGGTTCTCTGGAATGAAGAGCCAAGGCACGCTGAAAGTATTCTCTGGAGCATGTAGAGCATCCAGATACTCCGCCCCTATCAGGGGGGATCCGATGATGTTACTGCCAGCAAGGCAGGGTGATGGAGAGATGTATATTTTAACTAGGAACTGTGAATGGGGTCCTCTCCGGCCGGTGTTTGGACGTTGAGATGCGGTGGTAGCCTGGTGTCGGAGATCCGGCATCCAGGGGTGACCGTTCCTCCTAAATGAAACTAGTTAGATTGAAGCCAAATTTAAACATGAATCATGGGAATCCACCTGGCGCGAGTAGTATCAATACTTGCCGCTGGTGACCGGAGCCGATGGCCGAAATGCCGGCGAACATTGAGCAAGTGCGCGCATCAGATGCCATTGACGCGCCACTACAACGATTACAATAGGGCGCACGAGGAAGTTCGGGCGGGGGGGCAACACGGCGGAAGCAAACGATGACGTTCAATGGTTGATTCTGGTCGAATACACACCTGCAAGTCTTGGCGGTCTTGGCTTGCTCTTGGCTGTTGTGGCGGTGAATGCTGCCATCAGAGACTCATCCGACTAGTCGGAAAAGGAAACTCATAAATCTCGGTTGCCAATCTCGTCATGGGGGACTGCGGAGCGCCTTCTCGCATCGAGGCATCCGCGGACTCGGAGTCGCTGTAGAAAATCCTGCGCTTTCACGGACTATCAGAAAGAAAGCATGTGCAAAAAACAGGGGCAGATGGGGTAAACCAACCTTACGGGGTGTGCCGTTCCTGCCGCTTAGCACCTGAATTATAGATGTTCCACTTCGTGGAGGACCGATGATAATAGGTGGGAAGGCCTGATGCGGGAATCCTGACAAAATCATCAGAAATTTCGACCCAAAAAAAAACAAAACGGCTGACTTTCTGAAAAGACCTGTTTTCGCGGTCTCAGAAAGCGTGGGAAAGTTTGAAGCGTCCTGACATTTTGCCCTTTCAGAAATCAGGCCTTTCTCGGGATTATCATCGGTCCTCTTCGTGGGGACGTGTACTTTTATAGCCGCATCACCGCCCTAACCGTCAATGTCAGAGGGTTAGACAAAACTAAAATAGGAGGATGCCTAAAGATAGAAGCATACCGGTAGTTCGCGCCGCAGCCGTGCTCCGCAGGTCGTTCGCCGCTCCGGACAGCGTTTGCCGTTTGCCGTTTGGCAGCGGTGACTTGTAGCAGTTACTGCAGAGTCGTGGCTAGTCGTGGTACCTAGTGGAGCGGACGTTGCGTGGAGCGAGCTTTTGACGGTCGAGATGGAAAGTTGTTTGGATCTATGATGGATTGATCCATATCCGGACATCCTCTTTTGGCTTTCTCTCTCACACGCTTCAAGATCCGTCATTGTGTTCCTGGCACTGAACAAGAGAACATGCTTAGGAGGATTTTAAAGATACCTTCTCCAGAGGACGCAAGGCACATCTCCAGGAGTTACCGGCGTTCGAACCTGGCAAAAACATCCGCAACCGCAGTCGATCCCATTCACTGGGTCCATGAAAAAAGACTGATTGCCTATTTTTAACGATCGGACGGCAGTTGCTGAAATATCCGATTGATAGGCCGTGCCGTTATTTCTATCCTGCCAGTCGGCTGCGCCTCCGATGGTATATCATACTCGTGTGCCGTTTTCGTTCTTGTTTTCCCGTCCCTCGCTCCGCTTTTCACCGTCTTGGACCCGGTCGCCACAGAGTGGCACACGACCAATTAATCCGTCCCATACTTAGTGCGTGCTATCTGGGACTAAGGTTCCGCTCCTGACTTCAATAATGCAGATCTCGCGCTCTCGCGCTCGCCTCGCCATGTCCACCCGCTCATTATATCTCTACCAGCCGCTCGGTGGCAAGCCATCCTCCCTCCGCGATCTACTCTGCAATCCCGTCCGGTGTACTGCGATACTCCTGATCGTGGCGCTCTCGCTCATCTCTGTCGGATTTATGACCACCCAACGGCCGTGGGGATCTACGCTAGCGCCGAATACATTTATCCCCCCCGCGCACAAAGTCGAGGTGCCCGTTCCCGAGGTGGTGGACAGGACCGTGTATCATGCATTTTCGCCGCCATCCCCCGCGGACGCCGTCGTGGACCAAACGGTCCGCCCGATCAAGGCGCACGCCGCCATGTCGGACGAGTGCTTGGATAAATGGGTGTCGACGGGGCAGTGGCAGGACCCCTGCCGCCACAGTATGGTAGAAGACGCCCGCATCGACCTTGTCTACGTCTGGGTCAACGGATCGTGCGTCCCCTCTTCCTCACTTTCGCGTCTAATCTCTCCTTGAAATTTATCAGTGACCCCCTGCACCAGAAGGCGCGCAAGGAGCTCCTGGCTGCGACGCGGTATAAAACGAAGGAGGCGCGATTCCGGGAGCACGACGAGCTCCGCTACTCCCTGCGCTCTGCGCGAAATGCGACGGCAAGCTGGCCGAACGCCACCTGGCACATCATCACCGCCGACGTCGCCGATCCCAACATGACCACTCCCGCCGTCGGAGCCGGATCCGATATCCATCAACGCCGCCTCGGCCTGGTGCCGCAGTGGCTCGACATCGAGTGCGCGTTCCGTGGTACCGCAGACGGGCAGCCGTCCATTCGGTTACAGCATGGTATGCTCGAGTCCTCGCCCACTACCGATGGTTGGTTGATGTGTGTTCAGATTCCCAGCTCTTTCACCTCACGGGCCAGCCTGGCGCCGCCTTGGGGGCCGCTAACGCCGCGGACTGGCTGGGTAAAATTATGCCCAGTTTCAACAGGTATCTAAAGCGTCCGCGGCTCCATGTGCGAGTTCTAAATTTAGTATTCTAGCCACGCCGTGGAGTCGCAACTCCCACAACTCGACCCCGAGATTGTGTCCGAGAACATGTGAGCTCCTCCTCCTATCCTCTCCGCGGGTCTAAATTCAACCCGCCTTCAGCGTCGCGTTGAACGACGATCAATTCATGATGCTGCCCCTCCCGCCCTCGGCGTTCCACACGACCTTGTACGGCCCGGTGTTCCGCATGGACCCGAACCTGCTGGTTGGCGGCGATTCGTCCGGGTCTGCCGACGGCGGCGGCGAGTGGCGCTCGCTCGGGTGGAGCGCGCATCTCTTGAGTGCGTGCTGTTGATTTATTTTTTTACGTTCCATTCTTATACTGACGCCCGCAGACGAGCGCTTCGGCACGCGCAAGCGGCCTTACATGCAGCACAACGCGCGCGCGCTGTCCCTCCCCCTCATGCACGAAGTGTCCCTCGCCTTCGGGTCCTACTTCGCCGCGACGCCCCTCTCGCAGTTCCGCGGCTCGCACAAGGTCGCAGGCGAGTTCGAGGTGAACACGATCTTCATAACGACGCATTATGTGATCGAGCGGCACCGCGAGGCCCTGCTGTGGGCGTGGGCTGTTGGGAAATGGGGCGGGGAGGGGGGCGTTCTGGATCGGGAGCAGAAGCAGGGGATGTGGCGCGAGCTGGGGGGCGTGGACGGGGAGGAGAGGCTGGTGTTGACGAAGGCGGGCCGGTCGACAGCGGACGGTGTGGAGGTGAACTTGCTGATGGCGGGGGTGCAGCCGCCGCGCTCGTTTGATAACCAGCTGGAGGGGGATACGGCCTATTCCTGGGGTGCGCTTGTTTGCCGTTTATTTATTTTTGGGCAATGCTGATGATTGGTTTATGTAGTCTCGATGGACGGGTATAGCCCGTCGTTCCATGAACTTCCGGAGAAGACTGTTCTCGAGCGCGAGTGTATTGGCGAGGACGCTGAACGCGCCTGGGATTTGTTCCACCGACTGCTCATGGAGCGCACGGAGTGTGGGGACAACGGTACGTGTTTCAATCTCGGTTGAACGTCAACGTCCTGACATTCTGCAGTAATCTCGTCGTTAATCCACTCCTCAAAAAGCGGACTCTCAGTCTTCCTCCCCCCGCCCTCTGCCCACAAGCCCCCCTCCCCGTCCCCTTCCGACCCCATAACCCTCCCCCTCGACCTCCCCGCCGACCCACCCCCCCTCCCGCCAAATCCCCGCGCCTTCGCCGTGCGCCTCCTCCAGCGCTACGCCCACGTCCTCGGTGACTCGCCCACCGTCTTCATCGGCCTCACCTCCCCCGCGGCGGGCACGCGCCTCCTTAAGAACGCCGATCTGCAGAAGGACGCGGCGCTTTTGTGCATTAACGACGATCTGCGAGACGGGGACCTGAAGGCCGCGGACGCGCTGCTGAGGGGATGGTTCGAGCGGCGGTGGCCGGAGAAGCTGGGGTGTGAGTTGTAGCGAAATCTAATCTGCCCCCGAGCGGGGCGTGTACTATCCTTACTTTTATCACTACCATTACTATCACATGTGTATAATAGCATCATCCTCATTGTAGACACAATTTTTCTCCATTCCAAAAAGCGCAAAGACGTCGGAAATGCCTTGCGAGGAGACTGGTTTAAATAAACACTGCGACAGCATCTCTCGGCGCAGTCCGATTGACCTAGAAGTCAAATATTTAAATCCGCGTCCTAGAGTCCATCATGCTAATCCATATACCTGGGCTCTTGGCACCCCTTACATTTTCCTCTTGCCGAGGTTGGACCGAAAGCCGACGCGTGACTCAGCGTGTGAGCACGTGAGCGCGTTCTGATGTGGATGACATATCGGAATCGGATTAAATTGCTCTTTCTCTCGACCACCATGCCCGCCGTTACATCTGGAAAAGTCCTGGTCTCTGGAGCTAATGGCTACATCGCCGTTGTACGTGTCTTCATTATTTCAAGGTCTCCAGCTCCTCACCCTTTCCCAGTGGGTCGTTCGCACACTGCTGGAGGAAGGGTTCTCCGTGCGGGGCGCCGTGCGCTCTATCGACAAGGGCAAGCATCTGAGCGAGCTCTTTGCCCCGTATGGCGACAAGTTTGAGCTCGTCGTTGTCCCCGATATCACTCAGGTGCGCGTTGTTTCAGGGGCCTATTGTTCACGCGCTGAGTCCAGGTGTAGGAGGGCGCGTTCGACGAGGCCGTGAAGGGCGTGGATGCGATCGAGCACACTGCCTCGCCCTTCCATTTCCAGGCTGACGACCCAGCTGGTAAGCATGTCTCGCTGTCTTTTCCGATTTGCCGCCGATAAGGAATCAGAGCTCCTCGAGCCCGCAATCAAGGGCACAGTGGGAATCCTGGAAAGTGCGCTGAAATACGGGTAATGAATCCCTGACCTAATTACTACACTGCGTCTAACAATCTCGCTCAGTAAATCCGTCAAGCGCGTCGTCGTGACCTCCTCCTGCGCCGCCGTCATGAATATCTCCAGCGAGCCGCAGGTGCTGAGCGAGCTCGATTGGAATGACCAAGCCGTGAAGGAGGTTGCGGAGCAGGGCCGCGCGGCGTCCGCCGGGTCAAAGTACCGCACGTCCAAGACTCTTGCGGAACGCGGTGTGTCTCCTTCCATTCACTGTTTGTTGCATTACCGAGTACCCACGATGCAGCTGCCTGGGACTTTGTCGAAACGCACAAGAGCGAGATCGGCTGGGACGTCTCGGTCATGAACCCGCCGCTCGTCGTCGGGGTGCGTGTTATTAATTACAACCTCGCCTGCAGCGCTGATCTAATTCTTTCTCTGGCAGCCCGTAATTCATGCTGTTTCGTCTCCCGAGGCCCTCAACACCTCCGCACGCATGATGTACGACGCATTCACCAAGCCCGGTGCGGCGGCAGGTGGTGGGTGCTGGATCGACGTGCGTGACTTGGCGCTCGCGCATGTGCGCGCTCTGCAGAAGGAGGAGGCGGGCGGGGAGCGCATCATTATCACCGCCGGCGCGTTTGCGTGGCAGGATTGGCGTGCGTGTTTCGGTTGGATCCCGGCTCCTGCTCACACCCATCGCCTAGTTGACGCGGCGCCGCCCGCATCCAACTACCAGAAGGGCACGCCCGGCGCGGGCAAGGACGCCGTGCACCTGCTGCGCTACGAGAACGGCAAGGGGATCCGCATCCTGGGGATGGAGTACCGGAGCATGGCGGATACGGCGGCGGCGGCGGTGGCGGACTATGAGGCGCGCGGCTGGTGAGGGGTGGGCGATGGCCGGTGTGGATAATGCAATGTGGATGATGCAAGTGTAAATCGAGCACATTTATGTACTCGCAGTCGGGTAGCTGTTTGAACACCACTTAAATAAATCGTTTGTACTTCGCAGTCCGGCGTCAGAAAGTCCCACAGAAGATATAATTTAAAAAATGACAGGCCATGCTGATACAACCCTCAGTGTTTCAAAGAACGCCGCAAAAATGGGTATTTCAACCCAGGCGGACAAGTCAGCGTGGAAGACCTCAAATTCAGGACATCGCCCACTGCAGCCGGGAGTCTCGGAAACATTCGAGACCAGCGTCCATGACTCGCCGTCCCGAAACACTTGTCGGGCACGCTCCACTCATGCGAATAAAGCGGAGCTTGGGCCGAGGTCTTCACCTCCACGATCCCTGATGCGTCTCGGAACCTACGTTTATCCAGAAGCCGGCCTCGATATCGAGACAGCTGCCGGCGGGCCCCCCGCTGCTCTGCAGGCCCATGCTGAGGTTGCCGGCAAGCTTGAAAAATATCGACGCCCCCGCGACGCCGCCGAGCGCCTCAATCGCGAGGCTTAGCGTCGGAATGATGTTTGCTGTGATTTCGATGTTGGATATTATGGACGCGTTGGTGGTGCTGCGGGATACGACTGCCGGTAGTGAGCCAGTCCCGTGTCACGACAAAGATGTGAAGTTCTCACTGGAGCTCGCTGGCTGGGGCGTTTGAGGCGTGTGCCCAGACGCAGGGAATATGACGCGGTCCTGTAATTTATAGGCCAAGTTCAGGGCCAACTCGAGGCCGACCTCCAAGTCGGCCGTGATTTGGCTGATGAGTTTGAAATTCGGTCCAACCGTGAGGAGGCCGGAACAGTTAGATAATTCGGAGTCCGCAGCTGGCATTTTACACACCCCGCGAAATTGAGACCTTGAAAACTCAGCAATGAGAATGCGAAGAAGATGAATACCTACTCTCAAATGGTTTCTGATAGAAGGTTATCTACCCGCTGTCAGCTTTCCCCTTGGATGCAGATCAGAATATATAGAATCATAGACTCGCCGATGCCGATGCCGACAAGGTCAAGAAGTCTGCGTCGAGAGCTGCACAAGAATATTACACGGAGCAAGCAAAGGTTTTACAGCAAGACGCACCGAACGTGACCTCAAATTTTGATAGTCCCGGGATAAGAAAGATCCACCCAGCCGCAACCGAGCCGCAACAATCCTGCGGGTTTCACAGCATCCAAATGATCCAAGAAGAAATAAATCCAAGGTTCTATAGTGCAAGAGTGACAAGTGTGGCTCCGCGTTTCACGTTCAAGAGATGTAGCAGATGGGCACGTTACCTTGGAACGGGCGGAATACCACTTTGTCAGAGAGTTTAGGTCATCCGAAAATCCTGATCTCTGCCATGTGGGCTATTTTATCAGACGGATTCGGGATAGCCCATTAAACGCTGGATGGCCACTGAACGAACATTGTTGAGATACTGTCGATCTGGTCTGATATCTGCGAGAACGAGCATAAGTCTGGCATAATACATGGTGGCAGGAGGTGCTGAACATCATGCTGACATGTGATTGTGCCGCGATCACAAACTGATCGTCGTCCGATTCGGCACAAGTTCAACACAAGTCTCCCTCGGAGCGTCAACCACCGAGTTCGGTCTATGGACGCTTAAAAGCAATGTCCCCTCGGTTTGTTCAGTATCCACTTTCTCTCGACCTTGATCCTCTTTTTAATCAACGACAATGCACAGCAAGCTGTTCACTCTCTTTATTTCCGTCGCCAGCCTCTCGCTGAGCGCATTTGCGGTGCCGGCGTCTTCTGCCCCTGCAGATGTTGCGACAGCATTTCTCACGGCCTACTCAAACATGTTGGATTTTTCTTCGGTTCTGTGATTCCGTCCATGTTGACCGACTTCAAGGGATTTCGCCGCACTAGCCGCGCTGACCGCTGACGATTTCGTATTTCAAGACGCTGCCTATCCCAACATCGAGGGTTCGTCAAAAACTCAGCGCCAATCAATCTATTTGATTAACGCAGATTTATTTTAGGCGATGTGGCGCGTGGCATGTACCGCTGGTTCATCCACGACAAGGAGAAGACCCAGATGAAGGTCATCATCCACGACGTCAAGCCCAGCCCCACCAACTCGAGCGTCGTGAGTATTCGTGAACCTCGTATCTAACATAACTAACAGTATCCTGGAGGCCATTGCGTCCTTCACTGACGACTACTTTTTCAACGGCAACCATGTCATCAACAGCATCACCTCCACTATGGTTATAGCTGGCGGGAAGGTTGCCTTGGAACAGGACGCGTATTCGTTCGAAGCCTGGGCTGGTGCGTATCCTCTTGCTGATTTATTGGGTGGGATCTCTAACAGTCCTATTCCCATTAGAACAGGCCCTGGGATCGCTCATCGGCCCACTGGCAGCGCCCTTGTCCGTGACGAAGACGCTCATCCAAATCACAGCAAGGGTCCAGCTTGATACGTTCATGCTGTTCAACATGTAGATCCTTGGCGATGGATTCTCTTTTAGAACTCCTTTTACCTACTCTACGTTGTGAATATACTTTGTGTTTCGAGGTCAAGCTCCTTGGTACCGTAAGTCAGAAGAGAGTCGATATGGGAACGTATTCATTTCAACGAAAGAGTGTTAATGAGGTGGTGTGAACAAATGATAGTGAAGGAACAAGCGAACGACGGATGAAAGGAGCTTCAATGATTTTACAAAAAGCAACAGAAAATTCAAAAAACACGGAAACAAAGTCTACACTGCGGCCTTGACGGCGGCGATTATCTCGTCGATGATTTCCTCGATGGAGGTGAGGCTGGAGGAGGTAGGGCACGACAATTCCGCGCGGCTCGCGAGCCCGGACGAAATGAGCGCAGGTGCGGGGGTGCGGACCGCCATAGCTTCTTCGCGCTTGGTGCTCCCGCTGGCCGTGAAACATTTGCTGTACAGATCCCAATCATCAGAGAAGAGCGGGTACTTAATCGAGTCGGAGATAATGTCTTTGGGACCATTCATGAGCATGGTATGTTGCGGAATCTGGGGAAATTGGACTCACCGAAAAGCGACCCCTCGGCGCCGACGTTGACGGAAAAAGCCTCGAAGAAACACATGGATGAGCCTCTATGACATTGACAGGAGTATGAACAGCCGGCTCACCGCCCCGATGTCGACGCAGCCATCCACGCTGCCGTTCGCTCCTGCCTTTCCAGTGCCAGTCACCGTAGCATTAGCGACCGCATTCAGATCCAGAGCAATGCTGGCGGTGGCCTCGAGGTCCAAATACACGGAGGCCTCGACAAAGGTGAACGCCTCCAAGCCGAGCTTGAGTTCTGGAATGAGACGCCCAGTGACCTTTCCGTTCGAGGCCAGACCGGGGAGGACAGAGAGCGTGAGGGCTGCTCAAAAAATTGAATTAAATCGTGTGTGATATCAGAGGTGAAGGATCTTACCCGTTTCACCAGGCGTGAAGCCGCCGCCCGAGGCCTGGGTGTCGGGTGGGAAGAACATCTTCGCCCCGTCGACATCGTACGCCAAGTCGACTGAGACGGATACGTCGGCGTCCAGTTCGGCGATCAGTTCACCATATATGTTGAACGTTGGCTGCAAAGTCACCCATCAGCAATCCGCGCTGGGATTATGAACAAGATGGAGCTTACGCCAAGCGAGAAGATGCCGGGGAAGTCGATGCCTGCGAGCGCTACCGAGTATAAGCTGACTTTACCGGTGTCGACGGAGCCCTGCGTGGTCAGAGTAAGCCCGATTATTGAGCTGTAGAGAGGGTCTGAAACGCACGGTTGCGGAGGCCAGAACATCCAGCTTCCCAAGGATGCTACCGTTCAGCCCTCCGAAGACTGCAAATGTCGTAATGTTGGGGGGGATAACGGTTCCGGTGACAATCAGGCCAACCGAGACCGTGGCATCGACCTTTGTCTCAAATCCGGCGGAAACAGAGGCACTGAAACCGGTGCAGTCGACTTCCGCCGTAAGGAGAGGGAAGGTCGCATCGATGTGGAGCGGGGGCCTATCGGAGAGTCAGCTCCGCCTCTGCAGTATTGAACCAGAATCTTACAGGTCGACCGAATTCGTGGAGTTGAACGCCGTCCAGTCTAGAAGATGTTAGAAACTGCCGAAAATCAAAGTAAAGAGCATCGTACTTCTAGTTTTGAGCCCCCTCACATCACGTTTGGCGAGGTCGGACACGGGATAGTTGTACCCTTCAAGACTGAATGAAACAGGGCCGGTTCTTGGAGTTCATGTCAGCGAAGGCAGCGATATGCGAGAGTTAATGCACATACTTGGCAGTGTCGATGGCAGCAAAGTCCGTGTCGACCGACAGGATGAAAACCGTGCTAGTGATGTTGCCCGCATGTTTAATGCTCGACCTGACATTCTGGGGGAGAAATTGATCGCTGTCGACTTGAATATTGGCGACACGAGCAAACGCGTTCGCCCCGCACTGGTCAACAAAATCAGGCGGAGTAAAAGTTTAATGAAAATGTGGCACACAGTCTCAGGCAAACGGATCAAGGTGTCGATGGCACCGTGTCCTTCGAACAAGTACTCGCACGACGAGCTTTGGCATACAAGACGGATGTCTTGTGCTAAAGATCCGGGATCGCAGGACAGGATCGTCCATCCCCCAGCAGCAGTGATATCTGATACAGCATGGGAGGAACCAGACTGCCAACGTCCATATAGTATTAGCCAAGGTAGCAGTGTCAAATCGGAAACACTGACGATCTTCAGGCTCGCGGAAATGACTGGATCCGGACTATCGTAGGAACAGTCGCCCTGGCAGGCAACGTTCCAGTCATTCGCTGCATAGGCCCCAGAGAGAAGGGGAAAGAAAAGGAGGGGAAGGGCGGCGGTAAGCATCGCTGGGAGAGAAGGACGCGGGCGAACGAGGGAACGACGAAGAAAGCGTAAACGTGTGTCTGCTGGTCTAATAAGTATGCTGGTTATTGCAATCTCCGGTCATCTTCTGATTAGCAACAGGCTCTGGGCTTCGGTGGTATTGGGCGCCAAGATTGACCGGAAAAGGCAAGAAAGAAGATGGTAGCAACAGGTAGCAACGCGAGCGTGTTGATGCCCATATGACGCGTGGTTCATGTAAAGTCCATCAAAGCAATTGCTTGTGGTGGCCTGTGGAATCATATAGGCATCCACGAGGATATAAGATAACAGCTCGGACGGGATCGTAGAATCTCTGTGAATGGCGCAAACAAGTTTCTGTTCACCGTCCCAGAGCCACGCCGGGTAGTTCTTCTCAGTTGTACCGGGAAAAAGCATATGATATTGGCCTATACCGGTGCCGAATCGACATCGGCGCTTCTGCCACCAAAAACATTGGGCAGTTTGGTTCAGTTGGTAGAAATAGAACGCTCGAAGCTGGGCAGCTGACTGAAAATGGGCCTGGCGGAGGGAACCGGCCCCGAGAGGTCGTAGGATTTGCGGTTTAAGAAGCAATGTAAACTTGGTGTTGGTGGGAGGAAAGAAAGGTTGACGATCATTCGGGATCATTCGGCCGACACCATAGCTTCCTTGGAGTCTGGACTCAGTGGCCTGCAGGGTCAAAGGCTAAAGCTAAAGCAGGGGCGGAAACCGAGTCGAGTCGTCGATTATATTCCTTAATATTTTCAGCGACGGATTTCTGGTTTGGTTCTCGATGCTCTTTAACTGGATTCAGTCGCGCCCTTCAAGCTCGGTCAGCTTAAATTCGGGAAAGGTTTTTCATAATTACGGAGCTCACAAGCATGCGAATGGAATCTCTCCAGCCGCCGATGTAGCATCCCGACTCCGGTTCAAAACGACCAGTGGATGAAAAAGCGTGCGTCGCACGTAGTGGCATCCGCGGCTACATATCTGACGAGTCCACTCGGCATCCAGTGTTCGGTCGATGTCCCAGCGCGCAGCTCATATGGTTCCAGATCCTGGTCGGCATCGGCACTAGGATGGGCATGCAAAACGCCGTCGTAGCGATCCAGTGCGCGCCTTCCTCTTCTCACCGCTGCCGCGCGAACTGAGGTGCACCAGGTTGAAGTATAAGGACGATCCCAAGCTCATCAGGCAGGCGCAGAGCGTCGCGTTCTTCGGCCAGGTACGTTCCACCCTCCTAGCTCGAGGCGCTCTCTTATCTCGTCCTTTGCAGTTCCTCGGCGGGATGATGGGCCTGAGCGTCGCCGAGCCCGTCTTCGCCTCGGAGCTTACGCGTTTCCTCGCGCGCTACGGCCCCGACGCGCCGGCCGCGACTCGCCGACCGCGATATACGGCGCACTCCCCGCGGCGCTCGTCCCGGGCGTCGTCAGAGCGTACATTGATAGCCCCAAGATCGTCTTTGTGCTCGATGTCCCAGTCGGTGAGCTCCACCGCCGACAGTTATCCGCATGGGCGCTGAAGATGGCGCGACAGCGGTGCTCTCGCTTGGAGAGGCTGTGTTTGCGCAAAAATATTAGGATTGTCAAGACGGAAACAAAGGCGGATGTGGGCGTAGAAAAAAAGTACCATGTTAACTAGTATTTATTCATGATCCACCCCAAACCTAGCAACGTCCCGATCGTGATTACCATGCCCCCCACGCCCCCCAGGAGCCTCGGCACGCGCTTGGAATCTCGGAGCGCGCGCTGCTGCGCGGCCCACGCCGCAGCTTGCGCCGCGGGATCTGGGGGCACGTAACGCTGACCCGGGTGGTGGTGGTGTCTGTCACCCGCGCCGGGGATGGGTTGGTAGGCGGGCCGCTGCGGCTCAGGGGGCTGCGTCGAATGTGCGCGCCACGGGGGGCGGAAAGAGCTGGGAGACGGGGGGAAGTGGCGTCCGAAGTAGGCGCCAGCTAGGCGATGGCGGATATGCAGATTTGGCTGTGGGTGGTGTTGGGCGTGCGATGGGAGGGCAGCGTCGTAGGCCCGTCTGGTTTGGTCTCCACGTCAGGACCCAACGAATAATAAGTATACACGAGGAAATCACCGTGATTGCCCCGAGGGATTCGTGCTAAGCATATTTCCGAGACCAAGGAACCGAAACCCGGATACAGCTCTGTGGGTGCTGTAGTGTAAGTAAGAGACTCGTGGGGGTGACGGGCAGCGCAGTTACTTGATCCGGCAGCTTTGTATTTGTTTGTTTGTTCAGTATCAAGTAATGGTTCTGGACGTTCCGCCTTGTACCTCCCTCTATACGAGGCGGGCCGACTCGTTTTGCAGAGCGGAAATGTACCTTTGGTACATACAAATATTTTCCCAAAAATTCGGGTATTTTGGGGCGGAAGACCAAGTCATGTTCCACAATATGCTCTTACTCGGCACGAAACCGGTGATGGCAGTGTAGCAGCCAATGGAAATAAAATGCAACGAGAGCCTCAATTGCTTCTTATGAAGGTTCTAAGGTTTCCAGACCAAATTTTAGGTTAATACTTGAACATCGAAGCCGACGATGGAGGACGCGACTACTGTGTCGGGCATGCACGTGACCTTCCAGCCGCTTAACCGGCCATCGTGAAAAGCCTAAGGTGTTTTCAATTTTGCATGATTCGTCCAGCTTCCGCAATGAAAGTCATGGTAAATTGCACCCTCTACAAGACTTTCTGGCCGGATTTTCACCCACAAGCATAGTTCTCACAGAACGGCCCAGATTGTCGGGTAAATCACGTATCACTTTGTATGTGGGCAGAAAATGAGAAATCCGGGCAGAAAGTTCCATCCTTTAGGATGTTTCGAAGAAGACTGTCGACTCAGTTTTTGTTTGGAGTGTGGAGAAAAAAAGCCTTAGCTTTTGTGAACCTGGAACAGATGATTCCAATGAAGGAGGACTGTTGATCTTATTCTGAGATACTTGAAGTAAAAGAGAAGTCTCTTTGTATATGAAGCCCCTTCCCAGGTCAGGAATTCCAGACATCGGGCCCCTTCCTAGGCTAAAAATAATGGATCCCCCTTGCTTGGGTAAAAAGCCTAAGGCTTTTCCAATTCTTCCTCAATTACCTCAAATCTGCAGGAAAAGTCGTAGCAGAATGGGGCCTCCACAGATTCATCACGCCAAATCGCTTGATTATGTCGTCGGTGCTCATGAAAACTGTTGAGATATCACAGAATTCAGTGCCATTTTGCGTAATTGCCAAAAATCAAAGTTATGCTCTGATGGATTCATTCTTCAGTGTATTTTAAGTCGGATGGCAGCTTCATTTTGTCCTCAAAGTGTTGGGTTAAAAAGCCTTAGCAGTTGCAAAACTGGAACCGAGCGCTTCTGCCAACCAAACAAGGCCAAAGCTGCCGGATCGATCATGGCTGATGCTCGTCCCCAACTTAGAGAGGGATGATAAAGGTGGAGCAAGTGACGGTGTTGGGTTATGTAAGCTGTACAGCCACTGATGACTCCACGTGCCTGATGACCGTATCCTCTTCTTTTCCCTCGACTCAAGCTCAAGGTTCCTTGATTAATTACTTGATTGTCAGAGTACAAGACCTATTGGGTGCATTAAACTCTCTGCCTGGATGAGGATACTACTCAAGCGGGAGTAGAAAATGGCATCTACGGCACCGTGTTTCGGAACTGCAGCGAGAACTGGGCTATGCAGCTTTTCAGGACGCGGTACATCACAGAGGTTTGTTTATCTGCCCAATTCCCATCCCAATGTCTCCGGGCATCATCGAAGACGAAAATCGAGTACGTTTCTGTGGACTCGCCACTCGAGCAACAGCTGATCATGAGCGGTGGTGGTGCTAGCCAAGACCAATCCAAGCGCCCATCCTCTGCGTAAGATTCCAGAAGATGACTCGGCCTCCAGCCCCACAAAATCAGGAAAGCACCTACCTCTCTACCCATACTTTTTCGCTCATTGAAGTAAATAGATGGCGATAGTGTCGAACGGAGCGTCTCCGAAGCCATCCGGAAACCCGACCGCTTGGTGAACGATATGTTGGATATGTTTGCACCCCCCGAGTCGAGGCCGCGAGGTATCCCGTGACACTGCCAGTCATTTCCTCCAATAATCTGGGATTTCAGACCCTCGAGAAAATAAGCTTGCCCATATAATGGCAACGACAGATACCCTTACCAATCTCTGGTCAGCGGGTCAAAGTGCGTTTGTAATTTTTCCAAGGCTGTTCTTCCTGACTGCCCTCGAATACAGACACACGCCGTCCGAGGCATGAGCTCCTGGCAGCGGAGAATTGGTCGCTGGCTCTGAAACGCCAGAACCGCAAAACTGATCTCGTGCGCTCAGCAGGCAAGTCCGATTCCAGTATCTACTTCCTCTTGCTCACCAATGTCTGAAGACGCGCCCAATCGGGACCGTCCTCCTCATCTCGACGCCTCCCGACGGCCGAGGGCACCGAAGCCTGAGGATGAGGACGTGCAATTCATACGGGACCCACTCCCCCATTTCGACTCTGCCAGCCCCCGAAAGTCCCGCAAATGGATTGAGCAGCACATGCCGCGGCACCTGAAGGACGCGTTAAATGACCACGACGTTAAGAAGAGTCGGACCGTGGATGAGTCCATCGCAACCGTGATGGACGCTATTATACCGCGAAATCCTCCCGGTAGCAAATAGCTTCCGTTGGTACGACGCGTGCATTGAGCACGCCGATTTCCTATCGTCAGCTAATAAAACAACGATGGCCAGCCATCCTAGGTACAGCATGACACTGCGTGTATTCCGATTCCACTGCTGCCGCGAGAGTTTGGAAACTGCAATCCGCCTACCATTCCGCTCTCTTTCTGCCTGTGTGCTAGTGCGTCGTGCACCACTTGACGTCAACTTCGATCTTCGAAGTCGAGCGGGCTGCCATGGAGAACCTGAATTGTATACTCTGAACAGAATGCCGTTCTGTTATGTATCATTACACGGCTACCCAATTGACCCAACCTCTTTTTTTAACGTGTTTGCCTCCTCGGCATTTTCCGATCACATTCGCCGCCTCGTGTCATACTCAATCTCAGACCTTCTCCAGCTCACCATGACCACCACGATAGACCGCGAACTCACCATCGAGCTTCTAAGGTGTATGAGCGTCGATCTCCCGCCCAAAACCAAACTTCCCGACGCCGAACTCGACAAGCGTCTCTCCAAAACCCTGGATGGCTGCCAATATCTGACCCGTGTAGTCCCGACCCTCCCCTTGGATCCCGCGTCTTACAAATCCTGGCGCCTGGAACATACGAATAAACCCGTGTTCTCGGCGGTGCGAAGACACAACGTCGGGGAATCGAGCTTCCTTTACAACAAGCTAAAGGAGGGAGTGGACAACCCCTATCCGTTGTATGTTGACCCGTTCATGGACCTGCGACAGAGCATCATGACGATGGGGAAGAACTGGGACGACGAGACGAAGACGATGATGATTCAAGACAAGGAGCAGACTTCCTGCATTTTGATACGGGTGCGTGCCAGAATTATTGTGATACTTGACTTTGACCGCATCTCAGATTCTGGACGTCCTAGAATTTGACAAACAAACCCCGGTTATTCTAGTGCTCTTCCGACGACTGTTACGCGGAACGCTGCCCTCGGAATCGATAATGAAATGGCTGCTTCTTCAGAAGAAGGGGATGCCGCAAATTTTCGCGACCCCGAAGGAACAGCATCTCTTCATGCGATTACTACAACGAAATAGCGAACGCCTCCCTGCCTCGTATAAACCTGACAGCACTCCTCTGGAGCGCGAATTTACCCCGTCGTTCATTCTTCCAGTGGGGCCACTGAGCGGCAAGGATGTCGCGAAATTAAACAATAACGACGGCTGCTCGATGTGTGGCGACCCCGCGAAGAGCAAATGCTCACGCTGTAATGTCAAGCGGTACTGTGGGGCAGGTATTTATAACTTATCTTACCGCGCGAATAAAGCTTGATTCGACTTTCCACAGTTTGTCAAAAGGACGATTGGAAGGCTCATCGCCCAACGTGCACGTCGCTGAAGGGCGCCAAATGGCAGACCATCCCACTCATTCCGGTGAATAACTTCATGAAGCTGGCACTTCTCCCGGGGGCAGTTCCTTTCCGATTCAACCGATACGACAACGTGCAACACGGCGACGTGACGAACCCCGACGTGGAAAAAGCCGACTTCGACACGCCGCCGCCCAATACGCACGGCTCCACGCCCTTCATCGTCAAAGTGCAACTGCAGCTGAGCTCGGATGATGTCCGCAAATATCCGGACGTGATCATCGACCCGCTGTACAAGCCATCCCAGGCGAGCATCAGCAGTACGAGCCTCCTGATATATGACCGCCGACGGACGTTCGAGGCGACGGTGGTCAAATTCGTGTGTCCCGCTGACGCCTTCGATCCCGTCGCGGATGTGGTCCGGGCGAAGGGACAGCGCGGGCTGAAGCTTTTTTGTTGGGCAACCCGAAGCGGAGACTGGAACCTCGACTTGTGCATCGACCAGTTTCCAGAATGGCAGCAGTGGTAGTTTTGTATCTCGCGTCGCGTCGAATTGGTGGTCTTGAATTCAATTACAAACATTATACTTATACGTTGGATTTCGCAACGCCATGGTTGAACGTTCAGGCTTCTGTTTTAATCGCGGTGCCTTCCGACTCTTGTTTGATATCCGTCGGAGTGGGCACGCCCGCTCGAGGACGCTTCGAAAGCTGAAAATCGATCCTTCGTGAGCTGCCACTAGGTGAGTTTGAGCGACTCACCACATCCGCCTTGCTGTCTTCTTCTGGGTCTGCATCATCTTCACGCTTGCGTTTTGTCCCTACAGAAGCTTCCGCTGCCTCTTGCTTGATACTGTCTTCTTCGTCCTTCACCTCCGCGTCCGAATCAGGCTCATCCACCCCACCTTTGTCGGCGAGCCCAAGGAGCGTCAAAATCTGTGCCCTGTTCTGCTGTGGTTGCTGATCAACCCACGCCCAGGCGATTTCACGATCAGCCGCCTCCGTCTCCGAACTGCCCTTATTGACGTGTCTGCTCACCGCCCGTTTGTTGCCAAACGGGAACAGCAAGTCTGAATGCTCCGGGCCATGCTCGAGCTCTTCGCCGTTCTTCCAGTGCCCTGCGATGGCTTGGATGATCCGGTCGTTCGGCGTCATTGGGTGTAAACCTAGTTGTACGCACGTTAGTTGGGATTGGTACATTGATGAGGACATGGCTGGACTCGGAGACTCGCCTGGGTCCATATACGTCGCAACTTGACGGTATCGAACGCGACAGATGGCTCGTTCGTCGGCTGTGAGGATGACGGTTTTGCGTGCCATGGACGTTCGGCTCCAAGAGGTTGAAGCCACGTGTTTTGTTTGGGTCGCTTATCACAGAGGCATTGCGACATAAAATGAAGTCGAGACAAGGCTCGCTCGCAGAGAGGTAAAGGAAAGAGGCAAAAGGCTAGTTTACAAAGCGCTGCGACTCCATTATCCAGGGAAATAATGGATCTGAGGGTAGTATGGATTACTGCCTGACTCCGTATACATTCGAAGAGATTTAATACAAAGTCTTTAAGCGTGTTCATCCAAAATCCGACGCAATTGACGGAACGCGGACCGACCGCCCTCATCAGTGGGACTCATTTCCCGAAGAATCGTGGTGACAGCATGAACCGTCCACTTTGCGGAAAGCGCATGAGAGGTGAAGGCTTGAAAGTCGGACACGAAGGAGTCGCTCTATGATGAAACCCATGAGATTTCATCCAGAAAACGGATCAGCGGGCGCCAACCTTGTCACAGACGAAATTCAGCTCAACGCCGGCCATACTGGCGGCGCACCACTGGATCATGCTCTTTATCTCGCGGTTTCCGCCAAATGCGCCGCAGCCCCAGTGGCCCGTTACAACCGACGTGTACGGCGCGGCGTCCCCATATGAGGAGAACGCCGTGTAAGCCTTGGCAAGCTCGCGATCGACGTTTCCAGGTAGGAGATCCGGCGTCGATGTCGACGTGTCGTACGCATCGAGCTCCAGCGCATCCATGAAGAGCATCGTGCGGGCGCTCCAATCGTGTTGGCCGGCGGGGACTATCGCGGCCAGCTGCGCCGTGCGCGCATAGCCGCTGAGCTCGATCATAGCCTCGCATCCGCGTAGCACCATGACCTGGTCGTGTCCAAGAGGCGGGGTGAAGAGCTTGGCGGGGAGTGACTGCGGGGAGCATCCGACGTGCATCTCTTCCTGCGAAGCCGTGCGCCCAAAGCCGATGTCAGAGTTGGCGGAAATGACGCATGCTCCAGAGGATAATCCGAGGAGGGAGGTGTTGACTGACGGAGTTTTGAGCCCTGAGATGCGTATCGGGCCGAAGAGCGTCGCCATATCGGGGTACGGTATGCTCGGAGCGGAGTACAGAGTAAGTGAGATGGGGTTGGAATACACGTCCCCAGAGGCAATGCGGTCGAAGAAGGTGAAAAGTGCCGTGAGATATGCCTGGACTACGTTGGGATGCGGCTGCTCCCCAGCGTACCAGATGTGCAGATCCTGTGAATTTCCTTCCTCCTCGAGTCGCACCCAGGGCAGCTTGGGTAACGTGCAAAGAAACTGGTGGACAACAAGACAGGCGATTTGCCGAGGTGAGAATACCTGGGATGGCCTCGTTCTCGTCAATGGCTCAAGATGACCGTCGGGGAAGAGTAAGGGCATTTCCAAAGCAATCTCCACGCATCGGGGCCAAATTCTTTGGAAAAATGATGTCGTGTCCCATCCCGCGTCCAGGAACCGCCGCAGAAATATGTTGTCCGTGTCTGATCTTTCTCTCAGAGTAACAGCAATTGTATCGAGTGCCTCGATGAGCTGGGAAGTGGATTGCGCTGGTGGAGATAAAATTTGCCGCAGGATTAGCCAGAATGGGATAGGCTCGTCGCTATCTGTGTCGGTGAGGCCGAATCTGTCAGGTCTGAGGGTTAGAGGAGAGCTGGGAAGCCCGAGCATGGCTGCAAGTCGAATCGAGGGATGAGGTAAATCGGCACGTCACGGACCGCGGCGATCGAACGCGCCGGGCTATCCTATGACGGGCCGATCCGGACAAAATGATTTGAGCCCAATTTGAGCCACGAAAACTCGATGATCACCAATGATCATCAATGATTTAGGATGACCATTGACCACTAGTGATGGCTGGTGATCACTAGTGATCCTCATTGGTGAGCGATTATCACCACTAGTGAGCAATCGATTCATTTGTCGGTCATTATCGGTGATGCGCTGATGCGCCTGCACTGCTTTTACTGCCATCACAGTATTTGGTCCGAATTGTACGCTCAATAAGGCATGCTCGTTTCGGCACACTTCGGCACGCTGTTTGGCCGCTCTCTGTCTGTGTGGCTTTAGCGGACGACTCTGTGAAATTAATTTTGTGTCCAATAGATCCAGCATAGCTGAAATATGTCACTCTGTACCGTAAATTCCAAGTGATATTTGTCGCTCTGACCGGTGCGTGTTGGGCACGTGAGAGACTTTGGGACCGAAAAATGTATTGGAAATATCCCGGTCATCGGTGATAACCAGCCATCATCGGTGACCATCAAGTTGCGAAGCTTGAATTAAATTAGAATATTGGCCGGATCGGTCATACATACTGGGTGACTTCCCGTAAGGTAAATATATGCTGGCGCAATTTCCGAGCTTGTTTGAAGGTGCCAGTGATGAGATCAATGCGCAGGATATTAGAGGATATTCGGGCCACTCATGTCTCCCGTATGCAAGAATAAAAATTAGGATAGCAAATTTGATAAAATGTGGCTCTCTTTGTGTCTCCCTCAACTTCTGCGTCCGCACAAGCCTTTTGCCATGGGGATTCAAGAACCGCGAACCATCATAATCTCAGAATTTCAAAAATTTCGGTCGCGAAAAAGAATGCTTCTAGGACCCTCTCTTGGGTTGAAGACAGCTGAGATGCTCAGGCATTGGCTTCCTCATATTTCGGATGAATATTGGCTGGGCAGCGTAGGTATAGCCCTTGTGGGACGTGTTAGGAAGGCACGTAGAGACCGTGAGAACAGTGACGATCAATTAACATTGTCCCAAAAGGTTTTTTCGACGTTGATTCAACGAGAATAAATCTGGAGGGGGGGTAGCTACCCCCCCTCCAGAACTGTGATTTATTCGAGTGATGCATAATAAAATATGTCCGCTTTGGGGTGATGCTATTGATGGGGTCCTGACAGGTTCTTCGGCATCACGGCGGAAATTGCGTAGATATTCCCGAGGAATATTTATAGCTTACGGGAAGTCACCCACTATCTGACCAAGCAGTGCCAGATACACACAGAATAAAAGGAAAATCTTCGTCCCCTAAGCGAGATGATGAACGGCTGTGGATTAAGCGGTCGATGAGAATAATTGAGTTGCTGCTCAGCTTTCCGTCCGTTCCCGATGTAGGAGAGACTTGAACGTTCAAGTTGTCCGCGGAGTCACAGCTTGTTCCTTGTGTGTCCCAATGCACTCTGTCTTACGCTATATAATTTCCTCCCTACTTATCACGGTTGATATTTCACAGATTTGAAGCAAAGGTGATTTCACCATTATGTTTCCGGCCATGGTTGTTTTGGCTTGTTTTGGCTGTCGTTGCCGAGGTTTCGCCATGATCAAGCCATGATCATTTGTGGTGTTCCTGCCTTGTTCCTGCCGCAACTCTCTGAGAGTCCTCTTGGAATCCGCCGCTGACTTCTTGGCTGACTTGCTGCGGAATTATTCTCAAAACCCCAATGTTTGACACTTACGAAGTGCTCTACTTCAAGCTTCCAGTGTGGTCGAAGGTCGATGTTATCTTGCTGGTCTTGGAACTGACGGGAGCGAAATATGACTACATCAACTGCGTATGTCGCAGCTACTATCGATAAGGAAACGGCGGTCACTAACGGGCGCTTTTGGCAGCACGATGGCTGGGATGCACTCAAGGCTGAGCAGAAATTCGGACAAGCTCCAAGGCTGACCGTGAAAAAGGCCGATGGGACGTCTCAGGTAAGAGATGATCCAACGAGCAGCTGCAGTACGAGATCGCTGACGAAAGCAGTATATCTGGGAGTCCCTTGCCATCGAGCTCTACCTAGGAGAAAAGCTTGGATTGCTTCCCACCGATCTCTTCGAGAGGACGACATCAATCAGCATTGTCTCTTCCCTTCGTGCCATCCAGGACACCATTTCGGGTGCCATCCCTCTTCTGGACGCCGACGTTCGTGCAGCCAGGCATGAAAAATTCATCACCGAGACTATTCCCAATGCCCTCCTCTGGCACGAAGTTCTCGTTGGGGAAAGCGGCGGAACCTACTATGCGGGCGACGAGGTCAGTAACCTACCACCGAATCGAGCTCCCTCTGATGCCAACCTCTCAGGTCACACTCCCTGATCTAGTCCTGCTGGCGCTGTACCTCAGATACCGCGATATCTACGGCGAGACGAATCCGTTCAACGCTGCCAAGTTCCCGAAACTTATGCATCTCATCGAGACGCTTCTTGCTGGTAAGCTAGGAGAATTCGTCCGTGAGCGCCGAGACCCTGGGTTAGCACTGCAGTCCTTGTTTCCCTTTCTCAATGCCGGCTGACCTCCAAACAGGGTCATTGAATGGGACAGGGAGAAGCATGAGCTAGTCCGTAAGTAGGCTGCCACAATGTATGGGATCTGCACCAAGGAACAAGAAGGAAAGAGTAAATACACATGGCTTCGGAATGTATATGAGCATTCACTGGATTTCTCTCGGGTGCCTACTGTCCAAAGGATGTCATTTTACTCGTCCTCGATGGAATAAGTTATGAAGAATGTAATAACGGTCAACCCCGTCAGCGCGGAAATTACAATCCCGAGCGTGATCTGCGCAATGGGCAACCACAGAAGGATGAGGCGCAGGTCGTACATGATAGCATCGATTGGGGTGCCCTAACGCCATCATCTACAAACGGAGGATAAGTATGGAGATTCTCGATGAAATGGGCATTACCGTGATATTGGGTCTCCAGATCGTCATGGTGCGTAGAGTAGGGTTGGGGCTGAACGGACTGGCCACTGGAAGATCTCGCGGTCGTATAAGTCACAAAATCAAAAGGAAGGTGAGGCGGTGGTAAGAGGCGACCGTCATTTTTTCATATATACTATCATACACGTGTGACTTGTGTGTGTTGCCTTCCCCGATACATAAGGTCTACACACAGCCGGACAGCAATTGGACAGTTAGAACGGAAATGCCCCATGCTTGGAGGTCGTGGACATTGCAGGCTGAGCACGTTCGGCGCAGTTTTGAGGGGACAGAAATAGAATAAGTCGGGGAGTGAACGGCACGAAGAGGAATCCGGGGAGTCTACCCCAAGCATGATACAGGCAAGGGAGGCAGGAAGAGGAGATCACGTTCATAACTATGGCAAACGAGGATAACCACCGGCCCGGATAGCCTCCAGCGGGAATTTGGAGTGATTCAACATGTCCGCATTACCTGACCCATAAGCGAGACACTTGCATATTCCGTGAGTACGGCCTCAGAATTCAATCAAAGTAAAACTCGCCTTTAACCTCCCCCGCCTCCTTCTTCGCAATGAACGCCTCACCCCTCGCCCAAATATCGTGTCCGCCCTGCGCACCTATCTCCCACTCCTCCACATGGTCCACACAGATGAGCATAAATAGCCTTGCCTCCACGACCTCCCCCTCCCGCACGTTCACCGCCCCGCCCCGCGCGGACCAGAACACTCCTAGCGCGCAAAGCCGTACGCAGTGCGCGAGCGCGCCGCGCAGCACGCGCGCGTGAAAACTTGTCGCGGAAGGCTAGGTGTGTGAGGTGTGGCACACGCGCGAGGCCACGCGTACCGGCGCCAGTCGTCGAAGCCCGCTGCGAGGATGTCGAGGTGCGTGAGGGGCCGCGAACGCGGGTGTGCGTGAAGTTGACGCAGAGGGGGCCGCCGAAAAGGCGCGTGAATTCTACGGCGAGGCGCGTCAGGGGAAGCGCCTGCAGCAGCGGGAGCAGGTGCGGGGAGGTGGGTGCCCAGAGCGCGAGGTCGTGCGTGCTCTTGCAAGAGCCAAGGAGCGCGCGCAAACTGGTCGTGTGCGAAAGGCCCTGAGAGGTTGAGGTGCTGGACGTGCGTCGCAAGGAAGGTGGCCGTCGCGAGTGTCGGTGGGTGTCATTGAGGGTGTTTGGAGGTAGCCTAAGACGAGCACATTGTAGAGCAATGGCTCGATCCTGGATTGGCGTCAGGCGGCGGGAATACTGTCCGACATGACACGGCTACACACCAGATATGCACGCGATGCGCGACGAGTAAATAGGACGGGATGTTGCTCCTGGACGCAAGGGCCGAAAGCTCAAAGATGTATCTCTCCAGCTCGGGGGGTAGCCTTGGCGTTGAAACTTGTACCGCAGAAGCATCTGAGACATGAAATGGGAGAGAAAGGATGCGACAAATGGGAGGAAGATATTTATCGGTGCCGAGATTTGACAGACGAATACGGCGCAGGGGGATGCGCAGGGAAAGCGCAGCGCTCAGTTTGTAGGTGTCATGGTGACCGCTCGCCGTCCAGTGACACAGCTCAGTCCAATTTTCAACAGAGGAGAGATCCAAAAAAAGGCCAAACCGTCCTAGACCTGCCAACCAAATGAAAGGCTACGAGGCAGGTTTAGGTGGTTTGACTCGAGGCAAGCAAAGTGGAAGACACGTTATTGAACACGCGTGAGGACCAAATAAAAACACAGATCGGGTTCTGATAATCCGGTTTCGCCCGATTTCGCGGATGCAGGTTGGGAAATTTATCCCGCATACCACCTTAGAAGACTCATGGAAGCAGTTCCACTGATGAGAAGCATCTTACAATTTCTGTATAGGACCCGTACACTTTGTTGGCCGCATGGAGCGATTGTATGATGATACATGCAGAGGACTACGGTCTCTAGGAGGTCACATATGTGTCGTTATGAAAATGAAGACCGCATACATATGTACCTTGGAGCATGCACCTTTCAGTACCGGAAAAAACATGAATATTTGGAAGTCTTCAAGTGTCTCCTTCTAATTTCTAAGTTCTGACTCACTGAGAAGTCCTGTGAGTATATGTCTTCTATTCGGTTGGGCTGATCACCTCTAGGAGATCAGGGCTCGTCGGATGTAAATGCATAGCCAATCAGTGTGGAATTTCTCACGGCCAGAGCATAAAGCTCTCACCTACGCCTGAGCAAGGGTTCAATAACCACTAGGATGCCCCATCAGCCTACCATCACTCAAATCCGCTTTACAAACATTTTAACAGCCTTGAGTGCTGCTGTGGCTACTTTCAAGATGATTTCTGATGGCCTCAAGACACCATTCTTAGGACCAATCTCAAACACAATGCAATCACTCTTGACTGCAGTACAGGTAACTTTCTGGAGTGAAAATATTCCGTTATTTCTCAATCAATCTTGGCAGACTGTGAAGCAAAACAAGGTGTGATTGCACTCAGATGCTGGAGCAAATTCACGGGCTCCTCTGTGCAATTATCCATCTTCATATAGGTTCCGACACTGGAGGTGAATTATCACCAAATATGTTGCATAATTTGGGGAAATTCACTGAGTAGCACTCTGATCTTGCTCTTGTGTTATTATTGACCGATTGTTAAAGAACACTCCACAAGATTCACACCTTCATTGAAGCTCAGCAAGAGAAAAGTCGGATCAAGCAGTTCTTCCGCCAAGGTGAAATGAGCACATTGCTGAAGGGATGCAATGCTAGGACTAGAAGAAGCACTTGATGTGTTCAAGGTTTGTTTTCCACTTTGCAATTAGTGTTCCACCACTCAGCCACAATAATCATATAGGTCCAGAAGGTTTATTCCTTGAGTGATGTGGCATACATGAATGAATATGCACAAAAGACTCACCAGGAAGTCATGGAGTTAATTGCAGCTATTTCTGATGGAACGAGTTCTGATAAAACATCATCTGTATGTACTAGCTTCATCTTCTTAGCACTGGAACTGAACAATTGTGGTCCCTTCACAGATCAGCATACTTTCAACCCTTGATAACAGGTATGTGTCTTTATCTGGCTCATCATATAGCCTCTCAACATTTTCAAGCTCAACCTCTCTTTCATTGTTGCCATCCGAGCCCAAGATATTCCATGGTCGTGAAGCCGAGGTCTCAGCAATTCTTCGAGCTTTTCATCAGGGAACACTCAGGATAGCCATTTTAGGTGGAGGTGGGATGGGGAAAACAAGCCTCGCAAGAGCTGTTCTCCATCATCATGAAATCACTGCAAAAATATGAGAAACATCGTCTTTTGCCACTTGTGACACCGCATTCACAAGTGTTGAACTTGCTGCTCTCATCGGAGGACTTGTAGGACTGAAGCCAAGCAAGGATCTCACTCAGCCATTCATCCACTATTTCTCCAATAGCCCACCATTTCTATTGGTGTTGGACAATCTCGAGACAACATGGGAGCTTGCAGAGTCCCGTGCAGAAGTTGAAAATTTTCTGGCCTTGCTCACAGGCATAGATCATCTAGGCTGATTGTAAGCATCAAGTGTAATTCCTGGTACTCATATACTGAGAGCATTTTAGATTACTATGCGTGGAGCAGAAAGACCAGCCAATGTACAGTGGACCCACCAATTTCTGCAGCCATTGGAGCCTCTAACTCAAGATGCTGCTCGCCAAACCTTCATAGACATCACAGATGATAGCTATACTCAGGAAGAGATTGATCAGATCCTGCTCCTGGCTGACAACATTCCTCTGGTGGTTGATCTCATAGCTCATTTGGTTGACTATGAAGGGTTTTCCAGTGCGTTGAATCGCTGGGAGACAGAGCGGACCTCAATCATATCAGATGGTTATGACAAGCGATCCAATTTGGATTTATCCATTTCAATGTCTCTTGAAAGCCCATGACTAGCATCTCTGCCCCACTCACATGATCTGCTGAGTCTTCTATGTCTGCTCCCAGATGAGCTTGCAGATGTGGAACTCCTCCAAAGCAAACTGCCAATTGATAATATTCTAGCTTGCAAAGCAGCTCTGCTTCGTACTTCTCTGGCTTACACAGATAATCATAAACGGCTCAAGGCACTGGTGCCAATCAGGGAATATGTTTATAAAATGCATCCCCCGATGCCTCACCTGGTTCAACCTCTCCTGAAATACTTCAACCAGCTGCTTGAGATTCATGACACCTATAATGGAACTGTTTCAGGCCCTGGAATAGTGGCTCGAATCACATCAAACTTTGCAAACATCCAAAATGTTCTCTTCAAGAGTTTGAACCCAGATAATCCGGAATATACCAATACAATCTACAGCACATGTCGTTTTTATCGATTCAGGAGGCTGTCTGGGCATAGCAGTAAATTGATGGATGAGATTCCTAATCTGCTATCTCAATCAAAAGACCACAAACTTCAGGTTCTCATTATCGTGGAGATATTTGCAGGATACAGATACTGTCCTATTCCCAATCCTGATCACCTAGTCAGTCAAGCTATAGCCCAGTTCACACACTTTAATGATCCAAATCTTAAATGTGTGTTTTATACTTACTTTTTTTGGCAAATACTGACAACTACTCATTAGGCAGATTCTATAATATTGTAGCCTACTATTATCAGGTCTATCGCAATGATGTTCCTGGAGCAATAAACTTCATCCAAGCAGGATTGTCAATCTCGGCTGATACAAAAGACCGGTCAGATTTGTTGACTACATTGGCATGGATCAGGTGGCATACTGGTGATTACCCTATGGCACAGGTGCATGCACATGAGTCACAGAGGCTTTCCAAGATTTCTGCAGATTTATTCAGGGAAGCCAATGCACTCAGACTTGAAGCTTTGTGTTGGGCTACCAAGGGCAGCCATCAACACAGCATCTTTCTACATAACAGGGCAAGAGATCTGTTAGGACTTTGTGGTATGGCTGGGGGGGAGCTAGATCAAGTTATTATGAGCACTCAGGCAGAGTCTTATCGAGTGAAATCAGAATATGTGAGGGCTCGTAATATTCACATACAGATCCTTGACAAAGTTTCCCTCGAGGAACAACCAAATCAATATGCCTTTGCCTTGCTCAACATTGCACAGATTGACCTGGAGATTGGTGCATCATATCAGGATGTGCAGAGAAATATTGATACTGCCAGCTCACTGTTACGGATTATCGGGAATGTGATGAACATGCTATGTTGTGATACCACTCAAGCAGGTTTATATCTGAGAGAAGGGGCTCTCTCTTCAGCAAAGACACTGTTCTACAAATGCCTCAAACTTGCGTGGGGAAAATCCAACGAAGTAGTAATCTATTGTCTCGAGAGGCTTGGTGATGTTCACTCCTGGGGGCAAATGCAGCAGATACCATCGACTTGGACAGTGATATTTCTCGTCCATAGCCTCAAGCAAAAACAAAAGCTAGAGATCCACAAGGCTCTTCAATTTCTAGGAGATATTTACCTGGCAGAAGGTGATCAAGGCACAGCGACCAGTCTTTTCACTGTTGCCTTGGAGGGATTCACTCGGATGGATATCCACTGTAGCAG